>CAJHQQ010000101.1:0-377238 GCA_905132885.1 Moricandia moricandioides
CAAAGGATTGGCAACAGCCAATATATATACAAGAGGAGCTTATGGAGCTAGGTTAAGAAGTAAATACAGTTTCCTAAAGTGTTGAGATTGTGATTCCGAGAATATCTCTAACACGCCCCCTCAAGATGGAGGGGCACTTGTCACTCCAATCTTGTCTCTAAGTTCAAGGAAGCGAGCTCTTGATAGTGGTTTGGTGAGAGCATCTGCATATTGATCTCTGGTGTTGACATGAGCGACGCGTAATGCTCCAGTATGGACTTGTCCGCGAACAAAATGGTAGTCAATGGCTATATGTTTCATCCTCGAGTGAAACACAGGATTGGCGCATAGGAATGTGGCTCCAACATTGTCACAGAATATAACCGGGGGGCTTGGAATGGAGATGCCGAGTTCGGTAAGAATATTGCAAATCCAGGTGAGTTCAGCAGCTGTGTTGGCTACGGCCCGGTACTCTGCTTCAGTCGACGATCGCGCAACTCCTTTTTGTTTCTTGGCGGTCCATGAGATAGGGTGCTTACCAAGGTATATGATGTAAGAGTTGGTGGAGACATAATCATCGGAGTCTCCAGCCCAGTCCGCATCTGAGTAGGCCTGGAGGAGGAGTTTGTTGTTCTTGCTGAAGTAGATTCCATGGGTAACTGTCCCTGCAAGATACCTGAGTACACGCTTTGCTGCCTGCCAGTGATCGTTCGTTGGTTTATGCATGAATTGAGATAGACGATTGACAGCAAATGCAACATCTAGGCGAGTAAACTGAAGATATTGCAGGCTGCCAAGGAGTTGACGATACTGCGAGGGGTCAGACAAGGGAGAACCGGATGAGAGGGTGAGCTTGGGACTGCTAGCCATAGGTGTTGTGACAGGCTTGGCATTGGTCATATCATATTTATGTAGGAGATCAAGGATATACTTGCGCTGCGATAAATGGAGACCATGTTCTGTTCGTCGTGCTTCAAGGCCAAGAAAGTAGTGGAGCTCTTCAGGGTCTTTGACAGAGAACCGATCGGCAAGTAGCTGAAGGATACGTTGAATGCCGAAGGTTGTGTTTCCAGTCACCAGTATGTCATCAACATATATGAGAAGATAGATGACCTCAGTGTCTTGCTTGAACACAAAGAGGGATGTGTCTGCAAGAGAGTTTGAGAAACCAAGACTGAGAAGGAATGAGCTGAGTTCAGTGTACCAGGCCCGGGGGGCTTGCTTGAGACCGTAGATTGCTTTGTGTAGTCGACATACGTGGTCTGGTTTGTCTTGATCCACAAAGCCCGGTGGTTGATCCATATACACTTCGTCAGTCAAGGTACCTTGTAAGAAAGCATTGTTGACGTCAAGTTGTTGTAGTGGCCAAGAGTTGCTCACTGCAATGTCAAGGACGAGACGAAGTGTTGTGGCTTTGATGACAGGGCTGAACGTATCTGTGTAGTCTTGACCATGTCGTTGTGTGTATCCTTTGGCTACAAGTCGTGACTTACACAGTTTGTGAGTACCATTAGAGTGAAATTTATTCTTATGGAGCCACTTACAACCGATAACATTGTAGTCTGGGTGGCGAGGGACGAGACTGTACGTGCCATTGCGAGCAAAAGCATCAATCTCCGTTGACATTGATCCTCGCCAACGCTTGTCTTTGAGGGCCTGGAGCAGTGTGTGTGGTTCAGCTGGTACTGAGGAAGACAGAGCCGCCGAGTAGTTGTACTTGGGATTGGGCCTGTGAATGTTGTTGCGTCGTCTTGTGAGCATGGGATGCACAATCGGTGGTTGTTGTTGGGCGGCTGGTGCTTCTGCGACCTGAGAATCCGTAGGTGGTGACTGATGAGAGGTAGTGTCAGTAGTCGCTGAGGCAGAAGTTGGTGAAGCAGAGTCGGTATGTATTGACGACACCAGCGTGTTGCTCAAAGTTGGTGAATCTTGCTGCTCTTGCAAGTGAGTATCAGAGCTCGAGGATCCCGTCAGAGGTTGTGGAGTGAGTGGCGCAGGGGTGGGTATTTGGGTGACTGGTGGGGTATATGTTTGGGTTTGGTCAGAGTTTGAGGTTGGTGTGGGTAGTTTAGGGTTGGTGGCGTGAGAGAAGGGAAATGACGTTTCATCAAATCGTACATGCCTGGACACATAGATTCGACCAGATGATGGTTGCAGGCACAGGTAGGCGCTTTGCGTCGTGGAATAGCCAATGAAAACACACGGTGTAGACCGATCTTCAAGCTTGTGGTTTGTGTAAGGTCGCAACCATGGAAAACAAAGGCATCCATACACTTTCAGCTTTGTATAGTTCGGATGAGTGCCAAATAGCTTGTGGAATGGTGAATCCATGGTGATTGTGGGTGTAGGGAGGCGGTTGATTAGATATGTAGCGGTTGAGAAGGCATAGGACCAGTATGTCTTTGGCATGGACGCATGGGAGAGTAGAGTCAGGCCGGTCTCGACGATGTGTCTGTGTTTTCTTTCAGAGATCCCATTGTGTTCAGGAGTGTGAGGAGGTGAGGTGAGGTGGGAGATGCCAGTCTCAGATAAGAATTTTCTCATGGCGATGAATTCTCCTCCATTGTCGGAAAATAGAGTGCCGATTTTGGTAGAGAAGTGATTTTCAACTTGAGCTTTGAATGCCTTAAAGACTTCTTGAACATGGGATTTGAGTTTCAATGGGTAAAGCCAAGTGTAACGGCTGTAGTGATCGACAAGCACTAAGTAATACTTGAAGTTATCAACCGAGGTAATGGGTGAACTCCATAGGTCACTGAAGATGTATTCTAGGGGTCTGGTTGAGGTGATAGAGGATTCAGAGAAAGGTAGTTTGTGAGTTTTATTGATGGCACAATCTGAACACAATGAGTTTGAAGTTACAGATTTTGCAAAAGGTAGAGAAAACTTGGAAACAACAGACTTTAGAACGGAAGAAGCTGGGTGTCCTAGGCGAAAATGCCAATCAGACATAGTTATTTGTGGTTTTGAGGTTGCGAAAAAGGCTTGTAGGGTAGAGGGGTTTGCTGGCCACTCATACAACTCATCCTTGGTCTTGCCTTGGATTAACGGGATTCCCGAGCTGAGATCCTTCACCTGAAAGTGAGCAGGGAAAAATTCAACCGAAACTTTGTTAGTGTTGCAGAGGCGATACACCGAGATAAGGTTCTTTCTAATATTTGGCACGCATAAGACATTATGTAATTTTAAATTGCGTGCTGTAGAGGGTAGAGAGAGGGAACCCGTGTGGGAGATGGACAGACCAGACCCATCGCCAATTAGAACAGAGTCATCCCCATGATACGGTTGGTGGATCGTCATGTTGTGAAGATCACTTGTGAGGTGGTGTGTGGCGCCAGAGTCCATTAGCCAAGCGTGTGTTGGATTTGGAGCAGTGAGTGCCATATTAGCTCTTGGTTGCCAGGGTTTGAATGGAGAGTTGGTGTAGCCGGCATTGTTCGGTAGCGGGAATTGAGGGCACCGTCTGGCACTGTGACCAAAGGCGCTGCAGAGTTGACATCGGCCCTGGTATCCTTTTGTCTGACGGGTGTCCTGCCTTTGGTTGTGGTAGGGATTTTGATTTCCTTTGTTCCAGTTTTGATTGAAGCTTTTGTTGTTGTTGGTGCCTTTGGTGTTGTTTGTGTTGTTTTGATAAGAGCGATTTGCGGCAACATGAGCAGTGACTGGGGTGGAGGCAGGAAAAGTCGTGGACATCGCAAGTAGTTTGGCTTCTTTGTTGAGAAGTTTCTCATGGAGTTCAATGATAGATGGTGAAGTGTCTCGACCTTCAACCTGTTCGACTATGGACTTGTACTCCTCCGGAAGTCCATCAACAATATACTCAATCTTGTCTTCATGGTCAAGGGGTTTACCTAGGAGAGAAAGTTGATCAAAGCGGGATGTGAGACCACGCATGTACTCGTCAATGTTCTTGTCGCCTTTGGTGTATTGTTTCAGTTGTAGACGTAGTTGTTGTATGTGGCCTCGACTTGGCGTGGCGTATGTGGCACTGAGTGACTTCCACACGTCATGAGATGTTTTTGTGTTAGTCACAAGAGCTTGGATCGATGGCGAAAGAGTGCCGATGAGCCCACTGTATATGAGCCGATCTTGGCGTCGCCATTTGACATACTCCGGATTTGGGACAGGGACATCATTCGCGGTGATCGTTTGTGCCGGTGCAGAAGTGGTGCCATCGAGATAGCCAGCTAAGTCGTAGCCATCTAGAAGTGAGTGGACTTGGAGATTCCAAGTCATGAAGTTTGTCGAGGTGAGTTTGGTGATATTCACCATGTTGACGTTGAGTAGAGCCTGATTTGCATCGATTTGATCAAAGTTGGCAGCCATGGTGGTTTAGAGAAAAACGTGAGTGTAGAGATAGGGAAAAGAAGATGGCGGCCAAGAGAGAAAAATTTTTAGGGTAACCGATTAGCTCTTGATACCATGTAGAGAATGTATGTTTTCTATGTATCTCAAAGGATTGGCAACAGCCAATATATATACAAGAGGAGCTTATGGAGCTAGGTTAAAGAAGTAAATACAGTTTCCTAAAGTGTTGAGATTGTGATTCCGAGAATATCTCTAACAAGGAATATGTGAAGGTATAATGAAGGGGCACAATTCGTTTTTTACATTTTTTTTGTTCTCTTCGATGTTGCTGTAATTTGTTGTTCACTTACATTGACGATGGTTTAGGTGTTAAAAGAGAATATCAAAATATACTAAGTGCTTGCATATTCAGTATTATCTTTGGTGCATGGAGACAAATTAGTAACACCCATGCTTAGTGTTCTGGAAGTTAATGTATATGAAAAAGTTTTGATAGAAAAAAATTAATGTAACGGAAGTAAAATTTTGCTTTCTCTTTGGATAATGTTTCCGCATAAGAAACACGAAGATGATCTTTTTATTTAGGGTTATATTTCAGACTTGCTTGGACATCACGGAAGAAAAGCCCTAAAAATAAATTATTAAAGGAAGACATCTGTATGAAAAAAAAAACAGAAATAAGGATAAGTAGAAAATGCAGAGAGACTTTGGGAGGAAGGACTTTTGTGTTCTGTTTGTTTGTTTGTTTTTTTGTTGTTGTTATGTTCTGTTTTTATTTTCTTGTTTTGTTTTAAAAACCTACCTTCTGTATCTCTCTGTATCAACCCTTCAGATCTTTTTTAATAATACTTTTGTGAAAAGTCGACGATCCCTTGACTCCGTTTCCCTTAGTGGCTTTCGTTCATGTTCCCGAGCTGATTAGGGTTCTTGTTCTTTCTTTCTTGTTATTTTGATAAAAGTTTCATTGATTCTATAAATGGGGAACTGCTGTGGAACGGGAGGAACGTTAATAGGCAATGATAAGCACAAGAAAGGTTTTAAATTTTCAAACCCTTTCTCAATCGATTACGGTCATCATCGCCACGATGGAGATAAGCTTGTTGTCCTCAAGGAAGCAACAGGTCGAGATATCAAGCTGAGATACAAACTAGGTCGGGAGCTAGGTCGAGGTGAGTTTGGTGTCACGTATCTATGCACAGACAACGAGACAGGAGAGGTTTTTGCATGCAAATCCATCTTAAAGAAGAAGCTGAGAACGGGTGTGGATATAGATGACGTTAGGAGGGAAGCAGAGATCATGAGGGTTATGCCTAAGCATCCAAACATCGTCACGTTGAAAGAGACTTACGAGGATGATAAAGCTGTGCATTTGGTTATGGAGCTTTGTGGTGGCGGTGAGCTTTTTGATAGGATTGTGGCTAGAGGGCATTACACGGAGAGAGCTGCAGCTTCTGTTATTAAGACAATTATGGAAGTTGTTCAGGTCAGTTTCGTTTTCATGTCTGAATCTTATTTGATATGTTTCATTCCTTGGAAGACACTCAATATGCAATTTCTTGGACGTTATTGATCTATGTTGCTTGGAAGGCACTCAACGTGCAAATTTTTAGAGATTTAGAGATTTTATGTTTCTCATGTGTGGATGTGATTATAGTAAATGGTGAGAGTAATGTGTTTTGTTTCCATATGTTTGTTGCAGATGTGTCATAAGCATGGAGTGATGCATAGAGACCTAAAACCTGAGAACTTCTTGTTTGCAAACAAAAAGGAAACTGCACCTTTAAAGGCAATTGATTTTGGTCTCTCTGTTTTCTTTAAACCAGGTATAATGTATCATCTTTGATGCTTGTCCAAAGAATCTTAAGCAATTATTTCACACTAAGTATCTTCTTTTGCAGGGGAGAAGTTTAACGAGATCGTTGGGAGTCCATACTACATGGCTCCTGAGGTACTAAAGCAGAGTTATGGACCAGAGATTGATATTTGGAGCGCAGGTGTAATCCTTTACATATTGCTATGTGGTGTTCCACCATTTTGGGCAGGTTTAGCTTTGTCAAAACACTTGTTACGTTTCATGTTTTGTAGAATGATACAAAAAAAAATATGTAATAACACCTTTTGTATCTTGTTTGTTTGTTTGTAGAAACCGATCATGGAGTCGCAAAAGCAATTCTTAAATCTGTGATTGATTTTAAAAGAGACCCCTTGCCTAAAGTTTCTTCAAATGCAAAAGATCTGATCAAGAGGATGCTTCATCCTGACCCAAAGCGTCGTCTTACAGCTCAACAAGTGCTTGGTAACATATTGTTTTCCAAAATATAATTGTTTTCAACAATGTTAAGGCTCAATATATCATAAATGGTTTACAGATCATCCGTGGATACAAGATGGTAAGAATGCTCCTAATGTATCATTGGGTGAAACCATGAGAGCTAGGCTTAAGCAATTCACAGTTATGAACAAGCTCAAGAAAAGGGCACTCAGGGTATGTACTAATATAATCACTTCTCTTGAAAGAGCTTTAAGATAGTTTTATTAACGTTACATCTATTAGGTTATTGCTGAGCATCTATCGGTTGAAGAAGCATCAGGAATAATAGAAAAATTCCAAGTAATGGACACTAGCAAGAGAGGAAAGATCACCATTCAAGAACTAAGACTTGGATTGAGAAAACTCGGTATTGTTGTTCCTCAAGATGACATTCAAATCTTGATGGACGCGGTAAGCTATCAAGCAACTTACCTCTCCAAATGCTGATTCTAAAAGTTTTGGATATTTAGACGATATTTTTTGTTGTTATTACAGGGAGATGTTGATAAAGATGGATATATAGACGTTAATGAGTTTGTAGCCATATCAGTACACATCAAGAAGATGGGCAACAACGACGAGCACTTAAAGAAAGCTTTTAAGTTCTTTGATCTAGATAAAAGTGGTTATATCGAAATAGATGAGTTACGAGATGCCTTGGCAGATAAGTTTGATGCTACTAGTGAAGAAGTTGTTGAAGCCATTATCTATGATGTTGATACCAATAAGGTTATTAGACCCAACTTGAATGTTAAAATTTTGTAGAAATAATGTGAAACTTGAATGTTCTTGAATGGGTAACTTGTGTAGGACGGAAGAATTAGCTATGAAGAGTTTGCAACCATGATGAAAACGGGAACGGATTGGAGAAAAGCTTCGAGGCAGTACTCTAGAGATCGGTTCAAGGATCTTAGTCACATACTGATGCAAGATGGGTCTTTGCAGTCTCATGGAGATACAAATAGAGCTTAAAATCCCCAAGCAGGGATACTTATAGATAAACTGATCATTGTATTGTATGTGAGGAAAATCAAGAACATTAATTATGTTTATTCTTTGTGAATTATTCAATATTTTATGTCTCTATTATCAGTAACAAAATATTTAAATGGCAATTGTAATGGTTGACTGAGCTAGACTTCTATTTTTCATTTCCCTACTTCTTTGCTACTAGAAGAGGTTAAAGTTTCTTGAAGACCATTTACCACTTGGAGTACTATGTCTTCACTAATAGCTTCAAGTCTTCTCCCTAAGTCTCTCTCAAGAGATTCTAGATCATCCTTTGTTGCTATCTCAGTTTGCAAGTTCATTACAGCTTCCAGCTTCTTCTTCTGAGATGTAATAGCGTCCAACAACTCCTTTTGAGAATCAATAAGCTGTCACATTAAGACATTTCACATTCCTCACTAATATTGTGTATGCAAAAACACTTATTGTATATTGTTAAATAACCACCTCTCACCTGCGTCAAACTTGGAAGAACTGATTCAATGTGAGGCTGCTCCTTCTGTTCAGCTTGCTCCTTCTGCTCACTACTATGAACTTGATGTCCACCTTGCTCCTTCTGTTCAAGATTACTCTGAAAACTTTCAATTGTTTATGCAAATAAGTACAAGTTCTTATATGTTTTTAGTACACTAACCTTGTCAACTGCTTCACAGATTTTGTCAACTTTGAGATGATGATGCTTCTGGCTTTGAGCTTCAGCGAGTTTCTCTGCTCTTCTTTGTGCAGCACGCACCAATGAAAGTTGTTTGTAAGCATTACTTCCCTTATTACCCTTAAATAAGTAGTCATACGTGTTCTTGGTTGTTTTGTATGGCTGACCAAATTTCCCGGACAAAGTCTCATGCATCTCATCGAGTGAGTAACATGCTTCAACACATTCTGACATGGTACGTATAATAGGTTCCATGTCATTACATTTTTTATTGTACATGTCTTCAAGTAAAACCAGTGTCTCTTGAGTAAAAACTTGAACTTCAGAGGTTAGTGAAGCCTGAAAGAAAACACATTGTTGTATCAATGTTTTGCCCAAACACACAAAAAAAAAAAAGCAAGAACGTTTTTAAAACTAACCATTATTTTGTCAACTGCTTCACAGATTTGGTCCAATTTAGTTTCTGATAAACCTTTGATTCCAGCAAGGAGCATCTTATTGTTTTTGATCAGAAGACTATTCCATATCTCAGCATCTCCCAGTATTTTCACAGTGTTAGCGTCTATACCGTAGTCGATTACTTGTGACACAAGAAACCAAAAGAATATTACGGACAAAGATTGCAGAAATTGAAGCTCGGGCATTATAACTACAATGCAATAAATAAATCAAGCAAGCAAACTAAAAAAAACATAATCAAGCAATAGAGCTCTAATAGCATGAAAATCTCTAAGCCAGCTCTTATAGACAAAAGGCAAAAGCTGAAAGTAAACTTACATGTTTTAATTGGTAATAAATCTTCCTCAAAAACAACAGGCTTCTGAGCTTTAGAACCCATGGCAGAGAAAAGAGATTCTCTGGAAATCTAGTTCAAACGAGTGAGGAATAAGACTGAAAATTTAGGGTTTTTGGGGAATAAGTAATTAGTATAGTGGGCACAAGAAGACTTTTTAAAATTAATATAATGGGCCAAAAAGAGCCTGGTAAATATTTAATAAATTTCAACCGAGTAAAAAAAGCACATAAGGTAAATTTCGAATAAAAATATGATATACTTATGTCACACTGATATCACCAACACACATGCATATATATCCACAGCATGTCGCGTGAATGCGATTTATCTATAAAACAAAAAGGAGACGATTGTGACCGGTAACTTTGTTGCGGCCATTCCATAATTTCCGTACCAACTAATTTAACAGAAACTCTTTTATATTAAAAAGGAATATGTACACAACACCCCTTCCATAACTTTCATGGGCGTTTAACCGTTTATACACAACATACCTATATTTAAATTAATTTAGTTTTATCAAACGATTCATGTCACTCTGATTCGTGTATACAAGTGTCTGGCAATTCATGTCATTCTGATTCGTGTATGCAACATCATGCATATATACTATTCATATTCATAATTAATTAAGTGTTTCCATATATATTATTCAGGTGTGTATATGTGTACACGCACGGACAATATTTTAAAGCGAAACCAATCAAACAATTTGACTACAACTTTAGACCAGTACGTGCTTTCAAAATCAACAAAAAAAAAACTACAACTTTCCAGTAATTGTATTTGAATTTATGTTCTCGGGATATTCTAAAATGCAGTTTCGATTCATTTGTCAGTGGAATCCCATATATGGTTGGACATATTTAGTTCCTTATCCAAATGCTCGTGTTAAGATTTGGATTATGGATGGACATACTGTGGATATATATATTTTATGTTTTAAATGTGAATTCTATATTACTATTGTTTTGGTGTGAATTTATGTGTTATATACTTATATTATAACATAGATGTATACCGAAGAGGAGAAGATAACATATATTATAGTGTGTATCCAAAGAACATATATTAAAGTATTCGTACATACTATATTATAACGTAAGTACATTTCACACCAAATCAAAAACAATATAAAAGGTCACATTATGTCCATTCATAATCTTATTTTTTTCTTCATCATAAGATATCATAAGATTTGGAGAAACATATAAAGTTAACCTATGGAATAAATATATACTCATAGTATGTATCCAAAGAACATATATATGAAAATATTTGGATACATCATAAGATTTGGGGAATATACATTAATATAAAACATAATCATCCAATTTTATGCGTAAACGTCTCCGCTGTATTTATATAAATCTTTACAATATCACGGTGAAGCTCGTGCTAAAATTTGTATTTCTACTCCAACTTTCTGAAAGTATACGAACAATATACACATATATATATATAGTAGTACATACATTCTGATGTGATATATCGAAAACTCATTAAATTTAGGACTATGATATACCAAATAAATTTATATCATTGGATCAATGTGTTTTGTCGTTTTAAGAGGATCTATCAATTATACATGAAAAATAAAAAATACTGGTCATACAAAAAAATAATAAGCATTTAGAATCCTATTCATCAGAGAATTTTCTTCAGAGGATGAACAAGAACCTATAATTAAGGATCCTTATAACAACGACCACGAAGTATTTTCAGAAGTCATTCTATCGTCCATACCTTCGGGTCTTTCAAGCAAGCTTCACACATGCCTTATGATGTATTTGTATACGTTTTCATTTTATATACGTCTATTAACTAGTATATCTCTAGGTTATATATTTTTATATAGTCGATAATTACCTATCCTTTTAATTTTTATTTAGAAAGATATGCACGTAGGGCCACTAGTACTTCCCGTTGTTATTGGAAATTCCACGTGTTGAACTACTCTTTGTTTAAGTTTTTGAACCCGCAAGTCAAAATTATTTTTGGTTTAACAGGGTTTCATTACTGTTATAAGCTTGTTAAGAGAGAATTTGTTACATGTATATTTTGAGGCTCGTGCATGCATGATTCTTAACTTTCTAGAAACACGAAATGGAGGTTTACCAACCCAGTCATGTGTTAAAAACACATTGTAATTTGACCACGTGTGAATTTTCCAACATCAACAATTGTGTTCAACTAGAGATTCACATGTTCAGATGTTCTTTATAAATCTCAAGCGCCTAACTTTGCTTCCTATCCGCAAATGTGTGTGCCGCAAATAGTGGCAATCCAACATTTTAATACTTCTTTTCTTCATGTCTTAATCTCACTTAAAATTTAATGTCCTTGTTATTTTTGTAAATATTTTAATGCTCTATACATAACTAAAATTGTTCTCCAAAATCATAATGCTCTAAGCTATCGATTCTTTGCCTATGCTACGGACCATTTAAAGTATGGCAATGTTTTTATTTGGAGCAGTTTTTTAGAGAACATATCATTTAGTTATTTCCGTTTTGATTGATATCCATGCATTAAATAAACCGACTTACGTAGGGTGATGGATGAACAAAAGAATATGCATTTTTGTAACCAATTACGGTCCGACTTGACAAACTAACAAACAAAAAGTCTAATATGACGTTGATGTTGTGACCATATAAAACGCCAAATTTTCATTCTTTCAATAAGCAAACGAGAGATCGAACAAAGAAGAAGATTTGGCAGTCACGTGAACGGTAGTTAGCGCCATGTCAACTGAACCTTCACGAACTTATCACAAGTTTGTTTTTTTTTTCTTTGCTAAAATTACGCATATCTCTGTAGTGCACGAAATTAAGACTATTTTTATAAGACAAATTTTATTTTCGTATCATGTTTCTCGCACGTCAATTTGAAAATTTGGGGGCACTATGGATTAGAAAAATGTATTTCATCATACGGCAACAAATGTTTGGTAAATCGTTTATAAAAAATGTTTGGCAAAATCTCAAATGTATCATATATAAAGAGCTGACCCTAAAATTCTGGAAGCTACAAGCCAAAATAAAAATAAAAAAGAAAAGTGGCCAAAACAAATCTTATGCACAAAAATGAACTCGATCCAAACTCAGTTTTTTTTACATCCGATCTTAACTCTATTATAGAAAATTGTCTAAAATACCACATTTCTAATACCATTTTTCATGTTTACTTTAACCACTTTTACATTTATTTTTTTAAGAAGGAAAAGAACAGAGTTTATCGTTGATGGTGAGATAAAATTTTGGAGTGTGGAGCTTAGGATTCTAATTAATCTAAGAATCTTTTATCTAAATGAAAAAATATTTGTGAAAATATTTTTATAGTGAAGATAAAGATGAATAATGATACTAATAATGTGGTAAACATAAAAAAAATTCCATATTCTCCATCTATTATAGTGATAAACCATTCAACCACTAATTAAGATATTTATATTTCGATTAAATATTTATTAAAGTCGAGATTGTTTTCACAAAACGTAAAATGGAGATTGAAAGCCTATGTTTCCCCTCTTTTAGATAAAGGCGGCTTCCCATACATATTTATACTTCATAGCCTTTTGCAACTTACTTTAAAGGGGATTCCATTCCAAATAGATTAGTGTGGAATTGTCGATTGATCGTTTTTTACTTCATAACTTGATCAATTTAAAGAAAAAAAAATGCAGGTCCGATGATTTCAGACGCTCTTCTGTTTGATTTTATAGGTTAGAAATTTCCAAGATGATGTTGACTTTTAGCAACACAACTTTAGTTATATGATACTAATTAAATAATATCATTTACACATTATATAAGCAAATGAAGTTATTTTTCGTTTGTATTCTGCATTTAATATAGTTTAAAATGATGTTTGGTGAAAGAACGTTCATAATTTCAATCATATGGAACATATATAAACGCATAAAAATAGTAATCCCGCTTAAAATACTTTCAGACTTTTCTTTAGAATGAAAAAAAAAATCATAAAAATTTATGATGGTTCTTTTATATGAATATACAGATAGTTATATATATATATATATATATATATATATATATATATATTGTAGGCTCGCTTAGAATATATTAATATTGTTCTTCTGTTGCCCATTTTCTAGTTACGAAACATATATAATAAAAAAACTGGACACATGCAATATGTAGAACTCCGACCATTGATTGTTTATTAATGATGATACTCATGTGACTGGCTTATGATGAACCATATTAATATTTATTGTTTTAAACTCATAGCAACATCATAAATCCATCGCTCGCCACGATATTTTTTCTTTAGGATATGTTCTTCTTCTTTTTTTTTTCTGTGTGCATACTTTAGTGTATGTTCAATATCACATTTTGACCCTTCAATTCCTTAAATAAAAAAAGTATACATGATTTGAGTCATTCTGACCAATTATCTAGCGGAGACTATAATAAACCCTCCAATTACCTTAAATCATTAACGATGTTTCTTGCAGAAAATACGATGAGCATGGTCTCGCGAAGAGACAACAAAATCGTTAAATAAATTAAGGGTGAATTGGTGGAATGACTATATTAAGAATAAAAATTGGTAAAATAATCATGTAATAAAATAATTGATGAATGTGATATTTTTGCTTTGATAAGTTTCTTCTTTGCCGCGCGTGTGTGTTTAATGTGATGTAAAAACTGACCAACTATACTATATCATATTATGAAACAAATAGTATAAAATAATTATCTCATATCAATTGTAACACACTCGAAGATAAGAAAAAGAAGCAAAAAACGTGTAGGAGAAAAAATATTATAACATATTGTATTATTCTTATAAAATATAATAGTATACACCAATTAATTTATATTAACTATAACTGCGAAATATAAAGGAAATGAATAAGAGGAGGAGAAAGAAGAAGAAGAATAGTAGTAATAACATTTTATAAAATAAAATAGTATAATATAATTTTCCATTGTAATTGTATTAGTCAACCCAAGCAAATAGTATCTCACACTCAGAATATAATAAGGCTCAAAACATATTATAGTTTTTATTATTAGTTGTCCTAGTTAACCCAAGCAAAAGAAAGAAATGAGAGAGGGAAAAGATGAGGGTGAGGAAAGAAGACAAAAAAAAATAAGAAGAAGAATGAGGAGGATAAAGAAAGAATGAAGAAAAGAAACACGTAGAGAAAGATGAAAAAAAATATAAATAACACATATTTTAACATATTATACTATGTTTATAAAATAAATATAATCTTCTGATACCAAGTATATTACTCAACTAGAGAGAGAGAGTAAATTTATGATTCTATTCTATAGTTTTTGAATAGTATAGAAAACAGTAAAATTATAATTTATATGAATAAGAAATAAAATTATACTATATAAATGTGTAACATTATATAGATTTAAAATTTAGTTTATGTAATATAAATTAAACTATAGAAATATATGTCTGTTTTTAAATTTGCAAAACATATTATGTGTAAAAAAAATCTATACTTTTATTATGTAAAATATAAAACAAAAAAATTGTATTAGACAAAATTAATAGCTACTAAAAATAGAAGAGGAAGTGACAAAAAAAAATAAAAATAAAAAAAATAAATCTAGACAATCCTAGATATATAGACATAATGACAATTAATATATAATATATAGATTGTATTCTAACCCAAATTTTCTAATGGTTATTTGGTTAATTAAAACTATTTTTATGGTTATTGAGTCCAAATTCCCATAAATTAAACAAGAGAGTACGTAAAAATATGAAACTCTGAAGGAAGAACAAATATTTATAAAATATAGATGCCTTAAGTAGTGTTTACGTGACAATCTCAATTTCACTCCATACCTCGAACTCATTCAACCTTAAGAAACCAAACTTTTACTGTTCCTTTTAATTTGCCTATAAATACACGTTCATCAACAAAGACAAGAATCACAAACATCAAACATTCTCAAACTACTCCCATATAACGACACGCATTTTCTTTTCCAAAATCCACTTCCCTGCCAACCAAAATGACTAGTTGTTGCACTCTTCTTACCGGTTTACTAGTATGGTCTCTTTTGATGCTCTCATGGTGTGAAGCTTCAAGAAACCGCATCAATAGATATGATCATTCTTATGGAACGTTCAAATCCAATAGCTTAATCAAGCGTAGAGACCATATCACACGTCTGAAAAGCGTGGCAAGAGCCTCTTCGCGGCTTTCAACCACCGTTAGTGTTTCTGATTTTGGAGCTGAAGGAGATGGAAAAACCGACGACACGCAGGTATATATGCACACACATACATATTTTCAAAGCTGGTCCTCGGTATAGCAAATAAAATATTTGTCTAGAGCCTCCATTTTTTATTTTGTTTAATATATATGAACATATGTTCCTAAATTATTTTTTGTTAATTACTAATTTTTTAATTAAATTGCTTAAGACTCTCAAAATTTCAGAGGGGCCTGCACATTATTACCAATATAAAGGAAATTTTAGTAATCCATATATTCCCTTACAACATGGAAATTATATATGTACATGACTTCTAATTATATATAGTTTGAGAGGAAAGCAAATCATGTATATAAATTTTTTACGTTGTTTGTACTAATGATCCATGCATGCATGATCAGGCGTTCGTGAATGCGTGGAAGAAAGCATGTTCTTCAAGTGGAGCTGTTAATCTCTTAGTTCCTGAAGGGAAAACTTATTTCCTTAAGTCTATTCGATTAAATGGCCCATGCAAATCAACTCTTACCGTTCAGGTAAATTACAAAGTTGACTATTTAAATACTTTACTATATGTGATCACGTGTATGGAATTTGAATATATAAACGAACGTTTTGTGAATGGAACGACAGATATTTGGAACGTTATCGGCATCTCAAAAACGATCAGATTACAAAGACCTCAGTAAATGGATTACGTTTGACGGCGTTAACAGTCTATCGGTCGATGGCGGCGCCACCGGAACTGTCAACGGAAACGGCGAAACGTGGTGGGAAAACTCATGCAAACGGAACAAAGCTAAGGTGTGTAAATGTTTCATTTACTTAACATATATCTACTGCCTACATGTCATCTTTTTGATATATTGACAATCTTTTTATTGTTATTGTTTTGAAGAAATGCACAAAAGCCCCAACGGTACGTAGAAACATATTTGACTTTTTTCATATAATAATGATGATGGTTTGTCATCATGATTGAACAAATGTTTTATATGTGCAGGCTCTTACTTTCTACAACTCGAAGAATTTGAGAGTGAATAATCTGAGGGTGAGAGATGCGCAGCAGATTCAGATTTCGATTGAGAAATGCTTCAACGTTCAGGTCTCAAATGTTGAGGTCACTGCGCCAGCTGATAGTCCTAACACCGATGGTATTCACATCACTAACACTCAAAACATTCAAGTCTCCAAATCCATCATTGGAACAGGTTAATTACTATTATATCTTAACTCCTCGTTAATGAAATGAGTTACTTGCATATCAAAGTAATTAAAATGTAGGAGTTTACCATCATAATTCATGGAGATTGGTCTTGAAGGAGTTTCAAAATTTCATAATGGTTGCTTTGATGTCAGGTGATGATTGTATATCTATTGAAAGTGGATCACAAAACGTTAAAATCAATGATTTAACTTGCGGCCCTGGTCACGGTATAAGGTATCAATGAATTTTTCATAAAATATATATCAATTATGATCTCTTAAATTAATATAAAATTTTGATATTTATTCCTTTATGAAACATGAGCAGCATTGGGAGCTTAGGAGATGACAATTCAAAGGCGTTTGTATCAGGCGTGACTGTGGATGGTGCCAAGCTTTCCAACACAGACAATGGAGTTAGGATCAAAACTTACCAGGTGAAAATCACAAACTAACTAACCTATCAAGTTCATCCCACTTTTTAATTTTTTAATAATTTAACCCCAGTTTCATTTTAGGGAGGGTCAGGAACTGCTAGCAACATTATATTTCAAAATATTGAGATGGAGAATGTTAAGAATCCAATCATAATCGACCAAGATTATTGCGACAAGAGCAAATGCACTGCACAAGTTCGCATCCAATCTGATCATATCTTTCATTACTAATCATCATGAAATAAACAATCTTGTCTCTAATCATTATTACAAATATTTTCAGAAATCTGCGGTCCAAGTGAAGAATGTAGTGTATAGAAACATAAGTGGCACGAGCGCATCGGACATGGCAATAACTTTTAACTGCAGCAAGAACTATCCATGTCAAGGAATTGTGCTTGACAAAGTGAACATTAAGGGAGGAAGAGCAAGTTGCAGCAATGCTGATGTGATGGACAAAGGCAGTGTTTTGCCTCAATGCAAATCCACTTAATTAAATTAGATTTATCAAAGACTCATATATACATATAAATAGACCGATACAAAGTATACTAAATTATGATATATACTTGTGGATATATACATGGACAATGAATTTAAACATATTGTCTATATATGAAAATAGTATATGAATATACATAAACAATATGTTCAATGAGATTTATTGTTTTAATGTATATGCTACATACTAAATTGTTTGTCTAAATCTCATGAATAAAAGTTTACGTTTAAAAGTGGTTATGTATCTTCATTATGGTATGTTTTTTTCTGATTATAATATGATGTCTATTTTAGTTTTTATTTATATACATAAAAATGACATGGCTGCTCAAATTGACCAATTGATTAAAACCAGGCCGATAGACTCATTGGGCTAATAAGCCCATTAAGTTTTATACATCAAACGGAGTCTATTACTTGGGTTACTAAACAAAGGCCTTTAGAAACCCTAAACCTTATCGTAGCACCTGAGCTATATATTGCAACCTCTAGGGTTTTCACTTCCTCTCGCTATAACACACACATCGCCGCAGCCATTTCCATTCTCTTGCAACTCAACTTCGACAATGGCTGAACGTGGTGGAGAACGTGGTGCCGAGCGTGGCGGAGACCGTGGTGGTTTCGGACGTGGATTCGGAGGAGGTCGTGGTGGTGGCCGTGGTGGTCCAAGAGGCCGTGGAGGTCGTCGTGGAGGACGTCCTGCTGAGGAGGAGAAGTGGACACCAGTGACCAAGCTTGGTCGTCTCGTGAAGGAAGGAAAGATCCAGAAACTCGAGCAGATCTATCTCCACTCGCTTCCCGTCAAGGAGTACCAGATCATTGATCTCCTCGTTGGTCCAACGTTGAAAGACGAGGTGATGAAGATCATGCCGGTTCAGAAACAGACCAGAGCTGGTCAGAGGACGAGGTTCAAGGCCTTTGTTGTTGTCGGAGACACGAATGGTCATGTGGGTTTGGGTGTGAAATGCTCTAAGGAGGTTGCTACGGCTATTAGAGGTGGGATTATCTTGGCGAAGCTGTCTGTGATTCCGGTGAGGAGAGGTTACTGGGGTAACAAGATTGGGAAGCCACATACAGTTCCTTGTAAGGTTACGGGGAAGTGTGGTTCCGTTACGGTGAGGATGGTTCCTGCTCCGAGAGGTGCTGGTATTGTGGCTGCTAGGGTTCCTAAGAAGGTTCTTCAGTTCGCTGGGATTGATGATGTGTTTACTTCCTCGAGAGGATCTACCAAAACTCTTGGAAACTTCGTAAAGGTTTGAACTTTATTCCTTTACTTGGAGTTAGGAGTTGACTATAGATTGAAAGTTGATTCCTTTTGATCATTGCTAGGTAGATGTAGTTGATGGAAGGAAGTAAGAATTGTTAAGCTTGGATGATTAGTTTGAATGAGATGTCTTTGTCAATGATGATTTGTTTGTGTCTATAGCTAAATTGCAAGCTTTATGATCAATCCTGAACTTGAGTTACAGTATATAACCTTTGTATGTAACCTACAAGAATGTTTATTTGTTTTTTTTAGTATCTTGAATGTATTGTTTTGTTTTATTTTGTAGGCTACATTCGACTGTCTCCAGAAGACTTATGGATTCCTGACACCAGAGTTCTGGAAAGAGACGAGCTTTAAAAAATCACCGTATCAGGAGTACACAGATTTGCTGGCCATGAAGGAAACAACGACCAAAGTCATCACCGAGGTTGAAGACCAAGCCTCTTAAAAATAAGAAACAAACAAAGTCCCCTGTTTTGTTTTGTTTTTTGGATCATCATCCTTTCATGAATTGATTTTGTTCGAACCTTTTAGTATATGTTGTTGCTGGATTCCATCTTTATGTTTGCATCATCTTCCCAAACAGTTTTTTTTTCTATAATGGATGGTATTGTTATAGCTTTCTACTACCTTTGCTATGTTAGTGTTACATAGCCTTATGTGTTTTATGTCAAACATTAGGTTTATTACATTGATAATGTTTTAAAAAAGGGTGGATTTGTTTTGGAACAAATACTAATAATAAACTAATCCTTGAAGGAATAATATAATTAGAGGGATTAAAATTAAAAGACAAGTCTTAATTGGATTTGTTGAACTGTGAGAAGGTAAAAGACAGAGACTTTGAATAGAAAGAATAATCAAGTTTGACTTTTCCTCTCCGAAATTTCTGCTTTTCTAAATCTGCGGATTCTGATTAGTCTCTTCTTTCTCGCCTGATAAACCTTAGAATTGAGTTTTTTTGTTTGTTGTTGTTCTTTTTTTAGTTATTGTCGGAACCGTGAGAAGCTTTGTCGGAATCAAATGGGGACTCCGGAGTTTCCAGATCTAGGTAAACACTGCTCCGTCGATATCTGCAAGCAGATTGATTTCTTGCCTTTCACCTGCGACCGTTGCCTCCAGGTTCCCTCTCTGTTCTTCTCTCTTTGGTTTGAATCACATGCAAAGAATCCTCTGTTCATGTTTATTACGGATGATAAGTGTATGAATCGCATGTCTTGGATCAATCATCTTCCTTGTTCTTTTCTCCTTTGTGTTTTGGGAGAAGAACAAAGAGATAAAGTCTCCATCTTTTTAGATGGGTCTAGTCTGGTATAGGATCATCGAGTTTGGTTTGGTCCGACATCTCAAGTTTATCACTTAACTTCTTGTGATTACCAACCATCACGTGTTAACCCATCTGTCATTTCCAGCTTAATCATCCACTTGATTCACTAGACTTCTTCTATATTTGCAGTTCCCAACTCTGTTCAAAATGAATGTATTGAGTCTTGTCATCATGATTCTGCCATTAAAGAATTGATCTTTTGTTGGTGTTTATGGCTTGTGTGCTCTCACTCTTGTTTTCTCTGATGGTTTACATTAATATATTTGAGTTTATGGCTTGTTCTCATGTTTTTGCTAGAAAATTGCCATTAAAGATTTGATCTTTTTGTGTATGGCTTGTGTGCTCGCTCTTGTTTACATTAATATATATTTTTTCAGGTTTTTTGTTTGGATCATAGGAGCTATATGAAACATAGCTGCCCCAAAGGAGATAGAGAAGATGTAACAGTGGTTATATGCCCACTCTGTGCTAAAGGAGTCAGGTTAAACCCAAACGAAGACCCAAACATCACATGGGAGAAACATGTCAACACTGACTGTGATCCCTCCAACTACGAAAAAGCCACAAAGAAGAAGAGATGTCCTGTTCCAAGGTGCAAGGAGCAGCTAACATTCTCCAACACCATCAAGTGCCGTGATTGCAATATCGATCACTGCTTGAAACACCGTTTTGGACCTGATCACACTTGTCCTGGACCTAGAAAACCCGAACCAAGCTTCATGAGTTTCTTGACTAGTAGTAGTAGAAAGGAAACTAAAACAACAAGACCCAACAAAGCTTCTTCTTCTTCTTCTTCTTCGAGATGGTCTAATCTTTTGTCCTCAGCAGAAGCTGGAATCAGTAAGCTAGGTAACGACATTAGCCATAAGCTTCAGTTTTCGAGCAGCAGCAATGGAAATGATGGTATAAAGGAGGTGTGTCCACAGTGTGGTGCAAAATTCTCTTCGGTTACAGTTCTTGTGGAACATGTAGAGAAAACACATGAGAGGAACAAGAAGCAGAGTCATGGCAAAAGTCAAAAGTACTGAAACATCTTTTGTATTCTTTCTTCTCTCTTACTTGGTTTGATACAAACCAAAGAAATATTCACATTCTTTAAACTTAATTTGAAATTGTTATATACCATTTAAAATGATATTGCCACATGTTATATACCATTTCTTAACGTTTGATACAGCCAAAGCAAATCACATTCTTTGAACTTTGTTATATACCAAAAAAAATGTTATTGTCGGTCAACTAATAACTAGTAACGAACATGTTTTGGTCAAGTGACGTCATCAGTTACGTAATTTCCCGCGGTAAAAAAAAACAGATTACCGACCCCCACGTGAATGCAATTAACAGCGTTAATAAGAAGTGACAGGCAGCTAACTTAACGGTGCAATTAAAACGTAATTAATTTGTGAACTTGTCATAAGATTATTAATTTAATCAAAGATAATCTCTAATCCAAGTTTTTTTTTAATAAGTACTTGACTCAGTGAAGAGTAAATCAGGACATTGACTCTATACACGAGTTTTTGAGAATATTGAGTGCACTAAAATGAAAATTTTACTTTCTAAAATATGCAAGAACATGCGCACACATACACTATAAGAGTAATTAAGTACTAATTATAGATTAAATTAAAAAGATTATGTTTGCTTTATTTACAAATGTATGAGCTGGCGAAGAAAATGCAATAACTAATCCCAGCTGTGATTCGCATCTGACGGCTGAGATTATTTTCTGAAAAAAAGTTCATAGTAATTTAAAAAATAAAAAAAGAGATATTAGGAGCAACGAAACGGCAGAAGGTGGAACCCGCGTCGTGCCGTTGAGGAAGAAGAAGAAGAAGAAGATCAATTTAGCTGGAAGCTTGCTGGATTATCCGACGACTAAGATTCTACTCAGAGTTCTCTTCGATCAATTTTGCAGTCTCCGATTTGGGATTAGTTTTGAGCTTTGATCCGAGGTAATTTGATGAATCTCGATTGTTTTAATCATTGATTTATATGGATTAGATGATTCTGGATTCAGTTTGATCGATTTGATGAATGTGTTACTTGTTTCTGAACAAAACTTTCTTCAGTTTCAGGCGAATGTTTTGA
Organism: Moricandia moricandioides; assembly: GCA_905132885.1. NCBI lineage: Eukaryota > Viridiplantae > Streptophyta > Magnoliopsida > Brassicales > Brassicaceae > Moricandia > Moricandia moricandioides. The sequence continues at coordinate 22,108 of CAJHQQ010000101.1, forward strand.
GTATTGAAGGAGTGCCTTTGATTAATCGTCGAGCTCTGTTATCCTTCTTGACCGAGGAAGCTCTAGGGCTTTGTCGGTGGATCAAGAGGGAGGAGAGGAGATAGTTTCGAGAGATTGAGCAGGAGTTTTTGAGGACATTTTGTTTGATCAGAATGAGTGCAGTGTCGGGTGTAATCTCGAGGCAAGTTTTGCCAATATGTGGTAGCCTTTGCATCCTTTGCCCTGCGCTTCGTGCTAGGTCTAGACAGCCTGTCAAGAGGTACAAGAAGCTCATCTCTGATATCTTCCCTCGTCATCAGGTTCGCTATTTACACCACCTTCTATTAGACCTTTAGTTACTTGCTTTGCTTTGACTTACATTTTCATGGTCATAATTGTTTAAGTCAGGCACTTTGTGGCTTAAGTAGCATTTTCTAGGATGAAATCGTGACTGCTTCTGCAATCTGTGTTTCTATTTTTATCCTGAGTTGCGTAATTTTGGCTTGATAATCTTGCATCTTTCCCTCTTTTTTTATGTTAAAAGCTTGTCACTCTGCATTTTCATTTCGTTTTGAGTCATTGTCTCTAGTGGTTGAGAGATTATGTTCTGTGTTACTATATAAAAAACGATGCTTTCCTCTTGCTTATCTTGATGGGTTTGTTTAGTAACTTCTCACTGCTTACCATTTCTGACAGGAGGAAGGCCCAAATGACCGGAAGATAGGAAAGCTATGTGAGTACGCTGCAAAGAACGCTGTGCGTATGCCAAAGGTATAATTCACCCATCTAGGCACATTACATTTGTGAAAAATCTTTTTGTTAGTAACTTAGTATGGATATTAGCAACTTCTTTGACATTTGGCTTTGGTAAGTTCATAGATTTAAGTCATATTACTCGTTACAGCAATGCAGTCAGATTGCTTTTCTCCTAAATTGTATTTCTCTGTTGCTGAAATTACGATTTTCCAGATATCGGATTCTCTCGAACAAAGATGTTACAAGGAATTGAGGAATGAGAATTTTCAGTCAGCGAAGATAGTCATGTGCATATACAGAAAGCTTCTGGTCACTTGTAAAGAGCAAATGTGAGGTCATCCTTCTTTAGTTTTCTTTACAAACACCTCATATGTTCTCTTATGTCCACGATCATCTGTGGTTTAACATATGAACTCAAGAAGCTTGCTTCAAAACTGTTACCTATCACGACAGCAGGAGTATTTCGGCATGTTTAGGCAACTTGATTAATTTTCATTGTTCTTTTTTTCAGGCCTCTTTTTTCTAGTGGTTTTCTAAGGACAGTGCAAGCTCTTTTGGATCAAACTCGACAAGATGAAATGCAAATAGTTGGATGCCAGTCTCTTTTCGAATTTGTAAATAATCAGGTCAGCTTCTTAGTTGCTTGATAGAATTCTCTTATAGCCACATGTCAGGGTGCTGTCAGATAGAATAGTTAAGGACATAAGAAATAATGATGTAGCATGATTAATTTTGCAGAAGGACGGCAGTTCCTTGTTTAACTTAGAAGGCTTTCTCCCAAAGCTGTGCCAATTAGCACTGGAAGGTGGGGATGATGACAGGTCACGGAGCCTGCGTGCAGCAGGACTTCAAGCCCTTTCAGCAATGGTAATTCGGTTATGATGTTACGTCTTCTAGATTCTGTTCTTCTAAACTTTAAATCTACAATTATCTTCTGATGCATTTTGGTCTTTATATATTTCTAGATTTGGCTGATGGGTGAATACTCTCATATTCCCAGCGACTTTGACAATGTAAGTCGATATCAGGGTCATGCACTAGTTTCTTTTGTTTTTGACAGGTATATTTGGGTTTCCGTATTACTATATAGCTGATCTCCTTTCCTGCATCAAACTTAGTTGATTTGTTGTATCTAACAATAGACGAAGGAGGGAAAAATTTGTTAGATTTGCGTTCCAAATTTCTTGATCGAAGGTTAAAATACCATAAAAATCTACCGGTTAAGTTTGGCCAAGGGTTAACTCATGTAGAACTGGGGACTGAGGAGTCTTGGGGCACTGGTAGAATTTTGTATTCGTCAAAGTTATAGGTAGTACATGTTAATATCTGTTAACTCATCAATTCAATACTTGCATGGCAGGTTGTCTCAGGAGTCTTGGAAAATTATGGTCACCCTAAAAAATCAACAAATGGTACTGATAGTGGCAGAAAATGGGTGGATGAAGTCTTGAAAAATGAAGGTCATGTAGCTCATGCAGATTACCATATAAATGTTCCTTCTTGGAGAACGGTTGTAAGTGATAAGGGTGAATTAAATGTGAAAATGTAATTTCTTCTCTCCTCAGTTCTTTTTACGTATGCGCTTTTGGATTCTTTCCCTCTCTTCAACGTACCTTTTCTTTTTTTTAGGGAAGATTCCTTAGACCCTAGCTTTTGGTCCAAGGTTTGCCTACACAACATGGCCAAGCTAGGTGAAGAGGCCACAACCATGAGACGTATACTCGAGTCTTTGTTCCGTTACTTTGACGAGGGGTATCTATGGTCAACGGAAAATTCGATTGTGTTACCAGTTTTAAGAGATCTGCAATTTTTAATGGAAATATCTGGTATTACGCTCTCAATATCTTTTATCTAGCCCCTCCCGCATGATCAGTGTTCTGAAATAGTTCTGCAATCTTGCAGGGCAAAGAACACACTTTCTGTTGTCCATGTTAATTAAACACCTTGATCATAAAAGTGTGCTTAAGCAGCCAAGCATGCAGCTTAATATTTTAGAGGTTACCACCTCCCTTGCTGAAAATGCAAAAGTTGAACACTCCGCAGCAATAGTCAGCGCAATAAGTGATATCATGAGGCACCTGAGAAAATGCATGCATTCTTCTCTAGATGAAGCAAATCTGGGACCTGAAGTTGCAAACTCTAACAGAATGGTTAGCGTAGCTCTCGATAAGTGCCTTGTCCAACTGACGAAAAAGGTATATAATTATAGTGAATTTTATATCTTCTTCTTTCTTGTTCAACTGACGAAAAAGGTATATAATTATAGAGTGAATTTTTTATCTTCTTCTTTCTCTTCAATATATACTTATTTAAAGAGATGTGAGACTGATCTATTAAATTTGTAAGGTTGGAGATGCTGGCCCAATTCTAGATGCTATGGCAATGATGTTGGAGAATATCTCAGCTGTCACGGATGTGGCAAGAACCACAATTGCTGCTGTTTTTCGCTCTGCTCAAATTATAGCCTCTATACCAAATCTTTCATATCAAAACAAGGCAAACTCTCAGTAACATCTAGTATTATTTCTCCTCTTGTCATTGATAGGTTAGATTAATTCTGATGAAATTGTGCGTTATTACTTTTTTTTGTTGCAGGCTTTTCCCGAGGCTTTATTCCATCAGTTACTTCAAGCTATGGTCCATCCAGATCATAAAACACGGATTGGCGCCCACCGTATATTTTCTGTAGTGCTGGTACCAACCTCAGTCTGCCCCCGTCCTTCCTCAACCACTACTGACCTTCAGAAAGGAATGGGTCTTCCTCGTTCACTTTCAAGGACCGCGTCTGTCTTTTCCTCTTCAGCAGCCCTTTTCGAGAAGCTGAGGAAGGATAAATTCTCGTCATACCTAACTTCTGATCAGAGCCAAAACGAAATGCCTGAGCAAGAACCTGGAACCAATAGGGGGAAAATCCTTGATCAATTGGAAACTTCATACAGTCAAGCATATAGCACTTGGAATCAACCAGTGACCTCAGTACCAGATAACTCTGTGGCTCATCTAAACTCTGATCTGGTACGTTCTTCCAACTTTTTCTGTGTGTGAAAAAGCTTACCAAAAGAGTAGATATTAACCTTAGATGTGACCCTACAGGCCTATTGTGTAGGTCGGAAAAATATCCCCAAGGCTCTCTCAACTTAGTTTCAGGATGGGGCCAAGAGTATATATTAATAATGAGCAGACTAGATGATAATTTATGTACACTACTTTAACTATGGTTCTAATTTACAGCACCTAAAATTGTAAAATATAACTTGAAACGGGTCGTTTGTTTAATGTTCCGGATTCATTCAAACTGCTTTAGGCTGCATTTAAACATGCTGCAGCTGTTGCCTCTTGATTTATGCTTATAGTTCTTAGGTACACCTTGGATGAGTCACTCTCTAATTTGTCATCGTAATATGCTCCTCAGGATGCTGTTTATATAAGGCTAAGTAGTCACCAGATATGTCTTTTGCTCTCATCAATCTGGGCGCAGTCCATATCTCCTGCAAATACACCAGACAATTATGAGGCGATTGCTAACACCTACAGTCTTGTGTTGTTGTTCTCTCGTGTTAAGGTAACATTATTTCATATCAATAATTGCCACCTCTGCATTTGAGTGTTTCTTATTGTTTCTTAAAGCAAAGTATGATTAGATCTCTTATGGATTATTTGCTTAAAACGTTTTGTTAAACATATCACAAAACTCTTATTCTCAGAATTCAAGTCACGACGCTTTGATTCGGAGTTTCCAAATGGCACTTTCTTTGCGAGATATTTCTTTAATGGAAGGAGGTGAGCTTCCACATGTTTTTGATCCTTTATCCTTTTCCTAAACTATGATGTAGACTCCTATCTAACGTGGGGCGTCAATTTGCAAGAACAAACATCTCTGTTTTTTTTGCCACACTGTACGCGTTAAAGGAAGAAGAGCTGTGCTTGAACATCTTTAAAAGCTATTGTGTTACTTTGAAACTTCACTTCATATCTTTTGGAATGCTAATCAATTATTCCTAATATTTTCAGGACCACTTCCTCCATCCAGACGAAGGTCACTCTTCACTCTAGCTACATCAATGGTTCTTTTTTCCTCAAAAGCATTCAATCTTTTTCCTCTGGCTGATTTCACAAAAGTAGCACTTCAGGGACCAACGGTACGTTGATCATTGTGATGAAAACATTGCCACGTCTTAATGTTTATGTCTCTGTATTCTTATGGTAAAACCTACGGCATCAGATACAGAAATTATTTTTCCACTTTGCTTTAACTTCCTCTTCTACTTGATTCAGATTGATCCATTCTTGCGCTTGGTTGAAGATCACAAGTTGAAGGCTGTAAATACAGATCAGCTGCCGACATCTGCGTATGGATGCCAAGAAGATGATACTTCAGCTTTAGATACTCTTTCAAACATATCAATCTCCACTGAGCACAACAGAGGAACCCTTGTCTATGAAATTGTCAAAAGTTTAGAAGATATGTGCAATGTAAGCCGATTTTCTGTCACCATCTCCCCACTAAACCGCTCTAGTAAATCAGTTAGTAACCAAAGTAAACTATTTTCAGTCTGAAATGGACAAAATGCGGGAGCAGCTGCTCACTGAGTTCATGCCGGATGATGCATGTCCACTCGGAACCCGCTTTGTAGAAGAAACCCAAAAATCATTTCAGACTGACTTCGGAGATGTTAAACCCCAAAAGGTACTAACTCTTCTGCTTCACATAACTCTTTAAAACCCTGAGATGAACATTGTGTTGAAGGCTTGGTATGTATCTTCAGGATGCGCCATTCTTCTCTCAGGAGGATCAAGAGTTTGGAGATGGTATTAACACCGTTGCAAAGAATAATCCTGTAACAGTTTCTGAAATCCCAGACCTCCTGAGCGTCAATCAAATTCTAGAATCTGTAAGTTCGAGAAATTATATTACAAAGTCTATCACCTTAATACTAACTATACTTGTTTTTTTCTGTTTTTGTTGAAAGGTCGTAGAGACAACACGTCAAGTGGGTAGAATCTCCTTTCATACTGCAGCCGATGCTTCATACAAAGAAATGACGCTTCATTGTGAGAATCTATTAATGGGGAAACAACAGAAGATCTCAAGTCTTTTACATTCTCAGCTACGACATGAGAGTTCTGTTAACAGCTCTCCACGACAGCATGATGAAGAGATCAAGATCGCACCTCTCCATCCCATGATCAACTCTGCATTTGACACAGAGGTATGTCTTGAAACCAATCCAAGCCAACTCTCTTATCATCATTTTTGAATTGATTTTAAAAAACTTGTTTAGGTTGAAGTCCCTCTACTGGGGAAGGACTTTGACATGAGATCACCAAGAACACCAGTGGGAATTAAATCGCCAAGAACACAAATGGGAATTATTCAGACACAATGCTATTCAGAACTTCAAGACAACTCACAAGCATATAAACTACCAGCCTCGAGCCCTTACGACAACTTCCTTAAAGCTGCTGGTTGTTGATCGTAGGTCTTCTGCTGTTTCTCACTTATTCTTTTATCCAAATTCATTTGTTTCTTTTTGGTGAGCTGTGTAAAATTTATAGAGGCCATCTGCTTTTCACGTTGTCTTGTATTCTAAAGATTATTCGATTCCTCAAAAAAAAGGCTTTGTTGAAAGGAATGTACACTGAAATCTTCTACAATCCAATTTTTTTTTTTAATTTGTGCAATTAGATAAGCAAATTAACCATAAGCTAACGAAGATGGCAGTTCATCATAAGACATTAAAAGCTCGCATATATATATATGAATGTCGTTATATTCATTCTTTCATTTGATTTGTTTAACCTCTTGAAGCATTTCAACTACTTTCTTCATCTTTGGCCTTTTTGCAGGTGTGATGTCTGTGCACAGCAATGCAACTTTCAGAGCTGCAAGCATCTCTCTCCTCCAAGCAAAGGACACTGTGCTAAGCTTGGCATCTAGTATCTGTTCCGGTGTCTCTCCTCTCCCTGAAGCTCCATGGACCCATTTCACCAAATCTACTCCTTCACCAAACTCTTCCTCAACCGGCGCTCTTGAGGTTAGAATCTCTAGCAACACCACTCCGTAGCTGTATACATTCCCTGGTGCAGTCACTTGCATTGTGTATGCATACTCTGAGGGATCAAAAAACAAGGAAATTTGTTGGATTTTAATGAAGTTATTGGTGACAAAAAGTAAAGACTTTACTATACCTGGAGGAATGTAGCCAAAGGAGCCAGCAACTGAGCTAATACTTGCAGTGCCTCGAGATGGATCTAAAAGTTTTGATATTTCGATTTCCCCAAGCACAGGTTTGTAACCAGAGTCTAGCAAGACATTGCTAGAGGAAACATCAAGGTGAATAATGGCGACATGGTGGAGAAACGCTAAGCCTTCTGCTACTCCAACGGCTATGGAGAGTCTCATTGGCCAGTCAGGTTGGTACTCTGGTTTCTTAGTAGAGTCATGAATCAGCTGAGCTAAGTTACCATTAGGTAAATGCTGATGCAACAAGAGAGCAACATCTTCATATATAACAAACCCAATCGGTGTAACCAAATGTTCATGACAAAGTTTGCTGAGTCTCTCAAGTTCTCTGATCATCTTGTTCTGATGCTGAGTTATGGCCCTATCCATAGACCTGAGTTTCTTCACCGAGACAACCATCCCTGAAGGCATAACAGCTTTATAAACCGAACTGAAAGTTCCAGTGCTTAGTTTATTTGACTCCTTCATAGTTGCTTTCACAACTGCATCAAGATCAATCCCTTGTTTAAGATTCTCAAGGAAGACATTGCCAGCTATAATCTCTGGCTGCTCATCCTCGATGTTTTCTTCAACATCGACGTTTTTAGCTGCTGCTTTCTCTTGTTTCTCCCTCATCATGAAGAGAAGAACCACCACAGTGACTGATACAAAGACAGCAACACCTGAACCAATCACTGCAAGCACAATCCTGTAGGAGACTCTGTGATTGTACCTCAAATGTTCAAGATCATTAGAATATCCACATGAAGAGCTCAATGGCGCTCCGCAAAGCTCTTTGTTTCCCGAAAAGCTCGAGTTTGGAGACTTTTGAAAGGGAACAAAGACTGGAACTGGACCACTCAAAAGGTTGTTTGAGAAATTAACCTCAAACAAACTCATCATACCTTTTAGTTGTTGTGGTATGAATCCTGTAAGCAAATTGTTAGAGACATCCAATGACACAAGCTTGTCCAGCCTTCCTAACTCGGCAGGCAATGATCCATGAAGATGGTTGAAACTCAAGTTGAGTGCTATCTGCAAGCTCCTTATGCGACCAATCTCAGGAGGAATGGTTCCAGTCAAGTAGTTTCGACCCAAATGGAGCTGAAGCAGCTTCACACAGTTTCCAATCTCATGGGGGATGTCTCCTCTTATGGAATTTTGATCAAGAAGCAGATACTGAAGCCTAGGCATGCTGCAGAGTTCCTTAGGGATGGTACCATTGAGTCTGTTGTTACTTAAATCCAGCTTGTTGAGGTTTCCTAATCCAATAAATGATTTAGGGACTTCACCAAAGAGACTATTGCCTGAGAGAATCAGTTCTTGAAGATTCATGAGCTGACCAAGCTCTGTTGGAATGGTTCCAGTAAACCCATTAGCAGCCAGATTCAGCAGAGTGAGGTTAGAACACTTTGAGAACTCTGCAACAATCTCACCTGAGAGATTGTTATTATCTGCTTCAAAGTAGGTAAGTCCACTAACGTTACCAATAGTCCTCGGAATGACTCCTACAAGCTCATTATTCCCAATTCTTATGCTGGAGAGGCCACTGCAGATTCCCACCTCTTCAGGGAGCTCACCGGTAAATCTATTCTGTGTCAAGACCAAAACTTTAAGCTTCCCTTTCTCAAAAATCCCCTTTGGTATCTTCCCTTCAAGCTGGTTTGAGTGAAGATTCAACAACTCCAATTCAGAAACCAAACCTAACCCTCTCGGTATCTCACCTACCAACTCATTCTCATAAGCTGTAAACACCCTGAGGTTACTCAGATTCCCTACCCAATGAGGTATAGAACCATTTAACCCGTTTCCAGAGACTTGAAACTCTTCTAACCTCTCTAGAACCATAAGCTCATCAGGTATCTCTCCCACAAGCAAGTTATCAGAAACGTTGAGTGATCTAAGACCTCTAAGCTTACCAAACTCAACTGGGATTCCACCAGCAAAACGATTTAGAGACAAATCAAGAAACTCAAGCTCAGACAAGTTGCCAAAAGATGCAGGAACTGGTCCGTTGAAGCTGTTACCGGAAAGATCTAGATGCTTTAAGCTTCTGAGGTCAGAGATTAGAGTGACATTACCTCTAAGCTGAAGCCCAGAGAGGTCAAGCATTTCAACGAACGAGTTATTGGCACCACACTTAAGCCTAACCCAGTTACAATAGTCTGTGCCATTGCTACTCCATCCTGGAACTCCAAGCTCTCTGTGAATGGCTACCAATGCGGCTTCATCGCTTAGCTGAGCTTCAACAAGATCAGATTTTGATAGGAACCCAACAATCAGAAGAAGTGACACGAACCAGAACGCCATAGGGAAAGAAGTAAATCAATCAATCACACACTCTTGTTTTTCTTCACCCAACACACACGAAACAGAGTGATTGAAAAGAAAAGTCTTGATCTTTTCGCCATGAAACACTGCTTAAAGCTCTGGTTTTTGAGTTAGAGCAACTTTGACAAAACCCATCTCAGTTTTGTGAGGAAAAAGAGTGATTTTGAGCGCGAGTGTGTGACTGAGTGAGTGTATTAGAGACAGACAGAGAGAGCGAAGCTCATAGTTTGAGGGAGATGAGAGAAAGGAAAAATCTATTTAGAGAACAAAGAAAGGAGAATACATTTCATGTTTTGTTATATATTATCACGATAATTATCATTGCAGAACCAAACAAAGATCCTCACTTCAGAGAGACAGAGGAGAGAGAGAGAGACTCAACAAAAGCAAACGCACTGCAAAAGGAGGGAATATATTTTCTTCTTTTTTTCTTTTTTACTATATATTTAAAAATTATATTAATTGCTGATACAAAGATTTATTTTTTCACGAGACAGTGCAAGTGATTGACGAATGAATGAAAAGCTGCATAAGTTTATCTGACGCATTTTTTACTTTGTAATAAGAAAAAGAAATTTTCAAAAAGATTAAAGAAAAAATGTACTGTGTACGTTTTGATCATTCTTTTCCTCTGACGTTTTTTTGTACCATTATGAGGTTAAATATTTTTGTTCTTCATTTTACAATCTTTTTTAATTGCCTTCTTTCAGATATACTACATCTTCTTAAATGAATAGCAAATTAAGACTTTTCCCAAGTTTTTGATTAAAAAAAAAAGACTTTTCCCAAATTTTATTTTAAATTCAAATGTAGAAAACAATTTTGATTTCATATCCACAACAGAATAACTTGTTATAAATATAATGCCTTTTATGACGATAAAATCAAATATAGTAGAAAATTTTGGTTTACAATGCCTTTTATAACACTTTCTCTACTTTCTTGTGATGTTTTGTTTATTACTTTAACCACGATCAATGTTTGAAGTAACCTATTTTTATGACATTCATGAAAATAATAGTATACTATAGATTAAAGAATCACACGGAGTGGAACATGATTATTCTCCTGCGATAAGACCTTATGTGGTTAATGGTTAGTATGAATGGATATGATTGACTTTAGAATTAATAAAATGATAATAGTTACAACGAAACATTCTTTTTTTTTGTAAGATGCTCTATGTAATAAACGATTTGTCAAAGACTTGGTAGAAGACATGTTTTCTCAAATGTCCGGCCCGAACATCGAAATTAGTCTCTTTTGAATTTTAATGATTATACTAGGATAAGACCTGCGCAAGGCGCAGGGTGAATATATGTAATTAAAATATAAAATTTTAGTATTGACAAATTTAAAATTTACATATGATTGTTTTTGTATGTATTTGAAATTTAAGAATTTTGAAATTTTTATATAATTATCTATACGTAGGATCAGAAACAATTTTAATTAGAAATGTAGATCAAATCTTAGAATTTAATGGATCTGTTTTCATATATCTTTTCACTTTTCAGTGTTCGAGTGATGGAAAATAAATGGCGTATTACTGCGCTTGATTGGTAGAGTATTAGCAAGTTCCCTAATGTTTTTTAAGAAGCAATTGGTAAAATATTTGCATTTAAAATATATAAAGTTTCAAAACTAATTTAATATAATTTATTTATCTGTCTAATAATATTAGAAAATTATATTTTTTTACAAATTATTATTTTTAAAATAATTTATAAAAAAATTATGTTAATTTTTAAATTATTTTTAAAAACAATATTTTAAGTTTTTCAAATACAAATAAATAATTTAAAATTAATTATGGTCATGATTTAACATAACCATAATAATTTAAAATATTAAAAAATTAAAAAATAACAAATTAAAAATTAACTCAGTTTTATATCATGATTTAACAATTTAAAAATTAATTATGGTTATGAGAAGTTTACATTCACGTGTCAGTCATATTTATCTTCCATTTTTCTCTTGCTATGTTTTTTTTATATTTTGGTTATTACTCGATATAAATATTTATTTTGAATTTTATTCTCATTTCGTTTGTTTTAGAAAATACTTAAGATTTAAAATAATTAAAGAGATACATACTTAGGTTAAGATCTGCACTTTATGCATAATAAGTATTTTATATTTATTATTTATTTTATATTTTTCTGCATATTATAAATAATAAAATAATAAAATACATATTAAATAACTAAGAAATCATTTACTATTATGTAATAAATTGGCGTATGCATATAAATTTAACTATTACTCTTGTTTATTCACAATTAGGGTAAATAAAGCAAAATAATCAATCTTATATATTGTATATGATATATAATTAAATTTAAATGATATAAACATAGTAATATAATAAACTTTTAATATGGATATTAAGTAAATGAGGTTTCTACTCATATGATTTTATGATTATTTACATATTTGTGTAACAAAACTTTACACCAACGATTTTTTTTAATGTGAGATGTTTAGTAGTTTCAATAATTTATAATCATTTAAAAAAACAATGACATATTTCAAAATTAAAATATTAACTTTTCAATATATGTTCAAGGCAAATATCAAAATATAAGTATGTATTTTCATACGATGTATAATTTAATTAAAATGATATGTATAATTTAATTAAAATGATGTTAAATATATATAAACTAAAATTATTTCTTCATATGGTCTTCTAATCATTATATTTTAGTATAGAAAAAAAATTAAAACCTTGATCTTAAAAGTTTATGTGAGACTTTTAACAGTTTAGTAATTTATACTCATTTTGAAAAATTCGAAATACAACATACACAAAAAAAAATCTATCATTTTGAAAAATTCGAAATACAACATACACAAAAAAAAATCTAGATTTTTATTATATGATTAATGTAATTGTGTAATTTATTCTAATATAAAGAAATAAACAAAATGAAAAAAGTATACAGATTGTTATCAAATCTTTATTGTTTAAAATCATTAATTGTAATATATATATTTTGATCATATTAGGTAATTCCGTAGGTTTTATTTAAGGAAAGCATGTGAAACAATAAATATTTAATATATGCGACCAACTATAGTCTACGGAATATTATATTGCTAGAGAATATTATTTTTAAACTATACATTATATCACATACTCTAGAATCCTTGGGATTTGAAAATAGAAGTCAAAGAGCTATGCCACGTAGGATTAGGGTTATTTTTAATTCTTACAAACTTAAGGTTACAACTTTTTAAATGATTCTCAAATAATATATAGGGGATATATTCTTTCTAATCTACTAAACTAATGTTAAATATAGCAACGTTTTATATCAAGAAAATATTATATAGAGTAGTTAGCCTTAAGTTTCCGAAGTTTCTTTATAAACTATCCAAAACATGGAAAGTGATGTTGGATACATCATTTCATATATGTGTTTATCGATGTGTCTATTATAACTATTTTAGTCTTAATATTTTAAAATCTCCATTGTTGTGTTGATCATTAATGACAAATTAGAAATATAAAAAAAGATGCACGGTTTACAAAATTCTAACTTGAATGCATTTCATAGCTGGTATTTCTTATTCATATATGAATGCCTTCGACTAGATTTGAAGTTTGAATTTTACACAGGAAATAGAAAACAGCGTTTCGATTTTGTAAAACCAATGTTTTATCTATTTGTTAAAAATCGGCAGTGTGATATGGCATTATCAATTTGGAATATGATTCATTTAACCTGTTAGGTGGTTGTTTTGTAACCAGTTAGGTGGAGTCGTTGTGGAAGAATGTCTTCAGCATATATTCACCGCAATAAAGCATTAATATAATCTAATATTACAATTTTTCTAAGTCAAATGCTAAAAGAAATAAAAAGAAGAAGAAGGTAGAATAGCTAAGTAACTGTTGACAAAAAAAAAGAATAGCTAAATAACTTACAATATTATTATTTTATAAAATATACATATTGTAAGTTACTTAGCTTTTTTTTTGTTTAAAAAAAATAATTTTGACAATTTGAAGGTCATATGTCTAAGTACAATAAATTTTAAATTTTTTAAAATAAATGTGAATGTTTCAATTGACTGTGTTTTTATTTTGTCATCGTTTTGGACTGTGTTTAGAAATGGCTTTACCACATATTTATTTTGGAATTGTATAGATTGAGAATAATAGAATGAGAAAAAGTGTGTGGGGGGTCACTCACAGTCACAGTATGGGTGGAAAAGGAAAGTGGCTCTTACGGTTAGGCAAATTGTAGGACCCGACTTTGTCTGCCTCGACCACCACCCGTCCAATCGGTTCTTCTCTTTTTTTATTTATTTCATAATGTCAATATCAAGTTTTGTTTTCTCAAATCTCATTCCAAAACGTATCCAATTCTAAACCAAAAAACGTTCCTTAATTTGGTTTTGATGTGAAATTTAACAACTAAATACCAACAAAACGTTTAACTTATTCTTTTGGATTTGGTCAGTTTCTCTTTAATACAGATATTTTTCGAGTTTATGGCTGCTAACGGTAATTAGCAACAACATTAAAACTTTTAAATTGGACTAATATTAAAAATTATCAATACAAATTCAGTATAATTTTGAGTTTTAACTAATTTTTCTTTATAGCAAAGTTTTTTTTTTCATTTCAGTCTTGAAAAGCATAATTAATAACAATGTAAACTCAGTTTTTGGTTTAAGATTTGGTTTGGCTTTTGATTAATTTCTTGTCGGTGTAATTGGGATTAAATCTTCCTTCATATTTTCACTGAATGCATAAACATGTTAATATTGATATCTTCATATAATCTACTATTTTCAAAAAAACTTGATATTAGACTAATTAGGTATCAGGCAAATCATAAGAAGAGCAGCAAGAAAAGGAGAAGACATAATAATGGAAACACCTCTTTGCTTTAAACTCGTGAAAGAGAGATAAAGATAATTTTAAAAAGTCAAATTGGTTGTTTCAAAGTTTCATCAATTAACAACTAAATAAAATATTATACAATGAAAACTAAGTCATTAGCATCTGAATACTTTACCTATCAAACTAACTTTCTGCGTCATCATTTTCGAATTGCAATCCATGACTTTGCTTTAGGATTCTTAACACGAAGATTAAGCCGAGATTTATGCTCTCATCATTACAGATTTATACGTCGAACGTATACCTAAAACTTTATTCTCTTTTATTAATTACCATTTTTAGCTTACCAACTGTACGATTTAATTAGTGTTTTGCGATTCACAAACCCTTCTTTTCTTTATACATATATATATATATATATATAGTGTAACATTTTCATATAGTGTTAAAGTTCATATCAATCGTTAAAGTTTACAGGATTCTGTCAGTTATTTAAGATGTATATATATGAGAAATATAAGAAAAAGTATATATCTTTCTAAAAAAAAAATAAGAAGAAAAAGTATATAAGAAATATAAAACAGAAAAGAAATGTGAAAGGACATAACTCGGCTGTCCATCTTGTAGTGTACCAAATGGGGCATGTGGAAGGTTGAAGCAAAGCTATCCCCACTTTTTTGTTGTTTATTTTCTATCATTTTATACAAAAAAAAAAATCTATTCCTTTTTTAAAAAAGAAAGTGATTAGAAAAATGTCACAACAGATATATCTTTGGCAGTAATATTGATTGAGACTTTAGCTCTCGCTTTATCGGACATACATCATGACCTTTGGATCATGGTCTGTCCCTCTTATTTTAAGCATTCATCAACATTTTCTTTGTTTTTCTTGTCTCACTTTCAACATTAGATTTTCATAATAATGAAAAAAACAACAAACTATATTTCCATACTAGAATCATGGCTCCTGGTTTGGGCCTAATTAAGCTGGACTATACATCTTATGGGGCTACTATGGAATGGGCTTTTATGGTTACCTAGAGCAGTCCCTAAAATACAAGCTTTTTTAGTTGAATGATATGATTGGATACGAATAACTAAAAACTTCAAAAAAAAAAAAAAATGAGTTTGAATATTTTTCAAAGATAGATCGGTTTGGTATGGCTTTTATGTCTGGACGTAAAATTAGTTTGACTTAGTGAGCAAATCATGGCGATGATTAATCACTGGAGACTAGATGTGGACTTGTGGAGCTCCCTTTAATATGAACACACACACATGGCGCAATTAATTTTAAATCTCGTCCACTATTTTTTTTTGTTTAAACGTTAACAGTCCTTACAAATATTAAAACGTGAATCTTAATTAAACAAAACATATTTACTATGTGGATTGTAGAAAAAGGAACCAACAAGTTGACTATGCATGTTTTACTAACGTATGATTCAATGGATTAACAGTTCATGGTGCATTTACAGATCTAATAGCTAAATTGACTTCAGCGTCATTTGATCACTGATCCATTGTATTTATGGCTTATGGTTTATGTTGCATGAAAGTCTTTTTGTGTCGGTTGGTTTAAGTATATATTTTTATTTGAGAAAAGGATTAGTTAATAGTTTGTGAATATTAAACGTTAAGATCTGTTGAGAAAATAATTAATTAATAGTTCGTGAATATTAAAAGTAGATGGAAGTAATTAAGTTTTTTTTTTTGCTTTCTTCCACTTTTATTACTTCAAAATCTTTCATGATTAAAGAGAACAAGAAAGTGCACAGTTCATCTAACATGCTAAACGATTGAACCTTGTGTAGATGTTTTTTGATCTCTTATCAATAATATTCAGCTCAGTATCGTTTTGTGATATGCTACTATATAAATATATAATCCAATCAATAATAATATATACTCGAAGTGCAATAAATTAGTGTTTGGAAGGTTCGTCGCATATTATTTCAGCGTCATATTTTCACATTTGAGAAGTTAGTATATATTCGATCTTGTACAAACCGATCGAGATAACATGACAGACAATGAGTCACACTATGCGGCTAGTAAGGTGCGGTCTTCAACGTGGCCCTAGTTTGCGTTCACAGTATATATACACTGCATAAAAGATAAACTATATATTCGTTAAATAAACAATTTGGTTGTGTACTTCCTAAAATGTACACGAAGCTTCTCATGTGTTTTAGAGTTACCTAAACCCTATATATATAGACCTGAAGGTCCTTCTTGATATAAGTGAGCTAATTAATAAGAGTAGTGATCTTAGCTTAATTAAAAATGTCTCTTTATCACTCTCTTTGCTTTCTCCTCCTCCTCCTCTCTCTCTGCCATGGCTCTCACAGTCACAGCCGTGGCGTCCGACCACGTCGAACTCCTCATCTCGATGGTAAGAACTCATTTTTTAGGGAAAATTACAATTTTACCACAAATTTGATACTATTTTGCAAATTTACCTTTATTTAATGACAATTTTTAAAAATACTTTAATTTTTTGATAAAAATATATTTAATTATTTTTTTTATAATATTTATAAAAAAAATAGAAATTCAACATCACTCATTTAACACTAAATCCTAAACAATATAAAACTTATATTATTTTTATCAATTTCTTTTTTTTTAATCATATTCACTAGCTGTCACGATAAATCAAAACATTAGTTTTGTAATACTATGGTTTCTATTTCTTATATAGGGTTTCTCCCAAATGGCAACTTTGAGCACATCCCTCACAAATCAAACATGAAGGGTCGACAAATAATCGGCACAAACTCTCTCCCCCACTGGCAAATCTCCGGCCACGTGGAGTTAGTCCCCGGTGGGCCTCAGCCCGGAGGATTCTATTTTCCGGTCCCACGTGGGGTCCACGCGATTAGACTAGGAAGTTTAGCCTCCATCTCTCAAGACGTGAGAGTGAAGCGTGGCTTGGTCTACTCTCTAACGTTCGGAGCCACGAGGAGTTGTGCTGAGGATGAGAACATCAAAGTCTCTGTGCCCGGTCAGGCCAACGAGCTTCCTATTCAGACCGTCTTTAGCT
This sequence comes from Moricandia moricandioides, assembly GCA_905132885.1. Lineage (NCBI taxonomy): Eukaryota > Viridiplantae > Streptophyta > Magnoliopsida > Brassicales > Brassicaceae > Moricandia > Moricandia moricandioides. The sequence continues at coordinate 39,301 of CAJHQQ010000101.1, forward strand.
CCGACGGTGGCGACACTTACGCTTGGGCTTTTCAGGCAATGTCCGATGTGGTTAAGGTCACTTTCCATAACCCTGGTGTTCAAGAAGACCGTACGTGTGGACCCCTTATAGATGTTGTCGCTATCAAAGAGATTCTTCCTCTCCGGTATAACCGAGGTAAAAAAATGCTAAATTAATACTTCAATGTAAAATGTTTTATAGAAAAAATTGGTCTTAAAATATAAAATAATATATTCTTAACTTTATTAAAAATTGATTCACCAATATTTTTACTATAATTTTTTTTCTAAAATAATATTTTACTATATAAAGATTGATTAACTCACATTAAATTTGTATTATTAATTTTAACTTTTAAGAGTAATTTTTTTTAATTCATGTGTATCATAACCGAAGCATGCTATAATATAATACAAAGGGAGTTATTTATTCATTAGCTTTGAACAAAATAAAGTTTTTTTATTTTCCCTTTTGGTCCTTCAATTTAGCTTGATGTTTCAACTTCACCCAGTAACTTTGTTTCTTTATCCTCACGTAAATAATCATTAGGAAACTTGGTAAAAAACGGAGGGTTCGAGATTGGTCCACACATATTCACAAACTACTCTACCGGAATCTTGATTCCGGCAAAGATCCAAGACATCATCTCTCCACTTCCGGGATGGATCATCGAGTCCCTCAAACCGGTGAAGTATATCGATAACCGTCATTTCAAGGTTCCCTCTGGACTCGCAGCCGTCGAGCTCGTCGCCGGAAGAGAAAGTGCAATCGCTCAGATCATCCGTACCGTAGCCGGGAAGGCATACATGCTCTCTTTCACGGTGGCAGACGCGCAAAACGGCTGCCACGGGTCGATGATGGTGGAGGCGTTTGCGGGAAAACAACCGTTCAAGCTTCCTTTAGTGTCGGAAGGTCAGGGAGCTTACAAAACCGGACATTTTAGGTTTGTTGCCGATTCAAACCGTACCAGGTTGACGTTTTACAGTGCGTTTTATCACACTAAGCTTCATGACTTCGGCCACCTTTGTGGACCTGTTCTTGATAGTGTTATTGTACTCCCGGCCCATTAACAATTTGAAGGGCTCTTCTTGATTATATATATTCAGACTGAATGTTACAATAAAAAAGACCATAGTTATTTATAAGCAATTTGTTGTTGAGTCATATGCACTTTTATACTTCTCGCAAAGAAGTTTTGAGGTGCGGTGGGTGAACCATTTAATAAGTTAGATATCTGAATTATCTCAAGTAATCTATATATACAAATATGATTCTTATAAACTGATATCATGAGTTACTCTTCCTCAAGAGCAATGTAACAGTCCTTTTGATAGACATAATCACATGAAGCTTAAAAAAGCACAAGAACTTAAAAGGAGGAATCATGGTTTCCTTGTAAATTCTTACTGAAAGAGCTTTGTTGGTGGAGGAAGAGATTGCTTCCCTGATCAAATAGAAGTAATAGATTTTGGCTGAGCGGTAAAAAGTTCTTTTCTTTAATATGAACTACTACTATATTTTTGTGGAATTCAGAAAACAAAATAATATTTTTTATGCTATTGTGTCCATTAATAAAGAAATAGGAGTAAATAAACAACTCGATTTTATTTTTTAAATTTCAAAATTATACATTCTATTCTAGTTTTTGAAAACTACACTTTATTAAATGTGAAATATAATGACATTTTTATCCAGATTAGATATTTCAATAATTGAAATATAAATTTGTAGTTAAAATAAAATATTATTATTATAATTGTTTCAAGAGTGATCAGCAATCCAAACATCACAGTGCAGTACAACACTGAAATTGTGGACGCATTGAGCAGCACCAAGAGACATATATGTCTGGTGTTCTACTCAGATGACGGGTGAGGAAACCGAGCTTGAGAGGCAAAAGGATTGTTTTATGGAACATGGCATATGCCAGTCAGTTTGTTACTCCCATTTATCTGTATAAGTGCAACCAACATGTAAACTACAAAATGTGTTTATAAACTGGTGATAAAAATCTTGGACATGAGCCGAAAAGAGCCAAATATGCAAGTAGCTTTAGTTGCATGTACTGATTTGATTACTTATATCTTTTTTCATGTCCTAATTAGTGCATTTTCTGACTCATGTCTGAATGCAAAATCAACATAAATATTAAACTAATGCATCAATCAACATGAGTGAAACATTAATTCAAATAGAATTCACACGCAAACAAGAGAGAATGACATAAAAATATTAGTCTTTAGAGACAATATCTTATACATTAGAACTGCTAATCATTTTTAAAAGGATTACTAAATTAGGGAGTACATTAGAACTACTAATTAGGGAATATAACTAAGAAATCAAGGGATAGTCAAGACAGGACGGATACAACAATTATTTTAGAGATAATCTAAGGCTGATAGTTCTTTTCTCTTTTCAGATCAGCCACCAGTTGGTGAAGCTCATTCAGCTCGGCGGCGTTCATGTGGAAAACATTGGCAGTGACCAAATCGTTGGAGAGCATCCGGGATCTTAGTCTCGTACCCAAAAGTGTCAAGAACCAGCTCCATACTATCAAGAAATAAATAAATAAAAAGTGATTAGAGACTTCAAAAAGAAAAAAAAATGTTGGAGAATTGGATCTAGTAAGTTCTTACTTGGGAAATGCATGTCTCACAACTCGATTGTCGCCGCCCGGAGAGACAACAAGCACATCTACTTCAGCATTACATTCCAAGGAAAGCTTATATGCCCTTTTTCTAAACCTTTTGTTCATTTTAAAATGAGAGGAAAATGAAAAAAGGGTTTGAGATGATGTCTATTAGTTAGACCACCAGAAGATAATATATGGTGGGTCAGTAATATGTTATCCAAAAAATATTTTAGAAAAATTAATATTTTTCTCTCTCTTTTTTTTTCCTCTCTGTCGGTAAAGTTTCCTTTATAAAAAATACATTAATATTAAATGACTTGTTCGTGGATGACTCAGCTTATACTAGCCTAAACAACTTCGTTTTGAGTCAAGAAAAAAAGATCGAACCCATGTTCACCACAAATGTAATACAAAAATTAACCGCTTATACTAGTGCACAATAGTTGTACATTTACAAAAACAAAATAATATAACTAGCTTTCTAATACTAATATTAAGTAGATTTCTAATACTAATACAAATTTCAACAAGTTATCAATTTATTAAATGGGCTTATTTGATATAACATTTATCAATTATTTGATAATATTTTATTTTTTTACTATGTTTTTAAAAATGATAAAACATTTATATAAACCTAATTATAAGAAAAAATAGAAAATGATCAGATTCTTAAGGAAATGAAATAAAAAATTAAAAAAATTATTGTAAAATACTAAAAAATTTAATTATATAAAAATTAATATTACCGCCATCGTTCTTTCCCCAAGGTCCAAAGCATCCATGTCCCGACGTAGCTTCTCGATGAGGTTAAGCTCCTTGGCAACATACCCAACTCGATCCATCACCACTTGCAACACTTTGAAGAATGGTATTGTCTTCCCTGGTCAGAGCGGACAAACACTGCCACATTGGCCCTAGTCTTCTCAAACAGGTCTTGGCAATCCGGTTGAGACCTTTTCTAAGAACCGTGCAGCGACGTGCCCGAGCAATGGGGTCCTGAATGTACACCATTTCAGCCATTCTAAGAGAGAGAAAAAGAAAGAGTAAGAGAAAAGTTTAGGGTTTTAGAAAAGAAAGAGAGCGAAAGGGACTAAAGAGGCGAAGGAGAGAATGTTTTAAAGTCTCCGCCTTTTTGATGTATGTATGGTTTAACCCGGTCTATTGCGCTATTATTTGGTTTAGTCTAAATATCTTCAAATATGATGTTTGTTAATTAGAGGAGTAAAACAACTGAATCACTTTAAAAAAAACAAAAGGTTTAATTAAATTATTTTTCGTTTATAATAACCACTGAAATTGATTTTTGATTTAAAGATAATCGGTTGGGTCATTTGATTTCAATCTGTTTTTTTTTTTTTTTGAATCCAACTAGTTATTTGAAAATTTCCGGTTCACATTCGACTCGATTTATTTCAGAGTCCTAGTCAATTCGGATTTATAACTAAAATACCTTAAAATTCATATAATTTTAGGTATATAGCTTGTAGGAATCATTTCAGATATTTAGTATCCACCAAAATTAAATTGAATTATGTCACATTTATCTATCATTTTACAAAAATAAACTATATTAATTGAAACTAAATATTTTTCGAACTTTAAAAGTGACATTTAAAGTTGAGAAATTGCCAAGAATAACATAAGTTAAGTACCGCTTTGCAAAAATACACACTATTAAAAATATATTAACATTTGCGTTTAGAATTTAGTGATTATTGTTTAGGGTTTAGTGTTAAAGGGGTGAGGTTGAGTTTCTAATTTTTTTCTAAATATTTAGAAAAAATAATTAAGTGTATTTTCATCAAAAAAAATTAAGGTGTTTTTGAAAATAGTCATTCACTAAAGGTAAATTTGCGAAGTGGCTATAAACTTAGGGTAGAAATGTAATTCCCCTTTAAAGTTTTATGTCAACTGAAAATATTACAAATAGAATTACGAAGATTTACAAAAAAAAAATAGATATAACACTTAAATCATAAACAATAATATAAAAATAGATTTATAATTCTGGATATTCTTGTATTTTTATATTGATTCTATTTGTGTCATTTTTGGGTTGGATTTATTCCGACCGGAGTTTTTCTGCTAGAAATTTTTATATCTTACTAAGTACTTGTAAATTTTCAATTTTGTTTTGATTCGGATAGAATACCTAAGCTTACTTGTGTAGTTAAAATCTGTTAGACAAAATTTTGTATAATCCGGATTAAAATTTTCTTCAGAACTTAAAAGTTAACATAATAAAAAAATTACCAAAATATATCATATACAAAAGTTTAAATATAAAGTGCGTAAGAATATGTTTTCCAGTTGAAAAACATTTTAGTCAACCAAAGAAGACCATCTTATAACTAGCTAAAAGGACCCAATCTCTTAGGTTTTTTTTCTCTACTCCTAACAAAAAAAGGTACATCAATAGCTCAAATAAACCAAGAATCAGATTCGTAAGAGTCTCAAATTACCTCTAAGGACTAACTAATATGAACCCTAGAAAATAGAACCCTCTAGAATGTTACCTGTTGCTGGATGATCCGCAGAAATCGCAGAGCACCCTCACCGTCTTCTTCTTCTTCAATTCTATTCTCTTCACCTTTATCTCTCTCCTCATTATCGGATCCAACCAAACCCACAAACAAAAGCTTTTAATCTTTGCTTGGTCTTTACGGACAGAACCCTTGTTTCACCCCTAAATTAATAAAAATTGGATAATTTTATTAACATTTCTTTTCTTCTTCTTCTTCTTTTTAAAAAATATAAAACTAAAGGAAAATTCCTATATATGTTAATATGTTTAAGAAAATCGAGTTGCTTATTTATTTATTAATGGAAACAACAACAATAAAAAGTGAGTAAATTTGCTTATGTGTCAATTTCTTCATAATTTTAAATAATTTTGCTTATTTATCATGTTTTAATAATTATATAATATATATATATATATATATAACTAAACAAATTTCTATTAATAATATTATATTTTTATAAAATAAAATAATTCTTATTTATTATGTTGTTATCTTGAAATTTATTTTTTCTAAATTTAAAAATTAAGATATAAAAATCTATATTATTAAAACAAAAACATTATGTTAGATCTAACATTTATTTTGTAAGTTTTAAATTAAATACACATTTCTATTTTATAGTTAAACCTATATTAAATCACTAATATTCTTTTCTATCATACTACTTTCTTTATACTACTATTCATATTAAGAAAATATCAAGTGAAGAACTCATTAAGGACATCAGCATCAACAGAAGTAGTGGAGAGACTGCTTTTTCTACTGTCCTCTGTCATAAGCTACTTTTTCATTTCTAAATTGTAATTAAAAAACTCAGCTGCCAAATTGGCTTAGATATATTCTAGAATACCTCAACGATGCTCATGCTCTAAGGGCTCTAACCGTTGTGGATGGCCTGACAATGGTCTGAATCATGAGTGTATGTCAGTGGTTTTTGCGTTTTTCTTTCGAGTTTAGAATAGAGAATCATTATATTTTATGCAAAGCAGGAAAAAAAAAGTTATCACTATAGTAAGTATACGCATTTGATCTTAAAACTAGTGCACAAGGGTAAGTAACTTGATATCCTCGCCGATCTAATCATTCATATCTATACCAAATGTTGACAAATATAACCTTGACATCGTGTACAACACTAACTGAACCCCACCCAAACAGGGACCGAGTATATAACAGTTCCCATTGCAAAAGAAACCGTTATGGTGAAAGATGCATACGCATAAGCTCTCCATGGGTAATCACTTTCTCTCATCGCATGGAACTCAGCCATGAAGGTGGAAACTGTGCTTAGACATCCCAACAGACCAAACTGTATGCCAGAAGCAACCGTGTTACATGTTGTTGTGTCCACCTGTTATCAAAAATAGTTACAGAGAATGTTATCTTGTGAGATCTGTTTGGTAGAGACAGAGAGAGGGGGAGAGAGTTTATACCGATTTCTTTAACGTGGCTAAAGCTGCCATGGCGGAAGCTGCAGCTACATTTGCAATAACTGTGCCAAAGGGGACCCACCTCAAGTATTGTCCATCTTTTCCCAGTCCACGTCCATTGAGTCGGGCTAGAAACCATCTGAGCCAGACACCAGGTGCTGCAACTAAGCAGCCTAACCATAGCTGAGCTTCGCTTGTTCCTTTATCAAACTCTTTTACAAGCTGAGTGGCACTCACAGTGAGTAAAGCGACAAGCAACAAAACCATTAAGGTCATGGACACAATATGGCTCTTGAAGGTGTTAACTTCAAGACAATAGTTTCTTTCCTTAGAAGAATCTCTTCTGTGAATAAGCCATCTGAAACCTTTGGCTGTTTCTACCCCAAGAATGATGGAGTATGATGCAAGAAACAATCCTGCAACAAAAAAAAATGATATAAGCATGTTTGTTCATCAAAATTAAGTGTGGAATGTTCTGTTTTTTTCCTTTACCTAACAGGAAGCCAAGCACAGCGTATAACCATTGACCATCAGCACTAAGATCCAGCATCTTCTGGTTCCATCCACTGAATGTTGTGAGGCTTCCTAAGTAGCCAGTTGATAATCCTATCGCTAAAAACTCAGAAACTCTGGTTATATCTGCTTTGAACACGACCCCAAACCAGCCCATCAAGAATGATCCTACCTATAAAGAATCATGAGGAGGATTATATTCAAGAGAAACAGGTGTGTTCTTGAAGATGAATGCAACGTGAGTTTTACCATGTTGGAAGGAAGATCAAGGTACAAGATGCTCCCATCACTAGTTACTCGAGCAACACTTGGTCCAAACAGTTTCTGCAGCAAATATCTCGTAATAGCCTGTAGAGTTTAGACAACAATCACAATGAGTAAAACAAAAACATAACACGAAGAGTAAAGCCTCGGAGACTCACCCCAAGAATCCCAAAAACAGCCAAATGAATCAGGCAGGATATGTATTCCAAGGACTTTGGTAACACTGGCTCTTCCTCCTTTCCCTATGAAAACAACGAGCTATCATAGAGAAACCAATACTAACAGTTTAAATGTGACTAAGAAGTTAAAGATGGTCTTTACCTTTATCTCAGGTGACAAGAGTGACTTGGTTGGTAAAGGAGATATTGTCATATCCTCGGGCAAAGGTTTGATTACAGAACTTGTGTTCAAGCCTCGAGGGTCATGTTCTTGACGAGAAGTATCATCAGGCCCTTGTTCAATCAAATCCTCAGAAGAAAACAAACGGTTACTTCTACCACTACTATGCCTTCTCCTAAGTGAACGGTCCCCAATATCCCCAGCCTCCGAGACACTCTCACTATCCACATCATTGGTGATGAAAAGAGGCAAGCTACGTGATAAGCTCAAAGAAGAGGCTAAACTGCTGTCTCGGCTAAAAGACCTGGCTCGGTATGGCTCTTGATGGCTATTACCAGAATCCATAACCCTTTTGTACTGAAGTTCCAAGAATCTCTAGATACTTATAGGAGACCTCAAAACCTCAGCGTTGACCAAAGAAGGTTATGACCTGCACATATAAGTTAGGCTATTAGCAACACATGAAAGGAAGTTCAAATTACAAGTCAAGAAGAGTGGCTTATTAGGGAATGATATGGGTTTGATTTATTTATACATAAAGGAGAAAACTTTATTGGTCAAGAACAAGTTTCCAGATATGTCATCCACTATCAGGACAAACACCAAAAAGACAAAATCTAAAACCTAACTTCAATCCCACCAAAAAACAAATGATAAAGATTACTACTTTCCGCTTTATAGATTATATAAATTTATAAAAAGTGAAAAAGAGAGTAGATTTAAATAATAATAATGACTTGGGTTAAAAAAGATGGATACTTTTGATATAGATTGGGACCCTGTTTGAGTGATAAATCATAGATATTTGTATGCACTTACAATAAAGTTAGCAGCTTTTACCTATATACAGTCTGAATCTTCGTCGTGAAGAATCTGATCGCCTGCGGAGAAGTCAGATCCAACCTCTGAGACTCTCTCTGTTTTGTTTTGTTTTTGTTTGAAGAAGATAACGAACCAATGAACAGCTCAAGTAGGAATGATACGCCGCGTTTAGATGCCCAATTTGTTTGTTTTTTTCTTTTTCGTTTTATTCGCTGTAATTGATTAGTGATTACATATAATGCAATAGAGTCCACACATGATTGTTGAAACATATATCATCACAAAGCCTTCAGTATTCTCCTTTTAATATTTGTGGTTGTCAAAAAAATAATATTTGTGGTTGTTTTATCTTTTTTTACTTTAAATTGATGGTGATACATTTTCGTCTTGGGTCTGCGAAAAGTTAATGAAAATCAAGATATTGGTTTACACCTAAATTCAAAACGGTTGACTACTGAGCTTTTTAAAAATTATAGTAAACCTTAAAGTTTTACTATAAACTTATTTCTTAATCCGACTAACACTACAAGTCTAAACATCAACAACCAAAATTGCATTGCAAAATTATACTCACTCTTTTTCAATATAAGTGGTGTATAATGGGTTGCCAAAAAAATGTTGTTTAATATTTTTGCATATTAATTAAGAAAATAATTTTTTTATAGAATTTACTTTGGTTACTTAAAAAATATTAAATGAAATCAGTTCAACCAATAAAAAATGTAGTATTTTATAGTTTGTTACAAATTTTAAATAACACTAGAACAGTAAGAATATCAATTATTTTTCAATAAAATATTTTCTTTAAACATCATATAAATTGAAACATAGGGAATAGTAAACCTTGATCATATTTTGCATTCGGAATTGAATCAAAAATAATATAGACATTAATTAGAACATGAATCCAAGACTTTTATTACCCGTTAATGAATACTCCTATATACTAATTTACATATTGAATGCTTGAAAAAGGGTGAATTTAGCAAATATAATAGTGAGAGCAAACATTTATAATAAAACAAGATATTCAAATGACGAACCATCAGATTTGGACAGGTAAGAATTTAAAATTTGTTTACAATGAAGTAGTTTATGGTGCCGTCATAACAATTTTTCTATAGAAAAGTACATTTTGTTGACTAATACAGGACGGCAAGTGCACGGAACTCAGACACTATATACTATACTCGATGGTTTTACAAAGCTCCATGTTTTTAATTGGGCCGCTATTTTTGATGGTCAGCTTAACTTTCTTTACTTTATTTACCATTCGTTTACCTCTTTTTTTAGTGAAAAACGAAACCGAGCAAAAAAACGAGTTTACTTTAGCATTAGCTTTAGCATTAGCACTCGCCAAGTTTGATTTTACTTCAAGTGGATACATTCATCATCGAAGTCAACAATTATAACTATACTGTTTGTGTAATCATCTAGGTATCAAACTTTAGGAACAAACAGTATTTAAAAAAGAAAAGATATATACATTAGAAATTATTCTAAGAACTGATTTACGAGTGTATTTATTGAATGTTTTTCTCTTATTCTCAGAATGGTCAGCAGTTGTATTGGCTGAGTGTGAGAAAAAAACTTTGAAGGTGATCATGCTAAAGAGCTCTAATAAAAAAAGATAAGAGAGAATGGAAATAAAATAGCTCATTAGAGTTTTATTATTTAGTGCAAGGAAATAAAGGAAAAGAATGATTAATTGAAGGACACAAAGATAAAAAAATATTATGTGATTAATAAAGTTGCACAAAGTGGCAACTCCCAAAGCTACTTCATCCATTGTCTTATCTATGTATTAAGAGCTCTAATTACTTTGCCAAAAAAGAAGAAGAGAACCCTAATTACATGGACTAATGGGCTTTTCATGAGTGGGTTTGTGTCATGTGCTTTAATATGTTCAGGTTAATAGAGAAAGTGTGCCATTAAATCTTTTATAGAATAACCTGTTAATAGTTTTGGCAACATTGGTAACACCAACCACCATTACAACTAATGACTCAACTCGACGAGATCAACTAGCTCATATATATATTTTTTAACTCGAAAGCTAATTCGCTTCACTTGCAACTTACATGATATATCTGACAAATAAATATTAAATGAGCTGGGTGATCTCCTAAAGTATTATAAGTACTGATGAATTAAGTCATTTGACATCCCTACATACACACATCTCATGACCACACCTACGAACTATATATGGTAATTAAATGGGTAGGTTCATATGCCTGTGACTGCAACTAATCAAGTTACATTTAATTAGCAGTTTAGCACATGGCATGGCAGCTATACATATGGGTGATCATATTACCATTCTTATTTATATAATTGAGAAATATCTGAGATGCACTTATTAGAAGATATTTATGTTTGTCCAGGTTAACAGTTAATACACGTGCTTACTTCTAATTAACATGATTATCATCAAACTGCATCTTGGTTAGATGAGTACTTTTAGAAACTTGACACTGATTATTTTTATAGCATAGTTGATGGAAGGAAGATCAAATCTCCTGTTATATCAACAATCTTAGTTATGGGCATTATAATTTGTTAAACATGTATAGTATTGTTAAATTAATTTGTCGCTTCAAGATCCAACACAAATTTTATTCTCGAGCTGGATATCTCATGCATGGAAATATCTCATAAAAATATCTCATGCATGGAAATATCTTTTACTTTTTTCTCTGTTTGACTCTGACCCTAATTGAGGGTTTTGTTTTTTTTATGTATTCCCCTTTACACAAATACGTAGACGTGTGTTTATACGAATATACAATTTATGTAACACCAGGCTAGAGGGTGTTCATCAGTTGTCAAAAGAGAAGTATTATTTTGTCCTATAACACAGTGGGATATTTCAGATCTCTGTGTTTGATTTATTAAATCATGTAATTGTATATTCTAAGACCACTGACATATGTACAGTGAGTTAAATAGATGTTTATTTGCACTTTTATTTGTCTCGATTTACAGATATATTTGCACTTTACTTGGTTTCCCTTTTTAACGAACCATTGAACTATATAGATATTCACTCATGAAACAAAGATTTACGGATATATTAATGTTATACATATATGTGAAACGTGAGAAGCTAAACTATAGTTTAGTTTGACTGCTGAAAAAACTATCAACTGGTATAAATCGAAAAAGTTTCAAACAAGTTTTTTGAAGAATTGAAATGTTTCCAGTCATAAAATGTGCTTGACGCCCATTTGCAAAACTTCTCCAAACTCATTATTTCATAATCTCTACACCTAAAAATATAAACAGTATCAGAATTATATACGTTATACAATTCATTATTAGATAATATGGAATAGTCCCGGGTGTTGAGTGATATTGATCTGTGACCAAAGGCAAAGGCATGTTATCACTAAGATTTAACTCTTGTATGTGGTTGGGCTTGACTCTTAAGTCTTGAGGCACCTGGCCGCGGCCTACTCAAGCCGCAGTGGGGCTCGCGGCGCCTCCCTGTCTATTTTCCTCGAGTTTTGACCACGACCTGTCTTCACCCGCGGCGCTCTTCTCCTGGCCGCGGTCTTACTATGCCGCGGTGCTGCCCGCGGTGGCACCCTGTCCGATTTGTCGTCCGGCTGCCGTGGCCTGCGTATGCCGCTCGTAGTTCGCAGCCAGTCTCTGCCCATTTTTCACTCTTTTGAATGCTTCATGACTCCTTTGACTCCAAAATTTCCCTTGTATTCTCCAAACTTGAAAATATGAAAATGCAATGCAATGCAACCTAAACACTAACTCAAATGATCATTTTATACATAAAATGTAAGATTAAAAACATGAATTATGCAAGATATCAGCAAGGCCATACTAGTTATTTATGGATATATATATTTAATGTATACTTCTTATTTTTTGAGAAAGGGCTTTTCTATTTAATGTATACTTGCATCTTAAACTGGAAGCTGGATCAGTTTAGAACATTTAGTTGAGCCAAACGACAAAACAAATAGGCTTATAGATTATAAATTTGTCTACGACTTTCAATTAAACTCGAAAATCACGACTTACCACCGCCTGTTTGATACTTTGAGCTTAGAGCATGATTATCCGGGGTTCTTAGGAGAGTTTCTTGCACTGTTCGCGTCAGTGGGGTCCATGAACAGTGTAAGAACCACTTCTAAAAACTACTAAATAAGAATCGGTTTTAGAGAGTTTCTTACACTGTTTGCAGGCCCCACTGACACGTGGCGGCCCGTGATTGGTTCGTTTTTTAATTTTTTTTTTCTTTTTTTTTAAGCAGCAAAAAAAAAAAAAAAAATTTAAGAATCCCCATTAGGGGTTCTAGGGATAATGATGGCCTTAGATAGTCCAAAGTGGTTAATCAATCAAAAACAATTAAACATATGGCATGGCAAGAGAACTCAGATTCGTCCCAAAACGAGAACTCAGATTTGCCAAACAAAAAAGCGCATTGCTACTCAATTTTATAATGGATACTTTTTTCAGAACATTTTATTATAATGGATACTTTTCATTTCATAGTAGCATTTTCTCATCCTACACACGATATAAAAACACCTCCAACATGGAGTTTTTAAAGCATAACGTAGTACCAAGAGAGCCTTCAATCCCACACCCTGAGAATTCAATCTTGATCACAAAATAAATTTTCTTACTCCTAATTATGGCTATATATATTCAACTTTTTATTGGTGCATTGAAATTTAAACCACTTCTAAAGTCAAGAGTTTCATGAGAAAAAATATAAAACATTACAAATAATTACTTAGTTTTTACAAAGGTTAGATTTGTTATTTTTTTTTCATATACTAATTACTTTAATTCTTTTCCACTAATCATTTTATATATTTATGGAAAAGTCGAGGAGAGATCCGTTTTCAGAAAGAACATAGAGAGATGAGAAGCAAGAAGTGTACACGACACAGATTAGATCTGCCCGAAGAAAAAGCGTCAATATTAAAATCGTTAAAGGCAAAGCATATGTTCACTGTTTATGCTCATGAATCATGATGTGTTTCATGCAAACTATTTTCAATAATGCACTAACTTATATTTATAATGTACGGATGCGTGTATCCTCAGTTAATAAAATGATAGAATCTTACGATAATTTTACCGTTCATTACCACAATTAAGTACGTGTTAATAAAGGGTAGATATTGCTAATTTTTCTACTCGACTTCATAGTCTCTCATTTTTGGAGATATACATTTTCGCAAGTTGTATACATGCGTAATTGTTAAGTAGAACGTCAGAACGAAAAACTTGATTATGGCAAAGATCTTTCGAAGCAAAGACTCTTCATAAAGTTTGCAACTATAAGTCTATAACTGCTATATATTATATTCAAAAAAAGTTAGCACATGCTTACTGAATTAGTTTTGTCAACACATGTATCTTCTGGATGATGTCCGAACCATTTTTTATATTTAGTTCTGGAAACTATCAGCCAACCACATGCATTTCCTTCACAGTTTTATAGAGATTTGCTTCACTTTTTTTACTAAATTAATAGGAAACTCATTACTGCAACCTCTACATTTCTGTCTCTGTATGATCTCCCTTATCTAATCTAGTTATGACGCGTATACGTATGGACCATATGTATTTGTCAATCTGTTAACAGCTTATCCATTTTAATATTTCATATGTAGGTACACATGAATTATATTTATCAAATATACGGAGGCCCCTAATTATTGCTAACGTTCTTGAGATTTAGGGGTAATTGTTTGTTTATATATTTGAAAAAAAATATAAAGAGAGTACATTGTTTAGAAAATCATGTAAATAAATTAACCAAAAATACATCCGCTAGAAATTGATCATCCGTGTAGGCCAACAAAACAAACCAAAATTACTAGTTATATGTGTTAGTGTTACATTACTACCAATAATCCAACTTGTGTTAATAGTAACCCACATACAAGAAATATAACAAAATATATATTATAAAAAAGATGCGAGTAATGAATAAACACCAAGCTTTCATAAATGTGGTCCCAGAAAATGGGATATAATTTTGAACATTATTACCAAAAAATGTAGTCCTAAAATTAATTGAATGGAACTTTCCTAAAAGGGAAAATTTGGCTGTGCTGTTGTTCAGGAGTTCTATTTCAGACATTTTTTCCACTAAAACCAAACCTCTTTCCCACCAACTTTTTTTCATAATCCACCCCTCTGTTTTCCATTTTCTATATTTTTAAAATTGATCTCAAGTCAAGTTTAGTTGTGTATTGGCTTTTAATATTTGTTTTTAATTTCATTTATATCATATGTACATACACATAAAAACAGTATATATCCATGTACAAACAATTTATCTGGAAGCTAGAAAATATTGCAAAAAATGATATATAGTTATAAGTTCTTATGCAAACCAACTGATGTAACGTTCATTTGCATGCATGCATGCATGTTAGCAAAATAAAGTTATGGTACGTTTTCATATTTATATTTTTAACTGACATTTTTTTCTAAATGTATTCATCCATTAAAAACGGATACTCCGTTATGTATAGTTTTATTATACAGACTGCAAATGTAACTTGTTAATATAATGGTCTTGAATCGAAATATAAAAGGTGTTTGGTCACGACTGTTACACGTTACAAGACCACTTTGATATAATTTTAAACCATTTTGCTCGCTGTGTTTTACGTAAAAGCCAATTGGCCTTGATCAAATTAAATTAAGGGATAGTTCATAATAAAGACAACACAAATCTTAATCGTGGCATTAATCATGACGGACCATGTGAGCCATCTTCATGCCCTGCATTTTAACCAACCACATACTTATTATTACACGTAACAAAAATACAAAACTTGCTGCCAAAACAAGCCCCAAAAACACCACATAATAAACAACTAGAAAAAAACCTAGCGTACCTCCTAGGCCTTCTCACTATCGTTTACAATATCTTTGACGACACAACACTGATTCATCCACTATATAAAATAATAGGCCAATTAAAAAGATATTCATATTCTAAGAAGAAAAATACTGAGTTCTGGACCTCCATTTTTGTCAGGGTTCATCATGTAAAACGCTTCCGAGTCACGACTTCCCACGACTCGTTCAAACCTACCTCTCATATACAACAACTCTCCAAGCTCCGTTCCACCACCAAAACCACCACCAGACACGTCATCATCAATACTCTTCACCTCCGGGATAACTCCTGCTCCAACCGTGACCCTAGACACTGTGTTCAACACGCGCCAGTCAGACTCGGTACACGCGCCACCACGGGATACTGCGACACCACACTTCCTCCCGTTGCAATACATGGTCCATTTAGGCTCCTGGAAAAGCTTTGTCCCGGAACGGTGACGTTTCTCGCACTCCAACGCGATCCTGACGAGCCCTGACGCCATCTCTTTGACTAAAGTTGCTGTAGACATAGCTAGGTCCAAGAGCAACGCTGGGTCTGATCTCGGACCGTACTGGACAGAAAACGTGACGTGGCCTCTTCTATGTCCATACAACGTTCCGGTGACTCTTCTCCCGAGGGAAGAGGAACCACCCCTGACGAATGAGATCAGCTGGTTCGAGACGCTGGAGGAAGTAGACGAAGGAGAAGGAAGCGAGAGGAGGTTGCATGCGGGGAGGTTAATGAGGTTGATGAGAGAACGTAAGAAGGATGGAAGCTTCACGTTGACTTTCACGGTTTTGTTAGTGGAAGAGTCTGGTCGGAGGGAGGCGGAGGAGCATTTACGGCAAGGTACGAGGAAGAGTTCGTGGTGAGGGATGGTTGGGATCAAAGTGGTCGAGGAAGGAGAACGGGCGTGTAAGCCACGTGCCGGAGAGTTTGATGGATTGATCTTGCTTGAGTTGAAGCTGAAGCTTCTTTGAAGAGCGAGTTCTTCGTACTGCATCATTTTTTTATGATATGTCTATATGTTTGAGGAAGTCGACAGGAAGAAAGCGGCCGACCAAAGTGATTATGAGTGTGCGAAGAGGTGTGTCCGATTTGTGTGTGTATTTATAGACATTTTAGGTGAATATTTTAAAAGCATATATGTGTGATAATGTTATTTATTGTCTATCATGTGAGAGCTCCTCACCCCCTACCAAAATATATTGTAGGTTTTGTACTTTTATTGGGTTCAAAGATATCAAAAAATATAGAGCTGGTTCAATGATACGAGGGTCACATTGGTAGTCTATTGTTTGCTTAGAACATGATTAATACATGATTTTTAAGATAAACTTCTTAGCGAAATATAAGAAACAGTTATGTTTTAAAAAATTTTAAATTGATACTCGTACCTGAATGAGTTCTTTTGTGTGTATCTTCTTTTTCATCATTTAAAACTAATTCAAATATTTTGATTGATATAGATGTGCACTCTATTAAGGTGTGTACCGTTTTCTGGTAAAACATTAAGGTGTGTACGACTGCATAGTTTTTTTTTTAGCTTGAGTAGAAGTTGTTAACTTTTTTCTTTTTTTGAAACAGTTGTTAACTTTTATTTAATTGTGGAAGTTTATATTTATAGTTGACGTGTGAACATGCATTTACCGTTTAATTTATGTCATTAGTATGTGGATGGGAAGTTAATGATGGATATTAGAGGGCGATGTACATGTAGAGAGATGCCTAACTAAGTCTCAGTTTATATACGAACTATTGTATACTGCAAAAATATGATTAGTTTTTTGGTATATGAGAGATGAGATTTTAAAATTTAATAAAAGAAAAATAATTAAATGATAAATTCTTAGATTATATAGTTGTCACTAGACATTGCAATATTTGTGCACACATTATTTTGTTTGTAACAAATACATATTACACAAAAACTAACAATTGACAAACACACATATAATGTAGATATACTCATGTTTCTTTGTTTATATAACATGTGTACAAGTGTGAGGCCACAATGTAGCCATAAATAGGCACGTATAGCCTTGCTTTCATTATAAAAATCAATTAAATCTATGATCACAATCATCATAAGCTAAAACCTAAATGAATTATAGTTAAATCCAATTATACAAAAAAAAAGGGAATTGTAAATGGAGACTTACGATATTTGGGCGGTTCCATATATGGTTCCTCGTTCATGATGTAATATACTGGTGACCTAATTGACTACATCACAAACACCAAAAATATGGAAGAAAACATAAAGGTACAAAGTATTTTGTTATCCGTTGTAACGTACAGTAATAGGGATAACATTTTATCTGTTAAATTTAATTCAATTTATTATTCATTTTGATTTAATCCGTAAAATTTGGATATTCATAAGTATTCGAAGTAAAACAAATAATAAAAAGTAATATCTGTTAAAAATAAAATAAATCACAAATACTAGAAAATTATGAACAAATATCCGATTCGATCTGACTTTTATACATAGAGATATACATTTATAACTAAATACATAATTTAAATGTATAATTTTAACAATTTTTTCTATTAATTTTATTATAAAAAATCTTAAATTAAGAAAAAAATACAATAAAATTATTTTTCTAAAATATGTATGTTAATAGAAAGGAGAAAATTTAAATCAATGAGCTAAAGCGATAGAAATATAATTTTTGATAATAAATTTACGTGTGATATTACCGCATTATGACAGCGGGAAGCTCGTTAAAATGAAAGAGTAAACAAGTAAAAACACTTAAATGATTAAAAAACAAATAAAAAAAAGGTGAAATCCCCCAAAACCCTTTCTTTGGCTTCTCAGAGTACACTGCAACGACGCTCACCGAGAAGAATGGCGAACGACCAAGAGATGAGTGGGTGGACCGATCTTCTCCATTCTTCTTCGAAGCTTCTGGAACAAGCCGCTCCTTCCTCTCAGTTTCCTCCTCTTCAGGTTCTTCTTTCGCTCTTTCCATGATTTGAGATTAGTTACGATTGATTTGTGTTTGTATCGCTCTCAGAGGAACTTAGATCAGCTGGAAGCTTTATCGAAGAAGCTCAAGGCTAAAACCCTAAGGAACGAAGCTCCTTCTCAGTCTATTGCCGCCACTAGGTTAATCTCTCTCTTTTTTAAATCCTAAGGAGGAGGAGTAGCTATTGCTGATTCGATTCTCTTTGGTTTTGTTGGAGTTTCGCAGACTACTCGGGAGGGAGGGAATCAATGCAGAGCAACTAGCTCGTGATCTTAAGTCTTTTGAGTTGAAGGTGAATACTATTGAGTCAAACAAATCTCTTTCATAGTTGCTGTTGTATGAATTAATGATAGTGTCTTGCTCTGTTTATTCGTATCTTAAGGTGTTGTAGTCGTAGTATGCTTACACATTTCTATGCTTTTCAGATGTGATTATTCATTTGTGTTTTCTTTCTTTGATGCTCTTTAAAGACAACCTTTGAGGATGTTTTCCCCGCTGAGGCTACGAGCGTTGAAGAATACCTACAACAGGTTTGTCTATTGGTTACCAAAGTTTACTACTTTATTGATTGATTCTCTTGGCCATGACTGACTGTTATGATGTGCTATGTTTTTTTTTTTCAGGTTCATGAAATGGCTATGGTTTCAGCTATACAGGAAGCTCAAAAGGATAACGTTCGAAGCTTTAATGATTACATGATGAAAGTGCTGGAGGTAATGCTATCCATATTATATTTTATGCTTCCCTTCTTTTTCCTCCTAGCCGTTTGTTTTCTCTCATTTTCCTTTTGTATACAAAGACTGGTAACTTAGTGGTTCTGCGTATTTTGTTCCTTCCTACTTATTATTAGTTGTCTGTAAGAATTGCGCTATGCAACTAGCTTTGGGAGGCGTTTTTGTATGCTGGATTTTTTGCTTGTTGATTTATTAGAAGGATGTGCAACTGATTTTCCGTTAAATGTGAATCTGAAATGACAGGAGGATTGGAGAAAAGAAAAACGTGACTTCCTTCAGAGCCTTAGCAGAATATCAATGTTACCTAAAACGAATATGATTGATGCAAGCAGAGAGGCTAATGCTGGTCAACTAGTGCCGGTGGCTTCGGGTTCTCGTGTATCTTCAACACCAGGAAAAGAACTTGTGGCTCTGGCTAATATACCCATTCATGAGAAAAAAGCATACGTCTATGGAGAGGTTGTGAAGAAACTCAACATGTCAAGAGAACGAGGCTTGCCATTTAAAGTACGGATTTCTTATACCCTGTCTAGAAATTTAGTAGTGGTTCATTTTACTTAATTCATGTTTGATAAGTATAGCTGAATAATATTCATTTTCCTTAGCCACTTTTAGAAGTGAAGTAGAATTCTTATACTTTTTAATTTTGTAGCACTCTACTTTACAATGATGATTTCCTTTGATGTAGTATCCATAAAACTGGCCACCCTCCTATATATTGTCTGGTATGCTTTATACTGATCCCAATCCATATCTTCGTATAGCCTGCAATGTCTTTTAAGGACGCTTACGAATCTCTTGGTGCTGAGGGAACTCATGGAAAATCAGTCAACATGCAGAAAATATGGCAGCTTGTTCAGGTAATCTTTGAAGGGAAACTTCTTTTTTTTTCAGTCAGAACACTTTCTAGAATTGTTCTATCTTTTTTCCCTTTCTTAGTTTCATGCAAATTACTTCTGATTGTTGACAATTTTTTTCCAGGCAATAACAGGTGAAGACTCAGCAGTCCGACAGGGTGTTTCGAAGAGGATGTCCCTCGCGATAGGTGCAAGACGTCATTTAGAACGTGGGCATGAGAAACATATAATGGACACAATTCAAAGTCACCCTACACAAGTATTAATTTCTGTCTCGTTTTTCTCTTTGTTTGTTCTTGATAATAACAGCTGCTCCATGTCTGTCGATAATGTCTCTTTAGAATACCGTCTATACAAATGGTCCGGTGCTTGAATCTTTCGATCCTATTTCAAGAGTGTTTGTAATCATTCTGACATGTATCTTGCTTTCTTAATCCTGTTCCAGGCTGCTCTTGGTGGATCTGTTGGAAATTTGCAAAGAATTCGTGCTTTCCTTCCGGGTTAGTGTAGAGCGTAACACGAATCATATGTTCAAACTTCAAACAGCTGTTTAGCTTTATTATTTCTTTTTCTTTTTCGTTTCTGTGCAGATTCGTTTGAGAGAATATGGAACTTTAGATTTTGATTCACCTGATGCCCGTAGGCAGCCTCCTGTTGATACGACTTGGCAACAGGTTTTGATTGATTAACTTCGTCCTTAACATTTTATTGAGATATAGAGATAACATTGCTGAGCTGCAGGCCTGTTTATATGGAAAGACTGATATCTATCTCTTGAATCTCAGATATATTTTTGCCTACGAACTGGGTATTATGAGGAGGCCAAAGAAATTGCTCGGTCAACTCGGTCATCTCAACAATTTGCACCATTGGTAGGTATTCGTTAGATCTTAATATATTTTGAAGAGTTTTAAAATCATCACTTTGGTTATCTTTCTTTATTGCAGCTTACAGAGTGGATTACAACAGATGGTATGGTGACTGCAGAGACTGCAGCTATTGCATCAGAAGAATGTGAGAAAATGCTAAGAATGGGTGATCGGTTGGGTAGAACCGCATATGACAAGAAGAAACTCTTACTCTACACCATCATCTCTGGTTCCCGCAGGCAAATTGAGCGCATACTGAGGGATCTATCTACACTCTTCAACACTATTGAAGACTTCTTATGGTTCAAATTAGCATGCATCAGAGACGTTGCTGGTGCATCTTCATCTGTGGTCTTGAATGATGGCCTGGTGCCATACAGTTTAGACGATCTTCAGGCTTATCTCAATAAATTCGAGCCTTCATACTACACAAAGAATGGAAAAGACCCCTTGGTGTATCCATATGTTTTGCTTCTCAGTGTTCAATTGCTTCCTGCTATCATGCACTTATCCAAAGAAGCAGGAGAAGGAGGGTATAATATCGATGCTGTTCATATAGCTATTTCTCTAGTAGACCATTCTGTCTTGTCTGAAGGCTCTGGGACTGGACACAAACTCAGCGTGATGGATGCTAATGCGGAGGCATCTAGCATGGTTAGGCAATATGGGTCTATGTTTCTGCATCACGGAGATCTCCAAATGACAGTAGAGTATTATGCACAAGCTGCTGTTACTGTAGGTGGGGGACAGCTAGCTTGGTCGGGAAGAAGTAACACAGATCAACAGAGGCAGAGAAACTTAATGCTGAAGCAGCTATTGACTGAGATTCTCCTGCGAGAGGGTGGTATGTACTTCTTGCTTGGGGGAAGAGGCTCTGGTGAAGAAGGTCAACTAGGGAGGTTTTTCCCTGATTCTAGATTGAGACAGCAGTTCTTGATCGAAGCTGCACATCAGTGTCAGGAAGCTGGATTGTATGACAAAGTAAGTAAACTTCTCATCTAACAATGTTTGGAGCTTTAAGTATTCTAAGAAAGCTTTTCACCATGTTTTCCATCTTTTTTTTCAGTCCATAGAAATACAGAAGAGAGTAGGTGCATTTTCAGCTGCCTTGGAGACTATAAACAAGTGTCTATCTGAAGCCATTTGCTCCCTGGCCCGTGGAAGGTTGGATGGTGAAAGCAGAACATCAGGGCTTATTCTCGCGGGAAACGATATTCTTCAGACTTACAAATATTACCCTGAAGTCAGGTATATTATTATTGATCTACCTTTACTACAAGTTGAAAATGTGCTCAAGGGGGTTCGGTTTCATTTTCCACTCACAGTCTCCAGGAAAGAGAGCGAGTGATGGAACAAGAAACCATATTAAGAGAGCTGGAGGCAATACTATCGATCCACAAGTTGGGTAGACAAGGCAACCATATGGATGCTCTGAGAGAAATTGCGAAACTTCCATTCCTTAATCTTGACCCAAGAGTGCCTGATGCAACCGCTGATGTATTCCAGAGTGCGTCTCCTTACTTCCAGACTTGTGTCCCGGACCTGCTCAAAGTTGCGTTGACTTGTCTGGACAATGTACCTGATCCTGATGGATCAATCCGTGCCATGAGATCCAAGGTACATAAGACAATCAAAATATTATCTTTTTTTTGGTTGTGTATTACAATTCAAAAGGTCATGAAACTTGAGTCTCTGATTGCATTGGGCAGATCGCTGGGTTTCTGGCAAGCAACACGCACAGGAACTGGCCTCGTGATTTGTACGAGAAGGTGGCTCGAAGCTTTTGAACATTATTGGGCTCATCTTCCAAGTTGTGGACTCCATAGTTGTTCCTAACTAAGACGATTGAAAAGAGAGAGGCCACTATTAGTATGTTTCATCAAACAAAATTGAAGTATGTGCCTTTTAATTTCGTTTTGTTGGACATCTAGTATGTTTCATTCAAATGAAAACAAAATTTGTGGTTGAGTCTATTTATTATTAGAAGTAAGCCCAACTGATAGTATGGGCTTAATCTGTTTGATAAAAACTTTACTTTCCGTTTGCTAAGGCTCATGCCATTCTCTTACTAAAAATTTAAAATTGGTTAAATCAACATAATATAGAACTAGCAGAACAAAACCGAACCGGATTCGAATGATTTGACCAAACTCTTTTCTTTTCTTCTTTGTGTTTTGTCGAGGAAGAAAGAAAAGTCTGTGAAGTCTCGACACTCGAGAGAGGGAGATGAGGAGCAAGGTGAACTCGCTTCTGAAAAGAGGACTCAAAGTAGTTGGCGATGGCGTTTTGCTTAACGTGATCCAATCTGAAATCCGTCACGAAATCTCTAACCCTCGTTTCCTGGTAAATTACATCTTCCTCTTCTTCCTCTCTCTCAGTAATCTCTCGACTTGACTCTATAAAGTTTCATTTTTTAATGTATCCCCAGATGGGCAAATTTGCTTAAACCCCAAAAGTAGAAATTTTGATCAAACACGTGTCTGATTCTGCTGCTTTTTTGTTGTGTCTGAAACACCAGGGCGTTGAGACAGGTAAGCTAGGGGATTTCAAGTTGGATTGGGATTCTCCGAAAAGCAAAGACATTGTTCTGAAGAGACAGTTTGATTCAGGAGAAGAGGTTGTGGTCTCTGCTTTACTACAACAGGAACCTATTGAAGATGCTGATGATATAGCGTTTCCTAGAGGGAGCTATGGCTAAAGTATGTATCACAAAGCCTAGACTCAGCTCTATCTTGCAGTTTGATTGCCGTGTTTCTGAAACGGCACGTGGACGTTCTGATTTTGACATTGAGAGAGCTTATTATATCCGCTCTTTAGTACCTTCTCCTTCTTCTTCACCTAATGGAGGTGACTTTTTCAGGTAAAAATGATATATTGATCCTCCCTTGGTTGTGCTAGATCAGAGCTCATATCAAATCTTTGTTACTGCTCCTTAGTGTTTTAAGTTACTGTGATTCATAATGGCAACTAGTATTGCAAATTCATTAAGTGATAGTTTAGTTCTTGTGAAGTATATGTTAGGACTACTGTTTCTTAACTAGATAGAAGAATCCTTAAGTAAAAGAAGCAGATAATTATAATGAATTTGGAGTCTTGTTGTTGAATCATGTAGATGATACCTTCTTTTCTAGATCCGTGATTGTTTTTAGTACCAAATTGTATTAAGAGTCTTGTTTAAGTGACCAGTATGATTCTTGTTTCTGTTTATGTAGGACATTAGATCCGAATCTACAGGATGCACTGAAGCAGTACCTAACATCCAAGGGAATCAGTGAAGGCCTAACGAATTTCATCTTGTGTCATCTGAACAAGAAGGAGCAGGAGCAGTACGTTAGCTGGTTACGCAAGCTTGAATCGACACTCTCACACTCTCTGAAGCCGTGAGCTGTCCACTCCATTTGTTTTTTTATTACCTTCTTATTCTTCTTAGAGTTTTCTTGCAATGGTAATGACATTGAGATTAGCATAATCACCTTTGCCATGGTTTTTCCGAAAATGAGACCCCAAATCTTATGCTTTTGAGGTTTGCTCTTTGATTCATATGTTGGAATTAATATATCCATTGCAATACAAATATATACACAAAAAAAAAAATTGACTTCTTATAAGAATGATCTCTAAGCTTCTAAATTTTTTATAACGTGTGGGTTGTTATTCTGTTTGGTTCCTTTTCACATACAAGAAATATAATCTCCCGAGTCCTGACCAAAGGTTATGGTGACATTTAAGTATGAACCGAGAAAGTCTTTATTTTTTTTTGTTTTTTACCATAGCAGTAAAAGTGTAAACGTGAGAAAAGGAACTTACCAAGAAAAAGGTGTAATAAGAACAAAAATTCAGACAATGGCAGCAGCGCCAAGTGCTCCACAAGTTGGGGTGGTATCTCTCCTGTTTGTAGGGATTTTAAAAGCCATTATGTTTTAATAGAGAACTAAACGACGCGGATATAGGTTTAGAGTCCATTTGAATACTCGAAGAAAATATCCATTTGTAAAATATGAGCTTCACTTATTTTTAGAGATTAGTATGGACTATTCCACAATCCGAAATAACTTCAGATTAATAAAGAAAAAAAAGACATGTTTTGGTCTATCTTTTTATTATAATTTTCAATCTGAATACTACTAAAACTCGCCAAATAATGGACGAATGTTGAGTACGTGAAACGTAAAGTTCAAGCATCAGATAATTTTAAAACGAACATCTCATATAACTAACTAACAAGTAGCATTCTATAGTAACAAGTTGAAACAGAAGAAAACACAAGAGGTAGAAAAAAATAAATTTAGAGGAATATATTCTCTTCTCCTTTCTCTCTTTTCTCATTATAACTTTGTAGAGACTTTTATTTCTCTCTTGCAATCAACCTTCTTTTATGTTTTTTTTTTCTGAAAAGAAATTGCCTTAAAATATTCTGAAAGAAAAGCACTTTTAAATTGTACAACCAGACAAAATCTTGATAAATGTTGCATGAATCACGTAAAACAAAAAAAAAGCCTTGTCAATAGTGTTAGTAGACGTATAATAATGGTTGTTTACTGAATGGTAGTATTAGTTTACTTTAGTCACTGTGTGTGTCTCTCGGAAACATAAATATTGATATAGTTATTAGCTTAATCACGTGAAATAAGATTAGTAAAAAAGATACTAAAAATATAAGGCATAGATCTTGAGGTCGTCGACGCAAAAACAAATAAATATCAACGTAATGTATGTGGACAGATAAATAAGTAATACTATTCGTCCCGGGTCGGATCAATTTGATATTAGATCCCCTTTTATTATCCGAATAAAACGAATGAAGCTAAGCCCCACATGGGCCTTACCCGATTTGGTTCGGTTCAGGTTATAAAACGTAACAACCTCCATTGATAGGTGTAAAGAAGAAAGCTCAGTCCTCTCTCTCTCTCTATCTGAGCAGCTTCGAGAGAGTGAGGGAATGTCGAGCTTGCTAAGGGATTTTGAGGTGGAGGCGAAGAATCCGTCGCTGGAAGCGAGGCAGAGATGGAGGTCATCGGTGTCTATCGTGAAGAACCGTGCTCGTCGTTTCCGTAACATCCCTGACCTCGATAAGCAAGCTGCCAACGCTACTAAGAGGCACCAGATCCAGGTTTTTTTCTGATTATAATTGTGCTTATTAATATTCTTGAGGATGTGATTGATTGGTTTATCTCCGAGAAAATGGGGGGAAATATGTGGGAAACTTTTATATCTGTTGGTTAAATGATTATATCTTTTGAAGAACAGTGTGCGTGGACTACAACAAAGAAAGCTTTTTACTTGTTATTTCTTTCAAAGTTTAATCAAATCTTTTGTGCTTTGATCTTTCATCAGTTTTTACCTGCCAAAACTTTTGTTGTCTTCCTTTTTTTCTATTTATTAGGTAAATACTCCTTCCTTATCATATTAAGTGTAGTTACAGAAAATATATATATTTTTTACAAAATAATTGTAGTTTTGGATTTTCGATGCATAATTTATTAATTTTCTACTAAAATTAAATTTTTTATTGGTTGAAATATGGTTAGATATATAGATAATTGAGTTTTTATAAAAAAAATATGCAAAATTAATTGTATGTTTAATCCGTGTGCACAAAGTTACAGTGACACTTAATATGAAACCGAGAAAGTAGAAAGCAATCGAACATAGACATAGAGAGAGAAAGAATAGACATAGTTATCTCTAATGACAGCCATGGAAATATCTCTCTTAGATTCTTTATGAGTCAATGCACGTTATACTTGCTCGTTGAAAGTTAGGCGTGGTATAAAAATGCTAGCTTTATTCTTAGATGTCCAAAATATGGAGACTTTGAACACAACTGGGGAAGATATGAATTACGTAAAATGATTAAATATCCTAACGATGAATTATTTCTTTCGGCGTTATCTTTGTGTGTGTGTGATGACATGAAATTTCCTAAAGAAAAACACGTTTGCCAACACACATGATGATGACATGCTTTAGTGTCTTCGTCTATGTTTACAAAATGGATAGTTTCTTGTCGCTACTAAGAAGATGAGCCATTTTTGAGAGGCCAGCAAAAGTCTGACCCTTTTGTTAGTTTTTACTATTCTTGGCCATCTTAGTGACTGAATCCAAACACGAAAGGACAATTCTAATATCGGCACATGTGATTTTCTTTTCTAATATTAATTGCCTTATGGTACGGGTACTACAGTCTCTTTGACTACTTGTGTGTAACTATTTAGCGTAAGGAAGTTGCTTGGAAACTTCGCCATGTGTGTGTTCATGAGGTTCATAAGGAAGCATTTTTAGATTCGTTCAAAAAAAAAAGATTCTTTGGGTATGAGCTCATGGTCTTGTTCGTTTTGGTCAGTTTTCATTTGGTGTTGAAATCTAACTTCTTTCAGTCTATAGGAAAAATGTTTTATAATCAACCATTGAGTAAAATATCTTACAGCTTAGTTCTGTAACTCAAGTCCTCAATAAATTATTTAGTGGGGAGTGATAAACAGTCAGATGATATTAGCTTCAGCTTCCAAAGATATTTTAGCTACATAGTTTAGTAGCTTTGTTTTGTTATATCCATGATATAATTGACGTTCACAATAATTAGCTGGTGTTGCAGAGAGCTTCACTCTGACATATAATGTAAAACTGAAAACTAAGTAAGCAGTGGATCTTTTCGGTTATTTATCAAGCGTATGTTGATTGCATCAAGGAGACTGTTCTATCTTTCTTCAGTTACATGTATGGCCAAAGATTCCCATGTTGTGGTAGTTTATCTGTTAACTCGCTTTCTTTTTTCATGAGCAGGAAAAGCTCCGAGTTGCTTTCTACGTACAAAAGGCAGCTCTTCAATTCATTGGTGGTAAGATATCCAGTGCTGAAATTTACGAGAGAAGCATGATTTACCTAATTGGAGACGACTAAGTTTATTTCTTTTCATATTGTATGTAGCCGCTGGTCGTCCGGAATACAAGCTCACTGATGAGGTTAAGGAAGCTGGATTTTCTGTCGAACCAGATGAGCTTGCATCTATGGTTCGGAATCATGACACTAGGGGACTGGCAAAAAATGGTGGAGTTGAAGAACTTGCAAAGAAAGTATCTGTATCTCTCACTGAAGGCGTTAGTTCGAGTGAACTCCCCATCAGGGAAACGATCTTTGGAGAAAATCGTTACGCTGAGAAACCACCTAGATCGTTCTTGATGTTTGTTTGGGAAGCGCTCCAAGACATAACACTTATCATCCTTATGGTCTGCGCTGTAGTGTCAATAGGGGTGGGTGTTGCCACAGAAGGATTTCCAAAGGGAATGTATGATGGGACTGGGATTTTGCTGAGTATACTCTTGGTCGTCATGGTTACTGCGATCAGTGACTACAAGCAATCTTTGCAGTTCATAGACTTGGATCGAGAGAAGAAGAAGATTATTGTCCAGGTCACCAGAGATGGGACTAGACAAGAGATCTCCATCCATGACTTGGTTGTCGGAGATGTGGTTCATCTATCCATTGGGGATCAAGTTCCAGCTGATGGGATTTTTATATCCGGATACAACTTGGAGATAGACGAGTCAAGCTTATCAGGAGAGAGTGAACCATCTCATGTGAATAAAGAGAAGCCTTTTCTTCTTTCAGGAACCAAAGTTCAGAACGGTTCAGCAAAGATGTTGGTCACAACAGTTGGCATGAGGACTGAGTGGGGAAAGTTAATGGAAACGCTGATTGATGGTGGCGAAGATGAGACTCCTTTGCAGGTGAAGCTAAATGGGGTTGCAACAATCATTGGCAAGATTGGTTTAAGCTTCGCTGTGCTTACCTTTTTGGTATTGTGCGTAAGGTTTATCTTAGAGAAAGCAACGGCTGGTAGCTTCACCAACTGGTCCTCTGAAGATGCACTGACGCTACTTGACTATTTTGCAATTTCTGTAACCATCATTGTCGTTGCTGTACCCGAAGGTTTGCCATTGGCAGTGACCTTAAGTTTGGCATTTGCTATGAAGAAGCTGATGAGTGACAGGGCACTTGTGAGGCATCTGGCTGCATGTGAGACTATGGGTTCTGCTACTTGCATCTGCACTGATAAGACAGGGACCTTAACTACTAACCACATGGTGGTTAACAAAGTATATATCTGTGACAAGGTTCACGAGAGGCAAGAGGGAAGTGAAGAAAGCTTTCAGTTGGAACTACCAGAAGAAGTTCAGAGTATTCTTATGCAAGGCATATTCCAGAACACTGGTTCCGAAGTCGTCAAGGATAAAGATGGAAACACACAGATCCTAGGATCCCCAACAGAAAGAGCAATACTCGAGTTCGGTTTGCTTTTAGGTGGTGACTTTGGCGAGCAGCGTAAAGAGCATAAGATACTCAAGATCGAGCCGTTCAATTCAGACAAGAAGAAGATGTCTGTTCTTATCGCTCTTCCTGGAGGTGGTGCACGGGCTTTCTGCAAAGGTGCATCTGAAATAGTGTTGAAAATGTGCGAGAATGTTGTGGATTCGAACGGAGAATCCGTTCCACTAACTGAAGAACGTATGAAGAATATCTCTGACGTCATAGAGGGTTTTGCCTCAGAGGCTCTGAGAACTCTCTGCTTGGTTTACAAAGATCTGGATAAAGCTCCAAGCGGGGATCTTCCTGATGGAGGCTATACGATGGTAGCAGTTGTTGGTATCAAGGATCCAGTACGCCCTGGTGTTAGGGAAGCCGTTCAGACTTGTCAAGCCGCTGGAATTACGGTTCGTATGGTCACTGGAGATAACATAAGCACAGCTAAAGCAATTGCAAAGGAATGTGGCATATTCACTGAAGGAGGTTTAGCTATAGAAGGTTCAGAGTTCCGAGATTTGTCTCCTCACGAAATGAGAGCCATTATACCGAAGATTCAGGTTCGTTAACATTGAATATAGAAATGATTGTTACTCTAGAAGATCTAAAACTTGTTTATGCCTTCAGGTAATGGCTCGGTCTCTGCCATTGGACAAGCATACTTTAGTCAGCAACTTGAGGAAAATTGGAGAGGTAGTTGCAGTGACTGGAGACGGGACAAACGATGCTCCTGCCTTGCATGAGGCAGACATTGGACTTGCAATGGGAATAGCTGGAACAGAGGTAACCCTAATCATTATCTGTTTCTCGTTTGGTTTGAGCAGAAAGTGTTTAGATTTAACGTCTACTTTCTGTGTCAGGTTGCTAAAGAGAATGCTGATGTGATCATAATGGACGATAACTTTAAAACAATAGTAAACGTGGCTAGATGGGGACGTGCTGTGTATATAAACATTCAGAAGTTTGTTCAGTTCCAGCTAACAGTTAACGTTGTTGCTCTAATCATCAACTTCGTCTCTGCTTGCATCACAGGTACTATCTAACAACATTGAATACACCATCTTACTCCTATTGTTTTGGTCATATATAACTGTTTTTCCTCTCTTTTTTTCTCCAGGGTCTGCTCCACTCACTGCTGTACAACTGCTTTGGGTCAACATGATCATGGACACACTCGGTGCACTAGCTTTAGCAACAGAACCTCCCAACGAAGGGTTAATGAAACGTCCACCAATAGGTAGAACCGCAAGCTTCATCACCAAAACAATGTGGAGAAACATTGCAGGTCAAAGCGTTTACCAGTTGATCATCTTGGGAGTACTCAACTTCGCAGGCAAATCTCTTCTCGATCTCAATGGTCCGGACTCAACAGCTGTTCTGAACACAGTCATCTTCAACTCCTTCGTGTTTTGCCAGGTACGTACAGACTCCAAAACAAAAAAAACTAACCCAAGCATGACATGAGAAAGTCTAATGGGATATAATCCAAACAGGTGTTCAATGAAGTGAATAGCCGTGAGATAGAGAAGATAAACGTGTTCAAGGGAATGTTCAATAGCTGGGTGTTCACAGGCGTAATGGTTGCGACAGTAGTGTTTCAAGTGATCATAGTGGAGTTTCTTGGAGCATTTGCTAGCACCGTTCCTCTGAGCTGGCAACATTGGTTACTATCAGTCTTGATAGGATCACTGAGCATGATTGTAGCCGTTATCCTCAAATGCATACCCGTTGAGTCTTCTCAACATCATGATGGCTACGATTTGCTTCCTTCTGGTCCTTCTTCTTCCAGTTCCGCATGATACCATTTCATTGTTGGTTTTGTTTTTTGCTTGTTATCAGGACAGTGATTCAGATATATGTAAGACACTGCAAACTCTTATTTTTTTTACCACGGATCCAGTTTTGTGTTCTACTCGAATCGAACTTGTGGCTCTCTCTCTCTGTTCTAATCGTTGCTCTGCTTAGGCTACAGTTGAGGTTCATTGCGATCTTAGATAGCTTCAGCTCCAAGGTAAGTCAAAGTTATGTATTGACAATACAAAATCGAGTGGATTTTTCTATGAAATTTTGTAGATCTACATGAAATATCATTAGACATGTATAGTGGAACGTTATTCATCATCAAAAGTTCAACAAAATAAAATCTAAGAGAGATTACATGATTGATTAGTAAATAAAACCACAAACTTTCATAAACATAATTTTCATGTATAGTTAGAAGTTAGAACATCTAATCACTGTTTCACTATTGGAGCTGGATCTATAGAAAAGAAAACACGTATGTTAGGGCATCATTAACCCAAAAACCCTATAGGGTTTCTTAATTTATTTTTTTTATTTTTTTTTTAAAAAAAAAAATGATGAACCAATCGCGGGCCGCCACGTGTCAATGGGGCCTGCGAACAGTATAAGGATCATGCTATAACCGGTTCTTAATCAGTAAGTTTGGGAAGTGGTTTCTTATTTTTTGATGGGCCCTACTCTTTACCCACCTCTTAAAAACCCACCTAAGAAACCCCAATAATCATGGTCTTATTAAAACTGAAGTACATTTTGTTACTGTTTGGAAACATAGATAATATTATGATTGAAAATTGTTTGGACACACGGATAGTAATACAAAAAGATATTTTTTTATTTATAAATTTAGTCTTTCCATTTACAATAAATTAATTACTTCACTTTTGTATATATTTTTTTATTTACAGATTTAGACATTGTATTTAAAATAAATTGAAATTAAATAATTACAAGTAAAAGCTTATCTAACCAAATCAATATTTATATATTGACCATTAAAAATTTTAGTATGTAGTTTCATTTCAAAATAAATTAACAAAAAATAACAAGTTAATATATGAATAATACAATTACATCAAATTGCATCAATTTATAAATTTTTAATATAATATTATGTACAAAAAAATATTATTAACATTTATATTATAATATATATATATTCTACTTTATATAAATTACAAAACATAAAAATATACAATTTTAGATTTTTTATAAAACTAGCAATTATAAATTTACTTTGAGTACAAGTTAAATCAAACATCCGCGCAAGGGCGCAAATCAAGTTCTAGTTGATTGTTATTTGATTGATACTATATGTAATGACATTAATTTGAAATCAATAAAGTTAAGATGGCATAACAACTCTATGTTTTCTGAGAAACATTTTTGACACTGAGAAATTAAAATAAATGTTTGAGTATTATCTTTCATAGTGATTGTAAATAGAGTGGATATTATATGAATTTTTGTAGATCTAGAATCATCAAATTCCATTAAATATATAGAATGCTTAGAGATATTTTAGTTGGTTAGTTAGTAGAGTCAAAAAAATATCGATAACATCTACTTTAATTCTTGCATGGTTACAAGTTAGAGCATCAAATCAGATAAAATGTCACAATACGTAAAATAAAAATCCTTTTTTATTTCTCATTTTAGCAGTTTGTGTCTATAGTTTTCGCAAAGTTAACGCGTAATCGTCAAATTGTATGAAGTTAGGATAATGACATTTTATCATTCGGGAAACATGTCCAATAAACACGCTTGAAAAATCACATAACATAAAAAAAACAATGAATTCCAAATAAAAATGTAAATGTATTCTTCTCTCAGTGTATTATTGTATAGGCATACATTAAAAAGAAAAAAAAAACGTCGAGAAAAGGCTGAAAGAATGTTAACTTTGCCTAATTACCTTTCTAAAAGTCACAATTATTCCATAATACTTTTTGAAAAGTGTAAGAAAAAAAACTCTTATTTATTGGCATTGCATTGAAGACATACTTTCTATTTTGGGAAATAAAAGTTAATTTAAAACATTAATGTAATCTTTTGTCACGCGGATGAAAATCTTTGGGAAAAGAAACAAATGTACGGACGTCATTCTCACCTGTCAGCACAATAATAAAAGAAAATATCTTCAAAGCTCCGCGGGACCCCCGCATTATTACGCTTTTGCCATCACTTCCTAACCGTTGGATCATAAAAGCCCATCATCTTAAATACACAACGTGACCACAGAGGAACATTTATTCTCTGTACAAACAAAGACTATGGTCAAATAAAAGTCAAGTAATCCAACGGCTGAGATTAAAAGTTTACATGGTGGGGCCCACGAGAATCTAAAACGGGGAACACTTTTTCCCTCCACGCGCCACCGTTGGTTAACCACTTGTATGCAGCCCCGTTCACCGTTTTAAACCGACCTTTATCACTCTCTCTCTCTACACTCTATATAGTAGAGTGTGTTCGTCACTTTCACTGCCAGCCTTTTCCTCTCTCTCTCTCTCTAAATTCTCTCTCCAAGACGAACCCTAGAAGAAAGACACAAACTTTGGAAGATCCATTCAGGAATTGTCATCGGGAGTGTTTTTTCCGGTATGGGTTTGGAGCTTACTTCACTCTCTAGCTGTAAAGTTTGGTTCTTTCTCTTGTTTGTTTAGTGAGAATTGGTTTGGAGTTTTGAAATGTGGGGACTCTGACAGGATGAAAGTTTGGAGCTTTACAATATGGATGATGATGATCTCTGGGGTCCGCCACTTGGTACTTTGTTTCGTGCTCTCTTGTGTTTTAATTTATACTGTTTGTTTGTTCTCTTGTGACTTGTTTTTTTTTCGTTTTGTTTAGTTGTGAAAGACGATACCTTTCGTAAGCCTCTACGTGGTTGGGAGTTTTGGTTTGATTTCAGAACAGGTTTGATTAAGAATTGTGTCTTTTTTTTAATTTTGTTTAAGATTCTGCTGTGTTGTGAACAAGTGGGTTCTTGTTGCTTAGATGTGCTTGAAGAAAATGTCCAGATGGAGAGATATTGTGAGCTAGTGTGGACAATACTGAACGAGAAGAAGAAGCAAGTTGATGTGATCGATGATGAACTTGGCAAGGATGTGGCTTCCTCTGGGAGCGGTGATTCGCTAGGCTCTTCTGATTCGGTAAGAGGCTAATGTGATTTGATTGTTTAAAAATGTCTCAGTTTTGAGAATGATTCTTGGTACTTTGTTATATGTATTACAGGACAAGGCCCTCAGTGCTACTCCTCCTGATGCTGACACAAGCTCTGCAAAATCTTCTCTAGACGAAGATGAAAACACATCCAGTATCAGCGATGCTCAAACTGTTGAGACCAAAGATTCCATTAACGACACTGAAGAAATTGACCCTGAAACAAGGTTAAAGCCTCAGGAGACAGCAGCTAATGACGCAATAACAGTTGAGGTCAGTCTTAAGATTTTTTTCTTTTCTAAATCCGTCTTCATGCGTACATGTAGATAGTGAAATGATGCGTGTGTTTTCAAATGATGAACAGGTTGCAGAAGATGTGGATACCTCTTTTAGCCCTGTGTTGGAAAGCAAGATTGAAGTAGCTGAGGAACATTCTTGTTCATCCTTGGTTACTCACCAAGTGTTTGATCCTATAAAACAAGCCCTCGAGAACAAATCTCCGTCTGCTATAAGCCATGAGAATAATGAAAGTTCCACTTTGAAGCCATTGTTTGTGACCAGAGAGAAGGCAAATGCTACAAACGAAGATGTAGAAGTATTGAAGGATCAGCAGGAGAAGCAGATCGATAGCTTGCATGTTATCGAAACTGCTTCTGAACCTTTTACAACAGAGTCTCTCTTAGAAATGTGTGATGAAACGGAGAAAGGCAGAGAAGCCTCATGTGATGAGAAAAGCAAAAGATCAATGCCTGAAGCTGTGAAGACTGTTTTTAAGGACGAGTTGATCATGAACATGCTTACTGAGGCAAGGATAAAGGTAGAGAGTGATGCATTCTTGAATCCTCCTGGGTCAGTCCTAATCAAGAAGAGAAAGAGAACTTTCAACAGCAGCAGTAATAAAGGCACTAACACAAGTTTGATCAGAAAGACTAACAAGAAAGTAGGAGGTGGAGCTGGTGAGGTCAACACAACACCAACCGAGTCAAAACCCAAGGTCACCAACGGTCCAAGTGTTCCTGCACTGCTTTCAGCTTCAACGTTGGATTTGATAGACCGAATTAGACAAAGAGGTGGGAAGATCATGGGTGGACCAGTGATCTTACTAAGCGAGTTGAACGACAAAACAGGCAAGGAACTAAGAAGCATAGCAAAGGAGCTGAAAGTGACACATTACTATAAGATGAAGAAGGAAGATCTGCTTCAACACTGTATCATGCAGCTAAAGCTGCAGCTAACCGCAGAGTAGAGAATGGAGTCAATAACCGGTCTCACTGGTATAGTTAACATTAGACCTTTACTGAACACTCCTCTTTGTGTTCTTGGATTCAATGGTATAACCATTAGCGTGTATAAATCACAAGGTGGTTGTTTAGTCTAAAAAGTAGAATGCTTATTGGATATTTTCTTAGTAAAAATGGTTTTGTTTGTCTTTTAGTAAATTATTTGAGCAAAGAAAAGCCTAATTGATCAAACACAATCCAACATAAGCATTAAAAGACACTAAAAGTTTCAAACTTCTTACAAGGATTTGTTCTAACTTAGGACTGACTGAGTACCTGAATCATTCCCTTCCCGTTTATACTATCACCCATGTCTCTGGTTATCTCCCCTTTGGCGAGCATCTGACCATACCACCCGTTATGCCCTTTTAACAAGGTCACATAAGTATCAGCTAGCAAAGTCCCTGCAAGTTTCTCAGGTTCTTCTGCTAGTAAATCAGTCTTGAGATATGATTTCGATAATGACAAATGTAATGACACTTTATAGGTTTCATGGATCCTATACAGTGTAGTAAGATTTGTTCTTTACCAAAAGAAAATGAATTTCACTCTCTTAGCTGCCTAGCTGAGCCGTTACAAGGAAGCCTTGCGATTTACAGTTCTAGGTTTTGGCTGTATGTTGCGTTTTTGGCTTTAGAGAAGTTAGATGGGAGATACTTGTGATGATGCCCTTTGGAAAATTCTCTGACCAGGTGCTAGAATCGCCAGAGGATCGTAGGTATGTTTCCTCTTTACAAACGTTTCCCATCTGTTTCCAAAGTGTGATCTCCACTCTTCTTGAGTTTCGTAATGAGGCAAATACTGCTTCACATTGATGTTTGCTTCTGCACAGAAGCTAAGAACTCTTTGGTTTTGTCTCAAAAGGTACTCTAAATCGTTTCCCCCTGAGGGTTTTGGAACTGCAGAGGGGAGAAAGGCCACCAGGTAGAAGATATCTTCATTTGGAGTGATCAAAGATGTATGTTTGTTCCATCTGCAACACACACACACATAAAAAGTGTTAGTAGCTTTGTACTTTTTCAGAATCACTGCAAGTAGTTTTGCTCACTTACTTAGATTGATTGACCGGATAAATAAGGATAGGTCCATTGTTGTTGCTTGTCACAATGTTGTTGAAAACTTTTGTAGCAAAGTCAGATACACGGCTTTTAGGAATCAGAAGATTCAGCCAAGGATGTGGAACCTCCCATAAACCCTTAGCTCTCAGTTTTATCTCAGCAATATGCACACGGTCCAGAAACTCGATATATGGTACTTCAGATGTGAACAAAGTGGATGGAATATAGCTCAACTCCGAAAGTAACTTCTCGGTTACCTGCAGAGCAACCATTCATACCATG
This sequence comes from Moricandia moricandioides, assembly GCA_905132885.1. Taxonomy (NCBI): domain Eukaryota; kingdom Viridiplantae; phylum Streptophyta; class Magnoliopsida; order Brassicales; family Brassicaceae; genus Moricandia; species Moricandia moricandioides. Next base: position 76,027 of record CAJHQQ010000101.1, read on the forward strand.
TTAGAAACCAACGTTTTGATCTAGAGAGTATAGTGATTGTCACTTTATAAGTCAAGTCTCACCTGATTCATAGAGTTAGCTTCTTCTGAGTTGAAATATTTCACCACTTCTAGGCAATACAGTGTCTTCCCACCTGACTTGAATTGGCTTGCCTTTGTTGTATCGTTGGGACTGAATGATGATCTCCAGTTGTTGAGGATGTCTGTTCTATTGATTATCACAAATCCTTCCACGTAGTCAAAACCATTCTCCTTCGAAATCAAATGTTCTTGGTCTCTTGAAAATGCAGAGAAGTCTGAGTAGAGTACCCTGATCCATTTAACCTGTTTTAAAATCATTTCACTGTGTCAGAAAACTGGTGCTTATAATCATACTGTATACACTCTCAGCTCAAGATGGAGCTTTACCATAAGCGGTGCTGGTGCAAGAGAGATCCTTGCCCGGGTGATTATGCCAAACTGTCCAAGTCCACCAAGAACACTGTGGAAAAGCTCAGAGTTTCGCTTCTCAGAACAGGTTACCACTTCTCCTTTCCCTGATTCAGTATGTGAAATACATTGTTATGTTTCGTATAGTTTTTCATTGTTGCAAGTCACAAGTGTGCGTTGCTGGGAGACATAACAAGAATGAATAATACCTGTGACAATCTCTAGCTGATAAACATTGTTGATTTGGGGTCCATGCTTGAACGCTTGACCACTGATTCCAGCGTTGGATAGAGTACCTCCAACAGTTAAATGAAGATAATCTGTCCAAGACTTTGGTGAAAGACTGTGTTTTAGAGTCTCACGTAGAATGTTAATCCATAACTCACCACCTGAGACATCAACATAAGGTTGTTTCCCTTTATGAATCTTGACATCAGGACTTGGAAGTGACTCCATGTTGATGACAACACCTTGATGAGCTAGAGCTTGTCCTTGAAGAGAGTGACCATGGCCTCTAGCTGCTACTGTAAGATTTGATGTGGAGCCTATATGCCTCATCACTGTTGAAATATCAGAAACTGATTTAGGATGGAGAATTGCTAGAGGTGGTAAGTGGTATCTGTTGCCAAAGTCCTTAGACGCATTGTGGACGTCATGGAAGCTGATGTAACCCTCCAACATCAGTGAATCTAATGAGGAACGAATATCTGAAGGATTCGAAGGAGGTAAATCTATTGGGGTACTAACAGAAGGATTGGAACAAAGATTGGTTCTACCTGGTATACAACTTAGAACCAAGATCATGAAGATTCTGAGGAAAGTCTTGTTGTTTCTTCTACAGAACCGTAAGGATGAGTTTAAACCCATTTACTTTCTTAAGAGAAACTGAAAAGACTAAGAGGAGGGATGATAAGGGAGAAGTAGAGGTAGCACCGTAAAAGGTTTAGAGTACTCTCAGGAAAAAAAAAAAACAGAGGAAGAGAAGAGAATTTAAAGGAAAGGTTTTGGGCGGTAGCAGTGTGTTAACTAATATAGCTGTAATGCCATTACTTTGTGTCTCTTTCTGTTTAATTAAGATGACGTTTTACTTTGTTTTACATATTTTATTGGATGAAAGGTAAAACATTTGTTTTACTGAATGTGTTTTTCTTCTTGGGTCTCATAGTACAGGAGGGTCCCTATTTGGCTCTCAGGGTACTTGAGCTCAGTCTTATTGGACCATTTTGCATCAGTTTATCTTGTCAGTTCTTGCAGTATTTGAGTTTGACTATTAATCTTGGAACTAAGTTACCCCTTAGGACCAAAACATCAAACATTGGCTACTATTTCCTTGCAGGATGGTTGCAGAGTTGTCTGAAACACATAATGTTTGTTCCATATTCTTTAGGGAAAATAATAATCTTGTTGCATATACTTGTCTCCATCAACGCTGTGATCGCTGCTATTCATGTGTTGTATCTTCTCTTGCCATAAGTGCCAACATGACATATTGAAGTGGGCATATAATAGATTTTAGTCTTCTGTTCTTATTGGTGGTCCTGAAAGACCAAGTTAGTCCTAAATCACGAGTAGTTAGAGACCTTAGTTGGAGGTGATATGTGCTCTTTGCTCAGAATTATCATAAAGAAAAAAGGGACAACCCACAGAGAGAGAGAGAGAGAGAGAGAACTAGAAACATCAATAATACCAGTGTGGTACACTCAATAACGATATGTATAGTGTTGACTTGTGGTTAATGTGTTTGTGTCTTGTAATCATATACGTCATGTTCTTTTTGTTGTGTGAATGTAGGGAGCTTGCATAAAGCAAAGGCTGAAGAAGACTGTAATGTGGGCAGTCGAGTGACAGTTTGAACAAAGGAGGCACCACGAATAAGTATATTAATTAATTTTGTTGCTCATTTGAACAGAAGTGTTGTACACTGATAGTAATATCAAGTGGCATCCATCAAATATAGACGTAGGATATAATGACTCAACGAGGCTATGAAGCAAAAAGTTTACAGTGACCAATTATGTCAATAGAGTTACAGTGTTGATGTCTTATGTGACTTTGTGTGCAATGTAAACAAGTGGTCTAAGCATCATTGCTCCTTTTTGCTTCTCTCTTTTCATGCTGCAGTGTTGTATTATATTTGCTTTATTGTTTTTTTTTTTAAATATCAAGTTTACACTATCCCAAGTTTGCAATCGTAGCTCACAATAGCTTGGTCGCTGTAGTGAACAAGTACACAGAAGATACTCATTCTTCTCTGTTTAGGCATAAGCATAGCCACAAAACGAGTTCCCTCTCTTCATGTTAAACTTAACCGGTCAGCATCAAGAATAAACCGAGATTATCCTCTTAATATGAATGATGTTATATATCTCCTTGTTCTAAAGGATCAATGCATTATCAATAAGAACAGCATGAATTGCAGTAGACCCCTAGTGAGTCCATTTCCGTACAGCAACATTATTGAAATTCTATCAATTTAGTGGGCACTAAGCTGTTGTTTGCTTTCTTTGTAAAGGTTTATTGTTCTGTGGGTGAATTCTTTTTTTTTTCATGTCTCATATTGTAGTCATGTCACTCTCCACTCAAAAGTTTCATTCATATTTCTTTCTTTTCTAATAATTTCACAAGGGCATTAAGACTGTTTAAGTGGCATCATGATGAGCATAATATGATATTAAACCACCACCCTTGCTAAAGGTGATGCATGAGTATCTATTTTCAATCTTTTTGTCAATCCAAGAAGCAAACATTATGGTATAATAAGATATTTGATATATTAGAGAAGGAGAGAAATGGTCCCAAGATAGAATGTGGAGGTGGTGATTGGTTACTTTTTTGACATTAGGTTTCTCTTGTCTTCTATTATTATAGAGATACCTTTTTCTGCAGTGATGTGTTGTTTTCTTTCTTTTGTTTCAGAAAACTATATATGTCTTCTTGCTTATATAGCTCGTATTGTTTAGATAGCTCAGGCCCGGTCCTGGAATATTTTGGACCGGAAGCTCAAAAAAAAAAATGTAGATTGAGTGCATTGAACTTTTGACCTCTAAAGATAGATATAAGTCATTTATTAACAGAGTTACAAAAGATTTTATGAAAAAATATGGCTGAAATTTTACTTAATTTTCTAGGAGGCCGGAAGCACATGCTTCCATGGATTCCCCTCAGGGCCGCTACTGGATAGCTCGTATTGTAAGCTGTAAACCCTATGAGTTTCACTATCACCAAAGACAAATATCATAGTAGTATTTTATTTCTGTTATCATTTTGTTTTTTTGGTTAACTAATGCAAAGAGATCCTCCAAAAAAAATCTTCAACGACATGCTTTTTACTTGTATAAAGTTGTCTATCTACTATATAGGGTAAGAAAACAAATTAGGTGTCTATTTAAGGGGAGAAAACATCTTAGTTTGTCTGTTAATGAATGCTTTTTAGCTGATTAGAAATTAGCTCAAAATGTTCATAACATTCACTATATGTAAACTTTTCTTTTCAAAATTCTTTTCAAGTTGCATAATACATCCAAAATATGTTGGCCACAATTAGTTAAAAGAAGAAAACTTATAATACTATGCTTTAAATTAAAATATCAAATAGTTTTTATTTTCAGGAATGAGTCTCATTGCCACACCTTGCATTAACCCTAGGACATATTCATAAGATTTTGTTTTGTTGTTCTAGGACTATATTGGTTAAACGTAGTCTTTTTGTAATGTTAAATTTATTGAGGAAAAAATGAAAGAATAAAAAAACAAGACGAAACCTGATAAAGATTGTTTAAGTGGTGGCTCCATGTAAATATATACGCTAAAAATGTGAAATCATATTTAAGTTTACAATATATGCCTTTAAAATTTTTTTATTGTGTGTTATGTATTTATAATGTCGTTGCATTAGATGTTACATTTAGATACAGGGTTATTATCTTGACCATACAAAAACTATATTCTAATGATTTTCCAGAGATTAGATTATAATTGCAAAACAACAACGCAACATATTATTTTTAAATGTAAACACAAATATCTGTATTGTCATAATTAAATCTCTATTTTTTTGGTCGTATTATCATGAAATTCTTTTAATTATCAACAGTAGGTGTGTATTTAAACATAGGTGCTATGTATGATTGTTTTTTTTAAAATGCTGTTAGCACTGTAGAACCTTATCCCATAGGAGTAATCAACAACAACAATACTGCACATAACCTTTCCTGAGCGCATTAACGATCATTTACTTAAATTATTATATAAACGTAGCACTTGTCTCTTTTTGGGTAAAAGTAGCACTTGTCTTTGTCTTCTTAATAATATATTCAAGGCAAACAAACTATAGCATTTGATGGATTTGTTGGAGGATCAGGAAACCAAAAGAAAATAAATTCAGTGAGTAAAAGAAAACTTTCATATATATATATATATTATAAATTATGTGGTTTATGACCAAAGCACCATGGTATACATCTAATCACCTTTTTTAATTGTCTTGTGGTGGATGAATAGCTTAGCTCTTGTATTATTTTTATATGAAAATACCTATCTCTGTATTGGGGATACCAACCAATTTTCAAGATAAATGTTTGATTATTGTACTGTAAAGAGTGAACTTTGACATTGATGTGCTGCAACTAGTATGAAGAGTTATATGAAAACAACAATTGAGTTTTGATATTTTATATATATACATGTGTGTGATAGGCACGTTCTCTTTCACAAGTTAGAATTTTGAATGCAACGCGAGTGTTCCAAGAAAAAAAAGAATGCAACAGTGAGAAACGGTGTGTAAGGAAATGAAGTCTAGGGCCAAATGACCCCTTAGATTCATGACAATAACCATTTTGGCACGCGCAGCTTCAAGATTTGAGAAACTCTTATATAAGTAATAAAGCTACATCTCTACAGAGAAACAAATCAGCATAGCGTCACACAATGTATAGAGAGTAAATCAATTTCTGACAAATCAGTTTTCTTTGGACCCCATTGAGTAACATGGAGAAATATCAGTATCTGCATAAAGTTTCTAACACAATCATCTCAGAGGCATAATGTTACTAACTGCACTAGATAGAAAGCAAGTAAGTAACATGAGTAAGAAAAGGACAGGAGATAACGCGAAAAGAAATCTAAAAGACTTAGAATTTGAGCAGACAAACCAGAACTGCAAAAGAAGAGGAACCATCAAGTCTATCTTAATGGCTGAGCTTCAAAGTCTCAGACAAAGTGGAACCACTTTAGGAGAAAACAAAGTCATGAGCCATATGCACTATGCAGTAAAGGGAACGGCCCCTCCTCTAAGCCATGTTTCCGCTTGCGCCACGTGGATACTAATATGATACGGTAGGATCAATATCTTGAATATTAGACTGACTCATTTTACTGATAGATACCATTCACCAATTACTAACTATAATTGTTTTAAGAAAAAAAAAGATTGTGGGGTTGGCCAACTTTTGAGACATCAGAAGAAACTAACGCTGTGGAAAAGAGAGAAAAAAAGTGTGATTGAAAGTAACTTTTTGAATGTCACGTTTCAGAATTATGTTGGAGCATTGCCCGAATTAGATATTCTTTTAAAACATGGTAGAGAGGCTAAAAATGTCATGTTCAAGCCATGCTTGTAAGAGAATCATAAGTCTATTTTTGATACAATAAAAACTGCGCAACTTGTAGAAAAAAATAGCTATGCAAAATATAATTAGACCATTATGCTGTAATCTAACATTTTGACTCGGAGCTAGGTCAAGGACATGAATGAACCAAACTCAGTCTTATTTGTATTATTTAGTATCAAGCTACTGGTTTCCATTTTCTGTGACGTATAGAAGAGAGATCTATCAGCAATAATGTTAAAGAGTGTCATCACTTGTGGTTAATTGATAAAGAAGCAAAAGATAAGCATAGATCAAATGACCATTTTTTAAAAATGGATTACGACACCAGCAAGTCACTATTCCAGTAGAGTATAGCCAAAAAACATACTATTCATGGCTTTGTAAATGCATACAACATTCCAGAACCATAAAAGAGAGCAGATCTCCACTCTATAAAATAATCTTTAACCTATGTGAACTTCTAGGACTAGCTAGTACAAAAGTGATGGATATTCGTTGCTAAAAGCACCTCTAATTGGGTTTACCATAAAATTAAAAATTTCATAACTAAATGTTAATATAAATATATATATATATATATATATATATATAATTTGAAAACCCCGAAATTAGAACCCATTGAAATGCTCTAATAAATTACAAATATATTTTTGCTTCTTTTTAAAATGGGAGGTTTCTATATATTTACTACCCAAGAATAATATAAAGCCCATTAAAGGCCTGATATAATGAAAATTCGGGTATTAACTGGATCTACCGTTTTACAGGAGAAGTTGATTTTATAATTTGGACTTCCTTCGCTTCTTCTTCTCCGTTGTGCGACTGCCTTTGGAGAGAAGAAGGTAAGACGAAAGTTTCTTTCGATTCGAAAGTCTCTCTCTTTTCGCTTCTATTTGCTTCTCAGCAAGTCTGATCTTCTAACAAATGGGTTGTTGATTAGGTTTATGGTCTTTTCATTCTCAGGAAACGCAAAGCTCAGATCAGCTTGCGAAGCCTACTTCGTGTTTGAGTCTCGAACGTGATTCGGAGCTTCCTGGTAAGTTACGATCTCTTCTTCGATAAATCTCCTATTAGCATAAGAAAGAGACAATGTAGCATGATGCTATGCCTGTTAACTGTTTGTTTAAATTCCCAAGAGAGTGTTTAGTTACCACTGACTTTACTTTTAGTATAAAGCTACCTTCTTTATCTCGTAGCAAATAGCAAGTAGCAACCTTTTTCTGGTTTTGGCAATACCCATCAATGATAACTGATCTCTGTTTTTTCTTTTCTTTGTTCCAGTGTTTTGTCTAGATTGCTGTTTCGGTAAACATGGAACCCAACAAGGAAGATAATGTTCCAGGTGATTTATTTAGTTTTATTACATCCAAGATTATAGATTACTAATGCGTTGTTGAATCCTTAACTCTCTTGACTATATCTGCAGGCGTCTCTACCATACCACCTCCTTCTTTTCCTCCACCAATGGCTCCAATACCAATGGTTCAACATCCTCCACTTGCCCGCCCACCTACTTTTAGGCCACCTCAAAACGGTGGAGCGAAAGCTAGCGACTCGGACTCTGAATCAGAGGATGAACATTATGTAATATCTGAAGAGAGTAAGCAGGTGAGGGAAAGACAAGAGAAGGCAATGCAGGAGTTGCTCATAAAGCGCCGTGCTGCTGCTATTGCAGTGCCAACAAACGACAAATCTGTTAGAGACCGACTTAGACGACTTGGTGAGCCCATTACTCTATTTGGGGAACAGGAAATGGAGAGAAGAGCTAGGTTAGCTCAGCTTATGGCTAGGCTTGATATTGGCGGACAGTTGGATAGACTGCTACAAGCTTATGAAGAAGATGCGGCTCCAAAAGAAGTGGATGAGGAAGAACTTCAGTACCCTTTTTTTACTGAGGGTCCAAAGGAGCTTAGAGAGGCTAGGATAGAGATTGCTAAGTTTTCTATCAAGAGAGCTGCTGTAAGGATTCAGCGTGCAAAGCGGAGGAGGGATGATCCAGATGAAGATATGGAGGCAGAGACTAAATGGGCTTTAAAGCAGGCTAAAGGCATGGTCCTTGATTGCAGTAACTTTGGTGATGATCGTCCTCTAACTGGCTGTTCCTTCTCAAGAGATGGAAAGATACTTGCCACATGGTATGTCTCTCCTTCTCACTCTCATCTACAAGCTTTTATATTATCCGCTTCCTGTTCTATTTAATAATTCATGGTTTTTGTTTGGCTAGTTCTCTGAGTGGAGTTACTAAACTATGGGAGATGCCTCAAGTTACAAACAAGATTGCTGTCTTGAAGGACCACAAAGAACGTGCAACTGATGTAGTGTTCTCTCCTGTGGATGATTGCCTAGTAACTGCTTCTGCTGATCGAACCGCAAAGTTGTGGAAAACCGATGGAACTCTCCTACAAACTTTTGAAGGTCATTTGGATCGTCTTGCACGTGTTGCCTTCCACCCATCAGGGAAATACCTAGGGACAACAAGCTTTGACAAAACATGGAGATTGTGGGATATAAACACCGGAGCAGAGCTGCTTTTGCAAGAAGGTCACAGTCGCAGTGTCTACGGAATTGCATTTCAACAAGATGGAGCATTAGCAGCTTCCTCTGGGCTTGATTCACTTGCACGGGTTTGGGATCTCCGTACCGGTAGGAGTATTCTCATCTTCCAAGGACATATCAAACCGGTGAGACCAAGTTTTGTTCCTTTGACTGATCCTCTTTCTCAGCCAAAAGCGAGATCATATACTAATGTTCTTCTGTTCTTGTTTATGCTTTTACAGGTTCTCACAGTGAATTTCTCTCCGAATGGCTATCACTTAGCATCTGGTGGTGAGGATAATCAATGCCGTATTTGGGATTTAAGAATGAGAAAGTCATTGTACATTATACCAGCTCATGCTAACCTCGTGTCTCAAGTTAAGTATGAACCACAAGAAGGCTACTTCCTTGCCACTGCCTCATACGACATGAAAGTCAATGTAAATACTCTTCTCTAGTCCCTTGCCTAGCAATCTTCTGTTTCATTTGCTTATAGTTTGATTTCTACTTTTTTTTTTTGTCTATAACAGATATGGTCAGGCAGAGATTTCTCGCTTGTTAAAAGCTTAGCAGGACACGAGTCAAAAGTTGCCTCTCTAGATATCACTGCAGATAGCTCGTGTATCGCAACTGTATCACATGACCGTACCATCAAGCTTTGGACAAGCAGTAGCAACGAAGAAGAAGAAGACCAAGGCGGAGAAACAATGGACATAGATCTCTAGCTTCTTTATTTATCATACTTGCGAAAATCTTTTAATTGGTGTTGTTTGTAATCAAGATGATGATACATTGTCTTTGAGATTTTGCCATTACGATGAACAAAAAAAAGAAGAAATGACCGAACTTTGTTTCCCTGAGACACTACTTCACGCCATGTTAACACAAAATGTTGTGTGTGTGTGTAATACTACCAAACAAGAGATGGTTAATTAATGGGTTTCATATCCTTATCACTTTCGTTATTTAGTATTTCGCTTTTCTTTTTTTTATTAATATCATCTCTATTATTGGTTTCTTTTACCCTTTTTGTAGTAAAAAAAAAAGAAAGATTAGGATTGAGAGTTGAAACTATAAGAGAAGCTGATGTGAACGGGAAACACTAGTGACGGCTTCTACAAGAGTTAAAGTTGTGAACGCGTTTGTTTACTTCATTGGTTGATAAAGTTTTGAGGAGATATTAAAGAAGCTTTTAAGTAAAGCAAACGAATCACCAATATTTTGATACGACGTAACTTTTCTTCTTCTTTTTTAAATTGATTTTCAAAAGGACATTAACACGAAACTTGTAAACGATTTATTTTGCAAAAAAAAAAAAACTGTATGAAAATTATTGTTGCTTCTTCGTCACTCTCACACAAATTTAATATTACATATTTTTTGTTACCCATAATCTTATAATGTTTTTTGTTTCTTCCGAATAACGCATGTTTCACCGATTTACAGATACTATATCTATCGAAAATTATATGAAAATAATATAAAAAATCTAACACGTTCAGTCATCATAGTGGCAACCAAGTGTATTTACCAATAGTACAAATATATAAACAAAAGGAAAAAGATAGGCACTATGCGTCCCCACACGGTTCCATTGGGACAAAGGCTCGCATATGAATGTGTGTATATGTGTTTTTGTATATATATATTAATTCATGTTGGTGCTTGAACATAAGTGTATGTTGATCGATCACAGAGACTAAAAGACAAGAAAATGGGAGTTTACTTAGGCAATTATTGTTATGCAATGATAATAGTGTTGGTGTTGGGAGCACAAGTGACAAGTCAGTCATTAAAAAATGGTTATTATTCAACTTCATGTCCAAGAGCTGAGTCCATAGTACGTTCCACCGTTGAGTCCCACTTCGATTCTGATCCCTCAGTCTCCCCTGGCTTGCTTAGGCTTCACTTTCATGACTGTTTTGTTCAGGTTTTAACTCAAATCTCCTTTAGTAAATCAATTATATATACAAGTTACTTGATTGTTGTATTTGACCTATATATTATTATACATTAGGGTTGTGATGGATCGGTTTTGATAAAAGGGAAAGCTGCGGAGCAAGCAGCTCTAGCGAGTAGCGGTCTAAGAGGGTTTGAAGTTATAGATGATGCGAAGGCCAGGCTTGAGTCTTTGTGTCCAGGAGTTGTGTCATGTGCAGATATACTTGCACTTGCTGCTCGTGACGCTGTTGACTTGGTACGCAACTTTACTAAACCTAATTACGATTTTACTTAAATTCTTTTGGTTATTTTTAATTGGTTACGCGTTGAGATAGAGTTCTGGACCAAGCTGGACAGTTCCAACGGGTCGTAAAGACGGTAGAATCTCATTAGCATCGGAAGCATCTAATCTACCTTCTCCACTTGACTCTGTTGCTGTTCAAAAGCAAAAGTTTCAAGCTAAAGGATTGGATACTCATGATCTTGTTACTCTACTCGGTATATATGTTTATCCATACATTCATTATCAATGTTCTAAAAACTGGTTTAGACGCAGATTATGTGTTCACACAAAAATTAAATAAGTAATAAACAGAAATGATTTTTTTTTTCTAAAAATTGGTCGAAGTGTCGTCTAAATACTAATCCTCTATAATTTACAATAACATCTATCGATTTATCGAACATTGCTAATTAGATTCTACTTAAGACCTGCAAGATAATAATGATTTAGGTTCTTTTCTGTAAAGATTATTATATTGTCTTGCTGCGTTTATTTAACTTTTTCTTTTTAATATTAGTTGAACCACTACATTGAAAAATCGGCTTCATGATTTGTTCCCAGCTCTTATATAATGAACATGTGCCATTTATCTTTTATCTACAAATTATTAACACGTTTTAACCTTATTTTATGAGTACATGCATGCAGGTGCACATACGATAGGACAAACGGACTGTCAATTTTTTCGTTACCGTTTATACAACTTTACGGTAACAGGAAACTCCGACCCAACCATAAGCCCATCGTTCCTAACGCAGCTCAAGACTCTTTGTCCTCCCAATGGAGACGGTTCGAAACGTGTTGCTCTTGATATTAGCACTCCATCGACATTCGATGTAAGCTTCTTCAAGAACATACGAGACGGTAACGGCATTTTGGAGTCGGACCAACGGCTTTGGTCGGACTCGGAGACAAATGACGTGGTGAAGAAGTATGCGAGTACTATTAGAGGTTTGTTAGGGTTTAGGTTTGATAATGAGTTTGGTAAAGCTATGATTAAGATGAGTTCCATTGATGTAAAAACAGATGTCGATGGCGAGGTTAGGAAAATTTGTTCTCAAGTGAACTAGTTTGACCTAAACATTCTATATATAAATAATTAATACCCGTTGTGTGTTTAGTTTAATCTTGTTGTTATCAAGGAGTCCTTTTGTGTAATTGTCTTTTAATCCTTTTATTATTTGTCTACAAAGCATACAAATATCAATCAAATTTTGAGTGGCAAACAAATTACTGGTATTTACATTAATTCGAGTATTTATATATTATTATGAGCAATTCAAATGATGTATAAAAATGTTGACTATGGTATTTTAAGGTTTGAATTTTCTTTTAATTTTTCCTTCAAAATAATGACGCCTACTAATGTAGTAGTAATCTGAAATCTTGTGGTCAAGCATCAATAAAAGGTTTTCCATTAAGAAAATAAATTTTAAATTTTCAACAAGCAATAGTCTAGTACAAAAAAAAAATCTAGTACAAAAATTTGTTGGTAAAATAATAAGCATAATGAATTTTAGTTTAGGAAAAAGCAGGCCCAGTGTTTAAGTAAACCCAATACACTAAAATAAGAACCCAATTTAAAACCCAAACAGGAGAAATAAATCAGAATCCAAAATGAATTTTGCTTCCAGATCTTACTTAATAGACAAGGTTACCAAATTAGGAAAGATCAAATGTAGAAAAGAGTACTTCCCAATTCTGACTGATATGTTGGAACTATTTTTTGAACATGATGAATAATATATTCATATGTCAAAAATGAGTTTTATTTGAATGAGAAATGGAGGTCCAATGTATGTGATTTGAGAAATTTGTACAAAGTAACAAATACATACATTGGATATTTGATTAGATTTGGGGTTTAATCTTATAAACCAAATATATGTTGATCTTTTATATTGATAAAATATAAAAAAGAAATCCAATTTAAAATATATTATTTGTTTGAGTTGGTCAAACAATAATAATTTTATTCTTTAATTTCTTGGTCAAAATGTGGAATAAATTCACATAATAATTGACAAGAATTAAACTCTCCATTAGTGCACCATGGAAGTTTCATTTCTTTGTTGAAAATCAACTTTGTGCTTCTCATTATTTTTCTATATAAAGGCTTGTTAGCATTATAGAAAAAATGCACATTCAACAACAAAAGTTTACTCTCTCCCACTTAGAATAGTTTTGCTAGTATTTTTTTTTTATTTTGTCTGAGAGTACAACACAAAAATAGGTTCGTTAGCTTCTATTCTGAGTGATGCAGGAATAGTCGAAGTGTGGTTGTATCCTGGGATTCTGATTGCGCAAACACCGTCACACTGCAGGCAATTTAAGAATTAAGGAAAGAGTGTCTCGCCTCCACACGAAATCATTCTTTGTTCATCATATTTTGGTATCAAGTATTGTATATTTTATTTATGTTTTTATCATTATATAAACAAATTATTCAGTTTGCCATATCGTAGAAATCATGGTCCTACAATCTTAATTCTTAAATTTTTCGTTATTATACTAACGAAAAACTGATAATTTGTTTAGTGTTTTTCTTTCATGAAAACAGGAACTCGAGAATTGATGGTGATGAAAAATAAAATCATTATGATCTTTTCAGATCGATCATTGCAGGCATTTTTTAGTTTGATTCCTAAACTAAAATCATTATGATCTTTGATGAAAAAATATAATTTAGCAAGCATGATCATTGTTCATTTCATTAAGCTAAATTACTTTAGTTGCATTGTTCTTGGCGTAATCATTTTACAAATGACTAGATGATAACTTTTGGTCTCATGCTTTGACTATTATTAATTGCTTATTGTTAAGATTTGTTCTTTGGTCAAAAATGTGTTATTGCTTTAATTTTATGTTTTAATTATAAAGCATAATGTTTACAGTTACATTTTATTTTTTCATAGTATAAATTGACCATGTTGAAAATTTATTTATGGGTCAAATGTCATTAATTCATTTATGAATTGGCACTAATAATATTTTTATTTCTGCAAGGTTATAAATTATTGTCTTATAACTGATGGAAATAACACCAGTAAATTGATCAATGGAGTTTTGGTATTAATCCAGTGGTTAATCGAGTTTAAGTATTATAAAAATATTATAAACATTTCGATCTTATTAGATCAAATGGAATAAATGGAAATGGATTCGTGAGTCGACGCCCCAAATTAAGTTTGGGAGAGGTCTGCCACATATGAATCATTTGCCATAGATAATATAATGTTGTTGATAGTGATCAAAACATTCATATTTCGTCAATGCTTTCACGCGAGCCATATAAAGATTGACTATGGAAAAAAAAATGAGAAGTATCATATTAATATGACTGAAACTGACATGTATATTGTAGTTTCTAAAGTCAATATGGTTGAAAATAACCAAAGAGAGCAGTGCTTTTGATGCCACAAAGAATATCTTGTAATGATATGTATATTTGCTACAAAGCAAATAATAGTTTTGAAAGAAATTCAAAAAAAAAAAAAAATACAAGTTGGATTTATAAATCAACTTGAGAGAACTATGAAAATAGTTGTATATAAAATGTAAATTTGTAAAACTGAAAAAAAAAAGTTGTAATACTTTTGAAATTGCTTTTTATTCATTTAAATTCAAAAGAGTTGTAGATCATTTTTCTAAACTCTTAAGCGATGTTAAATGAAAATATGTATATTTTGAATTATTTCAAGAAATGTGGGGGAAGCTTTGCTTACCATATAAAGTTATTGGCAAGATGCCACATGAACTTAGTGATAATTATCACAATATAATTAAAAAAAAAACTAATGCCATGCATTGAGTTTTGTATATAATGGTTGGTTGTATCTTGGAAAAAAAGATGACAAAAATCATTAAACAATTGATCTCGACTAATCTCAAGAGATTATGTTCATTATGATGACAACCTAGGATCCTTATATTAAAGGTGTGTCATGAGATCATATTGTTATATCATCAAGAGGAATAGGTTAATGCCTGTGAATTAAGATGAGGTTTGGCGGTAACTCTACCTAAATGACTGGAGATCCCAAGAAATAGGTTCAAGGAGACAACTAAGTCAAACTAAATCTGCCCAAAGCACTGTAAGACTTCGGTCTATACCAAGTTCTTAGGATGATTAAACAGTGCTACATGTAAGGAATAGAGGATAAGCATTTGCTTTTAATGATTTGTGTCCATAGTTTTGAGATATGAATGGAGTAGTACATGATACTCCTCTAAACAAAACTAATGGCAAATCACCTTGTGAGTGTGAAATGGGGCCGTTTCTAGGAGAATGAAAGAAAGGCTATATTCTCCAAGTTCACTCATGATTAACCAGGACTGTTCACGGCCAAAATGAACACAACAGAGAATTTATTTCTGTGAGAGAATGAAACTGTGTTATAGTTATTGTCTAGGTTTACATCAAAGCCCGGGTGGTTCAAGACATCATGTTCACCATCTGGCCGAGTAAATCCGATAGCTATTAACAATGACTGGTTCAAGGCTGAAAAATGCTACCAACTCATCATGCAGTGGATTTTTCGTTTGTACTCTCAAAAGTCCATAGTTGAGTCTTTGTCGAGTCTTGTCTAGGAGGTCAAGTCTATTGAGTCGTCTAGTGTTTAGAGTCATTTCTATTCATGTGGGGGATTGTTGGAACTATTTTTTGAACATGATGAATAATATATTCATATGTCAAAAATGAGTTTTATTTGAATGAGAAATGGAGGTCCAATGTATGTGATTTGAGAAATTTGTACAAAGTAACAAATACATACATTGGATATTTGATTGGATTTGGGGTTTAATCTTATAAACCAAATATATGTTGATCTTTTATATTGATAAAATATAAAAAAGAAATCCATTTTAAAATATATTATTTGTTTGAATTGGTCAAACAATAATAATTTTATTCTTTAATTTCTTGGTCAAAATGTGGAATAAATTCACATAATAATTGACAAGAATTAAACTCTCCATTAGTGCACCATGGAAGTTTCATTTCTTTGTTGAAAATGAACTTTGTGCTTCTCATTATTTTTCTATATAAAGGCTTGTTAGCATTATAGAAAAAATAAACATTCAACAACAAAAGTTTACTCTCTCCCACTTAGAATAGTTTTGCTAGTATTTTTTTTTTATTTTGTCTGAGAGTACAACACAAAAATAGGTTCGTTAGCTTCTATTCTGAGTGATGCAGGAATAGTCGAAGTGTGGTTGTATCCTGGGATTCTGATTGCGCAAACACCGTCACACTGCGGGCAATTTAAGAATTAAGGAAAGAGTGTCTCGACTCCACACGAAATCATTCTTTGTTCATCATATTTTGGTATCAAGTATTGTATATTTTATTTATGTTTTTATCATTCTATAAACAAATTATTCAGTTTGCCATATCGTAGAAATCATGGTCCTACATGATATTCAAGGTAAAGTAAATATAGTACAAATCTAATTTTACTAACTTCTCTTTATTATGATGATTGTTTTTATTTGTTTCTATAGTGGTTGAGCAAAACTATGCATAAACACACAATTGAAAAAGACAGGTTAATTCTCGCTGGCAAAAGCACAACCAATTGAATTCCGACAAAGAGACAGAACATAAAGTAGTTTGGAGTATATAACGTGATCCTCGTGACAGTATTTTCTCTAGAATCATTGCTTGGTCCAAAGACTCCAAACAAACGAAAGAGCTAACCTTTTTGTTCTATCTCCAAACCATTTCTTCAACTCAAAGTAGAGGTTAATCACAAAAAAATGCTCAGATTATCGGTTTCTTTGTTCCTCTTTGCATTGTTCTCTGTCACATCTGCAAGATCTTTCGTCAGCACAAGACCTGGTCCGATTGATTCATTTCTCCCTAAACCAAAGCTAGAGGTAACACCAGTTGAGATTCATTGATTCAGGACTTAAGTAAACAAACTTACTGGTCGATCGATTCGAGTTTTGGATCTAAATTTCAGGGTGCGCGTGTGTGTTCTTACACGGTGATCATTAAAACAAGCTGTTCCTCGGTGTCTTATACTAGAGATAAGATCAGTATTGCCTTTGGTGATGTGTACGGCAACCAGGTTAGTTCTTTTTATTCATTGACTTTCTGAGTTTTGGATCTACAAATTAAATATCCATTTGCTTCAATGAAAAATGAATCCTTAATCAATCAAATTTATGCATTTTTAATCACATAATTTCCTTCATATGATTGGTCTATCTTCAAGATTCTCATCAAAATTTGAGAAAATTCAGTTCTAAAAAGCTCGGTGTTCTTTTGTCAACTGGTTTTCGATTATGATCTGATTGGTAAGGATGTGAAGTTATGAGGATTTAGCATAGCTTTTAAAAATATAACTATATTAACTTTTTGTATAACTTAATATATGATGATGCATATTCAAAACATTAAAAAGGAGTTAATCTAGAAATTTCGTCACACATGTTACATTCTTTTGTTTATTTCTGTAATAAATTGGGAAAAGGTAGTATATATATATATATTAACTTTTTTAAAAAGAGAAATAAATATTTTGTGGTGAACAGGTATACGTGAAGAGACTAGATGATCCAAAGTCGAGGGCATTTGAAAGGTGTTCATCAGACACATACAAGATAACGGGACCGTGTATGCGTGACGTATGTTATCTCCACCTACTCAGGAAAGGATCCGACGGCTGGAAACCAGAGAACGTCAAGATCTACGGCTCGTCCATCAGATCAGTCACGTTCTACTATAACCTCTTCTTGCCTAATGGAGTTTGGTACGGCTTTAACGTCTGCAACGGCATTGCCAATGACAAGTCTTCTCAACCCATCGTTGCTTCCGTTGCTGCTATGTAAAAATTTATAAATAAATAAAAACAAAAGGTTGATTATTTGATGGTTTTTGTGGCGAAAACTTAAGAGAAGTAATGTGTGTTTTGAGTGTGTTTGTGAAAAAAACATGTAATGTTATATCTAATGCCTAGATTGATCTCTTGCAAGTTGCGGCTTAGCAAGTGTTCTTGTCTTTTTATATAACGTAAATAAATAAATATAGCATGCATTCGGAAAAAGAATTACAAAACTAGCTAGTGTAATTCTTTCTATCTAACAAATAACAAAATAAAATATTAGTTAGTAAGTATAAAATCATTGCACAAACAGATAAACCAATAGTTTAATGGTTGAAATGATCGTATAAACTATTTTGAGCCTCCCCCATATAACCCTAAGTCAAGTTCAGGACCTCGCCAAAAAAATGCATGCATGCATGCGCATATGATCTAATGAATGGAATAGACTTGGCTTTTGTGGAACCCATCTTCAAGAGAAATAATAAAAGTTGCAAGAATGAAACGATATAACTACTATGACCACTCGATTCAAGGTCACAACAAGATCCTTGTAGTTGCTGACATAAGTAGAACCCTTCACAAAACATTAAAAAGAAGAAGATGATCAGGTCAAATCTTGGAGCAAGATCTTGAGGCTGACAGCAGTGGATATCGTACGGTACAAAGTGTTGGACGGTCCATGAGAGGAAGAAGCCTATGTGCATGGACAGCAAGAAAGGAGACTACACGTACACGTTACTGAAACAAAACTATGTGAATACAACTTGCAGGATAATAGATTGAGAGAGGTTGAAGCTAGTTTGCATTTATCTAACTTTGGCATAATGAGAGTATATCACAACTCTTATTCCTACTAAAGCTTACTAAAGTCTTATCGTTGTTTCTCAAGTCTCAATTGATGGATTGGTTTCTATTATTTTGGCACTTGTTTACAATGAACTAGTGAACAAGAAGCGCAATGAAAGTAAAATCATAAGCATAGATTGGCCAACACCAGGAACTAATTGTTCTGCTTGAGGCATCCTTACTGAAAGACAAGCAAACTATTGAATCTCTCTTTCTCTTTCTCTCTGAAAACCATTTAGAGCTATAGCCAAATCAGAGCTTGAGAATAAGGCCAATGGGACAATGATCACTGCCATTAATATCAGGGAGAATGTAAGAATCATGGACATTGGCTGCAATCGATTCAGATACCAAGAAGTAGTCCAGTCTCCATCCTGTTTCACACACCAACTCACTAGTTTCAACAATCCAAATATGAATTTATCTGAATATATGTATATCAAACAATCATCAACAGTTCTCTCTATGCAGACTTAACATACCTCTGTTAGTTTTGCGGGCACCATTGCGATAACCCCAATAAGTGTAACCTACAACACCAGGATGTTGCTTTCTAAAAGTATCTACAAAGCCCTTGTCTAAAAAGTTTTCTCCAAATGATTGTCTTTCTTCCATTGTGAAACCAGCGCTTCTTTTGTTCCCCTAATCATAAGGAGAGGTGATTATTGTTTTCAATGTTATTGAATGACATAAGAACAAGAATCTGAGTTAGTTAGTTACTGCAGGATTGAAGATGTCGATTTCTTCATGAGCACAGTTTAGATCACCAGTCAAGACTACAGGTTTAGACTTCTCCAGCTCCTGCACATGCAACAAGGCCATTGAGGTATGTGTACAATAAATGAAGAAACCCTGAAGAAAAGTTTCATACTCTGATGTAATTGCTGAGGGTTTGATCCCATTCTTCAATCCTGTATGACTTGAAAACCCAAAACGTTTGTTATAGTTAAAGAAAACTAGATTATGTCAACTGTAGAAACTTGTGGAGTACCAGTCTTTTCAAGCCATCTCCTGAGTTAGGAACATAAGTGTTTATCAAGTAGAACGATTCGAACTCAGCAGTCACAATACGTCCCTCCATGTCATGATCTGATCCAGATAGATCAGTACCATATCTAACCGAGAGTGGTTTTATCTGTCAATAGACCAACTTGATTAGAACATTTACATTTCTGTTTTTAGCATATAAGATTTGTGTTGTTACCCGTGAAATAATCGCAGTTCCAGAGTAACCAAGTTTTGAGACGCTGCAGGACCAGAAACTATGATCATATCCATCAATAAGAGCTTTCTTGATTTCTTCAACATCCTTCACCTGCCATGAGTGTAATAGATATACTAAGTACAAGATATAGAGCAGAAACTACTTAAGAAAGGGCTAAAAGGTTATGTAGTGACCTGGATTTTAGTCTCCTGCAAGCACAACACATCAAAGTTTTCTCTTTGAGCAAGCTGCAGAGCAGAGAAGCTCTCTAACTTCAACAATGCTCTCAATCCATTAACATTCCAAGTCATAATCTTCACAGATTTGGTACCCTCTGGTAGACAAGGAGGTCTCATTGCCTTTGGGTTATAAGCTTTCCAGTCTTTATCAGGCTTCTTATGGGCTAAGACCGTCCATGGTTCACTTTGATTCGAGGATAAGACCATTACATCCGTTTTAAAGACTTCGCTAGAAATGGTCAATGATGATTTCTGCTTACCTAGGAGGATTAAGCAAACACAATGTTTCATAATACTCTATGTAGATGCTGTTATTTAGCACAGTTTAGCCACGCAACAAACCTGTTTTTGTCAATGACTTCTGTTCATTTGAGATAGCTTTTGAAGAAACTTTAACTTTCAACTTTTTCTCAGTGGACTGTTTAGCTTCTTCTCTCCCATGGTCATTGCCATAAGCTTCAGAGCTAATGCATTCATCATCATTAGACTCTTCCTGGTTTCTGATTTTTCTTTTGATAGTGACACTTTCTGAGTGGGAGGATGAAGTAATCTCCATTTTTTCTGCACCAGAACTTTTATCTGTAACACATAAACAGTCCCAGGAGTTGGATTGTACTAAAGAGAGAATGTAGAATAGAAACAGCTCAGAACCAAAACTCTGTTCTGCCTTAACAATACATCAGACGCTATAGCAATTTTGAGACTTTTCATTATACTTTATAAAGGAACAAGCGTAAACAGCTACTAAATGCAAACAAGTCTACATTCCTTATTATATTCCATACATGAGATAGAGTGTGTGTTCTTGGTGTGCAATGACATACCTGGTAAATTGCTGTCCATATGAAGTCGCAAAGTTGAGATAAGTTCTTTTTTGAGTCCCTTTACAGGTAGTCCAAGTTTCCTATAATGCAAAAAAACCACCGTAACATGATTACACAACCGTTCCACATATCTAAACAAAGAACAAGAATGTAGATGTCCACAGAAACCATAACAAATGAAACAAAGAAAGGGGCATAAGCTTGCCTCAATGTGGCTCTAAGTTCTTGAACCGTCATCGTCTCAATGTCATTATCACTTCCCTATACATCAAAACCAACATTTAAACATGATGAATCACAACCTTAGCACCAGCCATCTGATGACAATTCTGATCAATAGCTTCTACTACCTTCATTGCCTTTCCCTTGTTGTTGTTGATAGATAAAGGTACAGACTTAGCTGTAGCATTTGACATAAGTCTCTTGTTGAAACTCGTTGTTCCTACTCTAACACTAACAATAGATGAACCAAATCTTAAGCTCCTAAGAGGCACCACCAGAAACCTAGAATCATCAAAAAGTAACAAACTTTCACACAGTTGAACTGTGGAAAACATACAAGAGTTGAAAAAGGTTAAAACTTTTTCAATTCAGACAGAACCCAGAAGAGATCCCACATCAATGAGGTGAAGGGGTTTGGTTTATCTCAATGTAAGAAACGAATCATAAGGTAAGAACACAGAAAGGCCTAAACTTTGAACAAGAGGAAGAACACGTACTTGGCGGCTTGGAAGACGGAGCTCTGGAGACCTAACTGAAGAACCTTGTTCATCGATAAAAGGACACAACAAAGAAAGAACCGCCAGAAAAAAGGAGTGTCTTTGTACAAGGTTCACTCGCTCACATATGTGCGTACATGCACGCGCCGTTTGTCTTTTTGTTTTTGTTCACTTACATGACTTGACTAATGACACTATGAAACTGTTGTATCATGAAAGTGGGTCAAGACTGGGATGTTAAGCAATAGAAGCATTTTACATAAGTGTTTTTATATAAATGGACCAAGAATATCCACAAAGCCTGCTCTAATATTCCTCCTCTTTGTATATAAAAATCCAAGCAAAAAATGTTACACCAGACTCAAGTTTAAACACTTGGGGGAGATTGAGGTGGTAAGGCTAACTCTTCTTTAGATTCACCAACAAGATCATCAATGGCATCAAGCTCCAACACTTTCCTAACAGTTGCTTGAGATGATGATTCTCTAGTAATGCTTGAGTTGTTTGAGAAAGACATGTGAGCTGAGGTTACCACTGAGCTGAACACACCTGCTTCTCTCAGCTCTTGGATTATAACCATTGGTGCATAGATGCGAGTCAGGATTCCCTTCTTGAGAAGTTTCAGTTTCAGTTTTTCATCAGTCCATACAACATGTTCTCTGTACCATTGCAACATTTCCTCTGAAGTTGATGTTGAAGCTATGATGAATGCCTGCATGAACACAAAACAAAAGATCAAAAGTGATGAACAAGAACTATACAAAACAACACAAGTCAAAACCAAACTCACAGATCTGTCAAACTCCAGCATGAAACATCTCTTGACATCTTCTCTAGTTGGTTTGCAGCCACATCTATCACGTCTTGAAGTAAGATCTGAAAATCTTGAGTAAGTGTAGTGCAGAACTGCAGCTTCATCTAGGAAAATGACACTGTCACAACAAAAATAGAGAGACATCAATGGCAGGTTAAGCATAAGAGTTATATTGTCTATGTTTTCGCTTAGTGAGGAGGACAAAGAGAACATACTTGGGGTTCTTCTTGTAGTTATACCATCTATGAGCACCATTAGGACGGAGATGATCTTGAATCCGAGCAGCGGATTTTCCATTTGCATATGTAAGAAAATAGTTGGCATTGCCACGAGTTGCCTCTTTGTAGTTTCCAAAGTAGACATCTCTTGGAACATGCTCATGGTTCTTCTTGAACATTGATACCTATTATTTATTCAATACAAAGCTAGTTATATAGTCTTATCAATGATGATGATACAATGTTGCTTACCTCAGTGAAAGGCTCCTTGATATCTTCTCTCTCAACACTGCTCTCCTGAAACAAGAGGACTTCTCCACATCAAACAAACTTAAGAAAGAAAGAAAAAAAACAACTCAAAAGTATCAATTAACTCACGTAATTTACAAAGATAACTGCGTCAACACCTGCAGGAACAGCTTTAAACAGACTACTTAATGAGTATTCACTGGCTCCAGATGGATGCACAAGCTCGTCAGTGTCGAGATGAAGTATCCAGTCCATACCATCAGCCTATAATTAGAAGAGATTCTGTAAATAAATGTAGACTATTGACTATGTCAAAACTACTAGGGAGTGTAACAAAGTACCCTAGCCATGGTGATAGCCATTTCCATATTCAAGCTTTGTTTGACGAATAACTCATAGTTACATGGTTTGTAGAAGAAATTTTGTAACCAAGTCTCATTCCAAATCCGGCTGTAAATAAAATAAAAGTGTGACGAAGCCTCTCAAAATTATTTGATCTATATTAACACCTCTACAAGAACCATTTTAGACCAGTCTTGATGGATCAAGATCCAAAGATTTAACATAAGATTACACAAATAAAAGCCTTTAAATTATTTGATCTATGATTACACCTCTACAAGAACCACTTGATGAATCAAGATCCAGAAATTTAACACAAGAGTACACAAATAAAAGCCTCTCAAATTATTTAACCTATGATTAGACCTCTACAAGAACCATTTTAGAGGTGGCCAGTCTTGATGAATCAAGATTCAAAGATGTAAACACACAAGATTACACCAATTAATAACCAATAAATTTCATAACATTATGACAAAACACAAGATACAAAAATACCTGTTAGCCTGCTCTTCTTCTAATTCTCTTGTCCTGTATATAACTTTTACACCCTTGAAATAAATAAATAAATAAATGTCACTGTGAGGAAAAAGGAACATAGATACATAATGACCAATCAAGAACTCTGGAAAAGCTCACAGGGATAGTCTCCAAAACACGAGAGGCATTAGGAGAAGCAGCAGTGCCTTCAACGAAGAGATAAAAGGTTGAAACTCCAATGACCTTATGATAGAATATCCATGGCAATGTTTGCTCTAATCCAGCAGAAGTGCTCGTCGTTATACATATCTACCACAAAACATACCATCTTTCATTATCATTTATATATTCTCTTAAATAAAATACAAGAATGGTTCAAAGAGATCTAAACCCTTGGTTTCAGATCCTTCTTGTGGTCAAGATTCAAGTCTTTGAGATAAGGAAACGATGTAGCATGGCTCTGACCAAGAAGAGAAACGCAGCCTGAGTCAGAACGTTTCTTGGAGATTGGAGCCATTCCTGGGAACGGATGATTATCAATAAACCAATCGTTGATCTCTCCTGTCCATTGGAGGAGGAAAGCAAAGCAGGCTAAGGATAGAGGAAGAAGGGTCACTAGCAAGAAAAGCCACGAGGAAGATGAAGATGATGAAGAAGAAGAAGAAGACAGAGATGGTTTTGAGGAGGTGTAGAGACCAGACGCCATGTGAGAAACTGAGAATGCATGCAAGAACCGCTAGGGATGTGAATGTATACGTTGTGAGAGAGAGATGATACTTGAAACTGAAAGAAGGAGCCGTTTTGTCAGTTGGTCATTCTTGTAAGTTCTTTAATCTTCAGGATCATCTATTAAATAAGAGCAGATATATAATATACTACTTTACACCATCTTTGTAAGAAGATGAAAAAAATAAAAACACACTGGACCTATATGTTTGTTTCCAAAAATTAAATGAGAAGTTTGGTATTAAATTCTTTTCTGAATTTTGACCTTTGAATTGCAATTTCTACTAAAATACATTTGAAAACATGGGTAATGGGGAAAATAGCATTTAAGACTTTAAGTTGAGTCCAAAACGGAAGAAGTATATCAGTCCTTTAACTCCTTGGTAACGCCTATTAAAAGGTAATAAATTTCTACTGTTTTATTATGCCAAACTTATCATCCTTAGTCTAATCAGTGAAAACCATGTGATTATATAATTAAAATTGGAAAAGGTTTCCATCTATAAAAGCAGATTAAATTTTTTATTTTTCTATATAGATTTATCCAATTTTCTATTAGTGATGATGATATCAAGTGTCTTTACATTTCCATAGAACCCAAAGACAAAAAAAAAGATGTGAAGCTCAAGTTGTTGCTGCATGACATAGTTCATTAACCATTCACTGCTGAGTGTCCAAGTCCTTTTTAAACCAAGTTGGTGATACGATCCAAACCCTGTCGACTTGGGTTTGAGAATTATATTAATCGTAAATGTTACGGCCTCCAAGACTTGTAAAGTAAAAAAAAAACTCAAAGCTTCAAGGCCCATTTTTCTTGGGTAATTTACTAATTACGATTAACATCCAGTAAATGATATTATGCTCCGGTTTGTCTCGTTCATAACTTGTAATATGAGATTGTTGTAGTGTGATTGTATGAATTGGGTGATGACGATGACACATCGACACTCCTGGATCCTGACCTTTTTGCATCTGCACCTAACCTCGATAAGATAGTTTTACCTTCTTATGGTTGTGATGACTGATGAGAATCATCAAGCTGATGAACTTGAACTTGCCGACATAACATCTCATCTGGGAAACTGATAAGCATCTACCTTTTAGTTCGGCTTGAACAAGCCTGTCTAGAAATGTACTTTCCTTCCTTAAGGTCAAATGAATCTAGAGAGAGTTTATGTGTGGAACTCTTTACTTCTCATTACATATTTTTATGTTTTTACATTTTTTTTGTGATAACAAGTTTTGAGACTGAACATTCATAAAGGTACAAAGAAGTTACAGGTTCTCTTCTTGTGGAAAGCAGCAAATACTAAAAATTACAAAGGTACAGTGGGCTAAAGATACAACATACTCTCTGACTAGTTACCACACAACTTCACTTCAACGAGGCTGGTGGATGTTTCGTGGAGCAACCTTCTGGTTTCCCCATTTGGCTGGCTTCTCTGCATACTTGGCAGGTTCAATAATCGCCTTAGGACTCCTGTTCCCACTCGCTTTCCTCACCATCTCACCATTCTTCCCCAAACCTGATGATCATATCATAAAAGAACAATCAATCTCCAAAACTCTTGTTACTGATAGAGATACCTGTTTTAAACTTAGCTTACCGAAGTCAGAAGGTGCTTGATACATTTGTTGTCCAATGTATCCTTGATGATCAAACTCAGCTTCAAAGACATCTTCCATGTCATCGAAATCAAATGATTCTGGGAGAAGATCAGCTACATCAACTTCATGATTCTCTCCGTTGTCGTAGAATCCATCAGCTCCTTGGTGCTGGCTGATCCAGTAGTCATGGTACCATGTCGAGGTTGTCACCAATTGCCACCACTCTGGAGAAAAATCTTCCACTTGTTGAACAGCTGCTGGTACAAAGAGAGGTGCGTTGGGGTTTAGAGTAGAACGTCTTCCTGAAACCATCGCCATTTGCTTTGTAACTTAGATCTGTGCAAACAGATAAAAACAACAACCACAAGATCCATATCAATGATTCAAAAACAGATTATACAGTAAACGAATACATCTACGCATCATCAGATCTGAAAACGAATCAAATAGCTCAATTACTACGATCAGTTAACTAATCGATCGTAAAAATAGATAACGTGAAGATCTATCGATCTGAACTACGAGTTTAGCTAGATCGACGATCACCACACAGATCGCAAACTAGAAGATGATTCGATCACTTCATCTCTTCCAACTTTTTCAAAAAACTTTCCCGGAAACCAGACAAAATCCATGGAACTACGAAGATGAAAACTATTAGCTAGATCCACAATCACAACACAGATCGCAAGCTAGAGGATCGATCATCGATCACTTCAATTCATCGAACTTTTCGAAACAACACAAAACCATCAAGATCCACGAACTACAAAGATGAGATCATCGTTTTGAGAAATCGATCAAGAGAAGATAAGATAGCGTCAGATCCATTACCTTGGCCTTAGAAAATATCTGCAACTTGTTCAAGTTGATAAGGATCAAACACGATTGCGATAAAGCTAAGGAGGAGAGTAGTAATTATATAAAGCGAGGCTCGGAGCCGAGTCTCAGGTTCGTTACTCCCGAGGCGGAATTATTTGTGAGAGACAAGTGGGTAGGTCTGGACCCGTACCTGACGTGGTTTTGAGTAATCCGCCGTCCACGTGTTGACGCGTTACTGTTGGCTTTATTTGACTTTGTTTCGTGTCCAATCCGTTGGCGACGCGTATAAAGTAAATTATTATTCTCTTTCTAGAAAAAATATTATAAAATATCTTAAAAATCAGTCGAAGAGGATAAGGTAGGAAACTAAACAACTAATACAATACAGGCCCATTAACGATCTAATGGGCGTCACCCCGCCCATGGTTTTTGCTGGTTATAGTATCTGTTCATTTTTTTTTCTTTAGTCACTGTGAACCTCTCTGCTTGATACAATCACAAATTAGATGTACAAGTTAATGTTATAGATGATAGATCCGCCAAAAGAAAATATCCAAGAGAAGATTAGATGGGGGGCTACCATAGATGTATAAGTGGGGTCTTAGGATCACTAGTAACATTCAATGATTATGTTGAATTGGTTGTAGTTTTATCTGATTAGTGGAGGACTCATGTGTTTCTAAGTTTTTGTGTGTGTGTGTGTGTAACTGAGTGGAGATGCGGTTCCCACAAATTTTGCAACTTGTATCTTATTTTATGGTCATTTATTATGATGACAAGAGCTGGAGAATATTCTTCCTTTTTGACTAATTTTCAAGGTTGTGCATATAATACTACTGAACTCCAAGACAATACTAGTTTCACAAAGTGGTTCAGCTTCATTGAGACTAGATGTGTTTCTGGTTTTGTTTGATCTGAAGTTTTTTTAGCTGGATTTGAATCAATATTATGGCCCTTTCTTAAGATCTGGTATTTTTTTGCTTGGTTAAATAGTTTGGTATATACTATAAACACTAAAAGATGGAGTTATAACTTTTGTTGAAACTGTGAATATCAATAATGTATATTGAAAGAATTAAGTGACCGGTTATCTTCTTCTCTTTTTGTTTTTTTCTTTCTAAAAAAAACTTTGATGTGATGTTGTTAAGTAGGGAACGTATAGCACTCTTTTTTTTGTTATAAACTTCTATGGGGTCTGAACCTAGTTAACAACTATAACATTCAACTATCAGCGTTGTAATAAACTTGCACGCCATAGAGAACATCTTTTGATAGTGTTTTCTTTAACGTCAACAAGTTAATGTGTACCAAATATCACCTGGAACCTACTAGAACATAAGGATAAAATTTGAAAGAAATTAAGGTGTTACTGAATGATTGAAATTGAAAAAAAATCAAAGTGATTCTTTTTAGTATATGATTAATTATGGAGTTACAAACCAGAGAAATATCATATAAACGTTTTACATCAACAATTTTTTATCTATTTTATGAATTTTTTTAAACTGCGATCTAAATTTCTTTGTAAGATCTATGCATGATGACACTTCTTGCACAATGATGAGATTTTGGGTACATAATTTGTATTCTTTGAAATTTAAATTTTATAACTTTTGTTATAAATTTTATTAGAAGGTGTAAATATACATTTATACCCCTTGAATTATGGAATAAAGTTTTGGAGTTGATGTTTAAAATTAAATATATATATATATATGTATAAATTTAAAAATAAAAAATTGTTTTAGTTATTTTTTTTAAGGTTTATTTTGTGACAAAAACTTATAAAAATATATTTTAAAGATTTGACCTAAGATTTACTGAAATCCCAAATTTACACAAATCTTGGAGTCTCGCAAATCATTGATTCAATAAATCCCCCTAAATAGTAATAACCATTTAATTTAAAGTTTGAGGTGATTTAATTTTTAATGAGGTTATAAATGATAAGTGGTAGCCAACTTGCAATATTTCCAGTATTTTTGTCACCTTATAGTAATTTGTTTTTCACCATTAATTTAAGCACACATACCACGTAATTGAATAACACTATTTAAAAAAAAAATATAAATATATATACAAAATATTTATTGAATAACATTAGAGTATATATATATATATATAACTTTCAGTTCCTTCCAGTTCAACAAAAATATTTCATTGCATAACGCACCTAACAACCATATTATTTTGAACTTTAAAATAATAAAACTGAAGTATATATCTGTAAAGGGCAGAAACCGCGTAAATCTTTTTGTTTTTTAATATATTATAGATATATAAAATAACTTTTAAATTAGATGGTTGCATCGTAAATATAACGATGAGATAAACACAAAAACGGAAAAAGTAACTGAAAGACGCGTTTTAACTTAAAAACACTCACACACCTCTTTTCTCCTCTAAATCATCTCTCAATCGCTTCCCCTTAGGGTTTGCTCGTCTCCTCTCAAACCTAACAATGAGTCAGTACAATCAACCTCCCGTCGGTGTTCCTCCTCCTCAAGGTATCTCTCTCAGATCTGTTTCATCATCCACCATGGATCTGAACCTCTTTTTTGTTGCATGTTTAACAGGTTATCCACCGGAGGGATACCCGAAGGATGCTTATCCTCCGCAAGGTTATCCTCCTCAGGGATACCCTCCGCAAGGCTATCCTCAGCAAGGGTATCCTCCTCCGTACGCGCCTCAGTATCCTCCTCCGCAGCATCAGCAGCAGCAACAGGGCAGCACTGGGTTTCTAGAAGGATGGTAAAGTTTTAAAAATAGATATTATTATTTGGATCTGTTTTAGAGACTTAAAGTGTTTTGACTATTTTCAGTCTTTGAATATTCAACTGTAGATGCTTTGACTTGGTTCTTGTTATTGTGAATATGCATCCATGTGGCATCCTTCTAAGGATAAACATGCTTTGTTTGTTGAGTTTTGTATGGATCTATGTAGACTAAGTGTTTGAATATTCAACAACAGATTCTAAGAAGAAGTCTTGTGCTCCAGCCTCCAGTTTGTTCTTGACTTTATTGATGATCAGATTGATTGTGACATTCTGAATTATTGGTTCTTGTTGTGTTGTGTGAATATGCATCTTTACATGCTTGCATCTAGTGAATTTGCATCAAACATTGAGCTGCTCTACTAGTTACTATTAGGTACTCTGTTATCAGACAAGAACTTGGAGAACGTGTACTAATGTTTTTGATTTTTTTTGTGTGCAGTCTTGCTGCTCTCTGCTGTTGCTGTCTCTTGGATGCTTGCTTCTGAGTTTGCTCTCAGGGATGCTGATTTATTTGCAAGAGAGTGTTTGGCAACTTAAATTGAGTGAGGGTATTGAGATGAATTTGCTGGATACAATCTCTTGTCTATTATTCTCTTTCCATTTATGTTTTTTTTATGTTCTTAGGTTTATAAACAAACTTATTGTCTATCTACGTTCTCTGGATTGGTTTGGATTTGAGACTTAAATGGGAATGTATATTTGTTTGCCTATTTCTCTCCATGTGTTTTCATATCTCAATGATTCTGTTTACTTCCATATATTGCTTTGTTTATGCATGTGGATATTAGTGGAATTGGAAAGTAGATTCCTTTTCCAAAGTTGCAAACCAATCCACATGGGTTGGTTTTTCCATTAATGTTGTTAGGTAATGTTTGTAATCTGGGAGATTCTAGAGCAATCAGCACACAAAAGAAATCAAATTAGATAATGTTATTATATATAGATGCTACATTGAACGTATTGTTTAGGTAAACGAGGTTAGACTCTGTGGAGGTTAACTTATAAGCAATTAGGGAAGGCATGAAACATTAGATAGTAGACTTTACAGCATAAATTAATGACAAAATCACGTTTGAACAAAAAAGTGTTATGATTAATTACAAGTTTAGAAAATAAAAGTAGGAAGAATCCTTAATACATAACATCTAAAACAGTCAAACCTGAAAAAGAAAAAGGCTCAATTGGTGGGAGTCACAACTATGAGAAGAAGACACCAGAAACGTAGGACGACCCACGCCGTTTGTTTTCGATGTTGACATGACGAATCAACCCACTCTCGTATGGGCTATAATAAAAATATAATATGAGCCCATTATGTTTTATCTGAAGCCCATTCAAACCCCAATTTGTGTTCATCGAGGGATTATGGAACTAAATTAATGATCCAGTAGAGTTAGAATCCGCCCGTCCGTGCGGTTATTTTTGAAAAAATAAAAAATATGAACGTAAAATAAGTTATAACAAATTTATGAGAATGAATTTTATGGTCTTTAAAAAATATTTTTTCTTCCCAAAACTTTAATGAAAATATATTTTCATAACAAATTTCTAGTTGTTAAAATATTAGATGATACCTAAATATTAGTGGATGGTAAATACATAATATTAAAAAAATTTGAATTTGATACACTCGTTTTAATAAATAAGATAGAGATAAATATTTTTAATTGTTATGTTTGTAAATGATATGGTTAGATAATGAAATAATCTTTTTATTAATTCTAATAAATGAATCTATATGATTTTTTTAAAGTAGATAAAAAATAATGATTCTATTTAATAGAGTAGATGTAATATTGAGATTTGAGAAATTGAGCTTGCTGATGACCATGTATTTACATTTAGCTTTGTGAAAGTTTCTTTGGGTACTGAGACTGCAATAACAACATAAACACTATTGATATTTGCTTTGTATCATTCTAGGAACGATCACTGCAATTTTATAAAATCTTCGAATGTCAAGAGATAAAGTTAAACTATTAGGTTATATCAACTTTGTTATCAGTTCTACATCAAATGATTTTTTAAAGACCAAAGTCGGCTGTACCACGTAGTGCCTTCTTACGTTCTGTAGATATTTTTTTTCTTTATGTAGCCGAAACTATTGAATATATTTTGATTATGCTACCTAAACATTTTTGTTCATAGCCAAAAACACACACACACGCAGTGTTTTGGCCACGCCAGCTTACCTTTTCTACTAAAAAATTATCTATAGTCAATTAAATTTGATTGTTATTGTTTTGAAGTCTCTCTCGTGCAGCATTTTGAGAAATTTCTTAGCATATGCTTTTAAAAACACTAATAAAGTTCCAAAACTTGACAAAGAAAATTCTGAAAACCTTTAATTTTTTTCGCTGATCTTCTTTCTCGTGTCATGGAAACACACACAGAATAGTCTGAACCAACTTTTACGTTATTAACTCGCTAAGTAAATCATCAACTCGTAATAATAATAATAATAATAATAAAAGAAACATTTTATAAAAATATTCTCGTAATTCTCACCCAATCACGTAAATAAGCAAAAAAAAATATTAGGTAAGATGAGTACTAGGCAACCACCACTCTGTGCATGTGCCTATGACGATGTCAGACCATAACTAGGAATCGAATCCAAAACACAAACATAACTCGAGACAAGTACATTTTTGTTTCTTTACTCAACTCTTTTATCCCCTAGTGATTAGTGCCAGTAGATACGCTGTCTTTTTTTGTTACTCAGTATGGTGTAGTAATTTTGAGAGCTATAAATAATTTAGTATAAATTATTTCAAAAATTTAAACTCATAAATTAATGTCTCATTTATCTATGTCCAACATTGGTCATGTATTTTTTTTATCCTTGGATAATTATGTTATTGCAAACTATAGAAAATATAACACACAATTTTATATTCGACAATTTTGTTTTTTTTTATGAGAATTCACAGCCATCTTATCAAATCCCCGCTCGATGGAAACTCTTTACGCCATGTTACAGATCTCTTATAATTCTTTTATCTATTAGTTCGCATAATTTTACATAATTCGTTTATCTATTAGTTCGCATAATTTTACATTTTCTAAGTCTTGAAACATAGACCTCTACTCTTAATCTGAAAAATTAGTTATATAGTTTTTTTTTTGTCATATAGTTAATATGTGACATATGTATGTCCAAGAGAAAGGAAAGTATATAAGAGAAACAAATTTAAAATAGAATACTGATAGTAATAAATGTAAAACTAACTAATCAAAGAAAAAAACAAAATAAAAATAAAAAGGATAGAAAAATGAGGAAGGAATGAATATGATAAGAGTAAAGGTATATAAGTATCAAGAACCACTCTCTCCACGAAGCTTCGCGGAAGCTGCCATGGCTTCCCTCTTTCTCTCCTCCATTTAATAACATCCTTCCTCGCTCTTTCCTCCTCACACCAACAACACAAAACATCTCTCTCTCTCTTTCATCTTCTCCCACCATGAAGCTCGCCGCTAGCCTCAACTCCAAGTTCCTCCGCCTCAGCCCTAAACGTCTCTTCCGCTCCAAGTCCAAGTCCTCCGTCTCCAGATCGGAGCCTTCTTCCTTCAGCTCCGGTGCTTCTTCATCCGACGGTGACCTCAAGCCAGGTCCCTCCGCTACTCCCACAAGTGTTCTCCCCGGAGATCAAGATTTTTACTCCGAGCTCATCCAAGCGTTTAAGCTCATAGACCGTGACGACGACGGTGTGGTTTCAAGAAGAGACCTAGCCGCGTTGCTTAGCAGGTTAAGTCCTGAACCGCCGAGTCAAGAAGAGGTGAGTTTGATGCTTGAAGAAGTTGATGGAGTAGGAGGAGGTATCAGCCTCGAAGAGCTTGCTAGCCGCGTGGCTGGAACCTCCTCTGAAGGCTCCGTTGAGATGAGAGAGGTGTTTGAGTTTTTTGACGTGGATCACGACGGGAGGATATCGGCGGAGGAGTTGCATAGAGTTTTTGGAGTTATCGGAGATGAGCGGTGCACGGTGGAAGAGTGTGTGCGTATGATAGCGAGTGTTGATAGTAAGGGTGACGGTTTTGTTTGCTTCGATGACTTTTGTCGCATGATGGAAGCTTCAGGCTCCAGCTATGAGTGTTCATCATTGAGTCATCTTGTATGATTGATGATAATGACATCCTTATGCTCTCTCATTTTAATTACACATTGTTATTTTATACTAAACTGTAATTTCTATTCTGCGATGGGTATTATTTTGTGACGGCAAAGCACTTAAAATTTTTCAAATCAATCACTATACTTATTGTGTTCACATGTTCTAGTTTCACTTCCGTGTTGGAATTAATCAGTATTCATTTCCCTTCATATAGTATTGAATTAAAACTGTTACAAAATTGAGCGATATGCTATTTTTATCCTGATAAAATAGATATAATCAAAAGAACATTTAACATCTTAATAATCCAAACATGAGTTAATCCTAGTTACCCTTATTTAAGTCCTGGTTATTTTAATGATCAAAAATCGATAGACGGTAACTAGATATGTTATATAAGAGATTATTATTTAAACTGATGGTTATATGTTGTCTAAACTTATGCGTCTTATAAACTGATCATTTTTAAAAAGGTTTCGTTAAAAGCAATTTATATCAATTTTAGAACACTGATTTATCTTATTCATCTAGTCAAAACTTGTATTAATGTTTTATGTGGATTTTGTAACAATTTTAATGCATTTACTGTGGTTAAAAAAATTCGCTGAAGACTCGGTCATGCTAAACCCGCATGAAAATTTCCTTACCATTCAAAATCTGCCGACCACCTCTTTTATCTACATGTATTAAGCATGCGTTATCTTTTCTTGCTTTTTTGCCAAATTATAAATCGTGTAAGCAATGAAGACTTGTAATCTGAAAGGAGTCTTATTATGCCGGTGTGTTGGTTAGACTAGTATACATGCGTTGTACATGTTGGTCAATGTTCGAGAGTTGCAGTAAAAAAATTTCATTTGTTAACTAATCTAAGTACATGTATTTAACCATACAAAAATTACAGGTGCTAGCGACCTTTGGATCAATTTAGATCTGATTGTTAAGATGGTAATGTATATGTTGACTGTACAACTCGGACTATAAGTTTTTAATTGAAATTATAGGTTTTAATACTGCAAAAATTGGGCTATAAGTTTGATTTTATTATCAACACGAACTTTATAAAGTTTCCAAAACTAAAGGTTACTACTTAGGTATTTTGTTTTATGATCAAAAAAGGAAATACAAGTTATAATTTTGAAAAAGAAAATTGTGTAAGTATGTTTGGAAAATATTATAGAGATTGTAAAAAAGAAAAGTAATGGTTATTGTTAAAAACTCTATAACACTTTCAATCACACCCAATAATATTTTGGGACAAAGTTCAGATATAGAAGAATCAAAATGGAGGAACTATGTCCACAGGCATTGTCCAAGCAAGAGTAGTGTAGACCAACTGTTTTCCACTAGTCTCGTGGCCTATGAATATGGATCATGGACCCTCCCATTCTCTAATGTTTCTTCTTCTTTTCCTTTTCTATAAAACGTGAATCTATTTTACTCTTTACGAGTTTCACTCTAAGCTTTTAATTTGTAATAGATTCCGCCGAACTCTAAATTGGAAGTAAACGAAAGATACATGCACCATAAGGTCCACAACAAAAGGCATTTGCGCCGCTTCTCAAGTCCTAACCACACATTGAGGCGTAGAATATTCGAACCAGCACAAGTTTTTATATTAGGTGGTTAGGAATTGAACTTTATTAATGCATTAAATTTACAATAAGCAACGCATATAAAAGGAATGATTGTGCTACTTCTAAAGAATCAAAAAACCCCGCCGGAAGAATAAATTCTTTCTAAGGTTATTTAAATGTCTCTTTAGGACACAAACATAGTTTGTTAAGAATATTAGAGAAGTGAACTGTAAATCGAAAAGAATTGCACAAACAGATTAAAATGCTGATAATTTGGTAGTAATTTTTAAAGTTTGATATGGATTTTGAGTCTTGTATAAATTACAATACCTGTTTTTGTATCTAAAATCAGCTTAAATGTATTTTATTTTTTTACAAAGAATTAAGAAGTCAGTTGTAGAAGTTTCAAAGAAGATTAGATCGTATTCTAGTTAACATTTTGCACCTCGAAATGACTCAATTACAACGATGTTTAGGACATATTGATATGTCGACATTGGGTATGACTTTTCATATGGGTACGAGTTTGAAAGTTCTTTGGATGTTTCTTCGTCTTCACACGCCTATATACACACAAGTGTTGGACAGAAAAAGACATCCATCCAAACACCATCATGATACTGGTAGATACATTTGTTTTTGGTACCAAAGAAATAGACAACGAACGGTAACAGTGTTGAAAATTTTAAAACACTATCGTCTAAGTCAATATGGATCGCTATAATCATCACTGGACTGCTCCGTCCTTTCTTAAGTAAGCTATATGATATATCATGTGTCAACAAGGAAGGAAGTTGATGAGCCAAAAACCTTCGGCCATTTTTCTAATTATTTATTGATAGTTTCTATAAGTTGAAAACTAAACTAGTAAGTGTTAATCCTTAAAGTCTAAACTAGCAAGTGTAGATATATACTACTGGTAACCACATGTGTAGTCTCGCATGCGCATGTGGTATGAGAGAAAGAGGACAAGCATAACTTGTAGCTTAGTGAAAGATTCGATCCCCGAGGAAGCTGGAACTACACAACATGGTCGACTTCTGTTTACTCTTGTCTAAAAACCCAAGTCCTTTTGTTTTGTTTTTTTTCAAAATAAATGTGTTTTGGCTGTAATGAAATGGCTAAGTGAGACATATATTAAAGGCTTAACTCTTTTGAACAATTCAAATAACAAGACAAATATTCAGACACGATATCCTCCAACTCTACCAATCAAAAGATAGATAGGAAACCTAACAACTTTCTTCACTTCCCCATCTTCTTTCCACGAACCAACAAACTCTCCTTCCATCTCCGCCGTTAAAAGCTCAACCCCCTTATCTTTAGCCGTCTGGTACGCCGAAGATGACCTCAGATACGTCAGAAACTCTTCAATCCCCATCTCTCTCTCCGTCACAAACCTAACCGGGAAAGTTTGACTTTCCGTTGACTCATCCATGATCTTCTCAAACGGAAACTCTATCCCCTTGTACCCATTCTCCACAAGCCGCCTAGCTTCATCCCAATAAGAGCCAAGTCTCTCCTCGTAAAACCGCCGGAAAACCTCGTCCACGGCGGGGTTGACCTCGGGGTTTGTGTAGCACCAGGCGGCGATCACACCGTTTGGTTTCTTGAGCACGTGTTTCACGTTGCTGTAAAAGGTCGGTAGGTCGAACCAGTGAAGGGCTTGAGCGATGGTGACTAAGTCTACCGATGATTCAGGCGCTACCAGCTGTTCGATCTCCGACAAAGACATCACTGGTGGTGTCAGCTCGTAACGGACGTTGGAAAGCTTTGCAGCGAACTCAAGTTGCTTGGAACTTGTGTCGGTAGCTATCACATTCTTGTAGATTCCAGCTAGCTAAAACAAATCAAAACTAAATATGTAACGTTTTGAAAAAAACTTGAAATAAAATGATTATATATATATATATTAACAAATCCACCTATTGGTTTTTGAATCAAAATTGAAGAATATTAAGAAAACTGAAAATTGCTTATAGAAATTAGTAAATATTGTTACCGATCGTGAGGCCTGGCCACTTCCAGCACCAACGTCCCATGCAAGGTCGTGGCACGGTGTTTTCGATGCGATGAACTCAAAGAGTTGGATCGGGTAATTGGGTCGGGCTGCAGCGTATTGCTTGGCTTGATTTATGAAGAACTTAGCCATTTCTTTGGACTCTCTCTCTGTTTTCTAGGTGTTTTCCTTGTTTCTTCAAGTCTACAAAACATCCAAGAGTTTACATCCGATGTATTAGATGATTAGAAAGAGGAGGAGTCAAACTTGTATTATCACATTCGAGAGAAACGGGTCAAACTTGTGTTATCAAAAATGGTGAAGGAATCCAAAATAGTGAAAAGATTCCCCACTTTCATGGGGACCCCATTGTTAAATCCCTTTTGGTCGATGGTCTTATTTGTTAATGTTATGTATTGGATCCATTCACTGTGACATTAGCCCATATTACATTGAGCTAATAAAGTCATTGGAGGTTCTTTCAAGTAGCCCATATGTGGCTATAGTTTGGAAAAGACAGTCATCTTTTTATTTTATTTTCCTTTAAAATAAGCCCATGTGTGATATAGATTTACCATGTTTTGTGAGGAAATCCTTAGCAAAGTAGAATGAGCTCATAAGAATTATATTTTTTTTTGTATAGTTTGTATATATGACAATCATTTATCCTAATTGTTAATTGTTATTCGGTTCTTATCGATGCCTAACACTTTGATTCTCCTGAATTGATAAGGGTATACAATAGTTGAAATGGGCTTTTATGGACTCTGATTGACCCAATATAATAAATTTAATCGACCCATACTTCAGAGTCAGACCATGGAGGTTTTTGGAGAATACTCTTTTTTTTTCCATAATTGGATCTGAATATCATTCCATTTGCTTGCATATTTTTAACTGTTATGAAATTATCAGTAGGTAGGTGGTAAAAAGTTAAAAAGAAAAGCCACTAGTAAATGATTTAATTGATAAACTTTAGAATAATTATATTCCCTGAAATGGAATGGTAAGATCTGGAAATTGGTGAAAAAGTCTATGAAAGTGACAACCAAATTTAATGGTAAATCCTCACTAAATCATGTCGAATTTCATTTGTCGGGCCATTATTACTTTCAACTTTCTTTGGCCCCTCGATTTAAAAAATAATTTAACTACACCAGCTTGTTCACCATTCACTCATTTATTTGTTTTTTTCTCTTAACTTCTGGAACAATTATTTTTGAGATCTGTCGACAACTTTAACATACCACATTTAGCCTATATTAACATGAATGATTATGAGTTATGATTGATAACATATGTACTATAAATATATTAATTATGGAGTTTTTTTTTTACATTGGATTCTAAATTGATCGACAGCATATATGGAGGAAAACATCTTTATAACACGTGAACCTTAAGGTGCAAATACATTAAAAAGAAAATAATTGTTGTACAACATTTAAATCACTAAAAAGGGTGAAGTTATGAAGTGATTATAGGTATGATTATTATTTTCTAGGTACTACAATTCAATCAAAATCGTAGGCATTTAACTATTCTGCTGTCACAGACGGAACATTACTATTTTTAGCTACATGCTGGGACACTAACAACTAAACAACATTTTGATGCCTCTAAAATGTTTAGAATATTTGTGGTTGTTGCTGACGGGATGACCTCGGTCGCTGGATTCCCAAGATTATAAAAAAATATTTAGCAAAAGTTTTGAGTTAACTGACTTATTTCAATTTGTTAATATCCATCAAATATTTGCTGAAAATATGTCCTGAAATTCAAATACTAAACTGTCTTCTTTTTGATATCTAACAATTCGAACTCTATTTAGATATTGTATGTATGTCATTTGTCTAGCTACGGTCTTAGACCATCGTTACATTTGTTTTTTTTTTTTTAAAGCATAGTAAGCTAGAAGAATGTCTGTGCATATGTTGATATATATGAAGATAAAAAAACTGTTACGGAGAAATCAGATCGCACAAGTACATGCTTCTTGTTATCATTTCCAATCAGACAAGTATACGTCTTGTCAAACAAAGAAGTTGTGAATATACGAAAATGAAATCCAATAAGAAAATGAACAGAAATAAGTTGACTATATATATATGGAAAATATTGGGATGTTACATTAGAGCACTTAGTTTTACTGTAGATTTTTAGTCGAATCCAAATCTTGTTTCATGCAACGCACAGTTTAGATGAAAAAAAACAAATAAAAATTTAGTTATAATAATGATGAAGAACTCTATATCCGGAAACAAAAGGAATTTCATAAGAGCTTTTTGTTCAACCCAAAGGTCTCTCACTCTCTCTGGTTTTATGCAAAGGCATGCATCATTGTGCATTTAATACAACTGAACATTTACATACTGAGTGAAAGCAAAAATAAAATAAAACATTTACATTGAGTGAGACAGACGCATGAAAATGAGACTTGGACTTAAGCTCTAGGCCACAATCATGGCATGTGGAAGTCAGTGATCTTACAATATTTATTTAACATATTCCAACGGAATCATATACTCCTATGATGCACAAATTTACTGTTAGTTAACTCGGTTAGAGCAATCTCAATGGAAAGTTCTAGTTCAGAAAATTCTTTAAAATACATATATGTGTATGTATATATTAATATTAGTATTAAAATGCCGGAGTTTTAACTCCCATTAAGAGTGCTCTTAAGACTTAAGAGCGGTTTAAGTATTTAACCAGTGAACATGAAAGTTTTCAACACACGATTTGAGGTTCAACTCGGTTTCTCTTGTCATTCCACACAGAATCCATTTGATGTAGAAGGAAACCTTAGAGCAATTAAATTTTCCTTTTATAATGCGAAAATATTCGGTAAACTGAAATCCACCGGTTATTCTTAAGATACAGTTGTTCGCAATGGAAATTAAATATCTATGTTATTTTTCCAAACAAACAGATGCATTTGAGATGATATATTTTATATCAAGAGTGTTTAACATCTTTTTAAGCTCGTCTTAACATTTGACCACGTTTGTGTGGTCCAATTAAATATTTTTTATGGGAAAAACTACAATAATATTTTTTTCTAAATGGAAGGTAAATGATTTTGTGGTTGACAAAAGAATTATTTTTATGAAGATTAAATCAAAGTTGACTAAGAATTATTTTTATGAAGATTAAATCAAAGTTGACTACCTTTTATACAATTTTTTTTCTAACGAAAAGACATATACGCGACTAAGTATCAAGAAAATATAAATATACAGACATAAAAAGTATTTATTAGTACGGGTTTGATTTTCTTTTTAATTAACTGGATTTGTTTACTATTGATTAGGATGTGTGACAGCAAAGCTAGTCAAGACTCAAGTAACAGTGAATTTTTAACACGTGTCGAGCACTGATACAGAGTTGAAGTAAACGGAGCCCGTTTAAATCAACGATGCGGCCGCACCGTTATGCTGAAAGCCGCTATTTTGGCATAACCGAACAGGAAGAGACGGAGACCTCTCATGCGATAGATTGAAAGGTCATATAATTATTACCTACAAAAGAAAAAAGAATTGACAACAAAATAAATAGGGATGAAGATTAATTAAGGCCATTCTCTCAAAAAAATATATTTTTTAAAGTTTTTCTCATTAAAAAAAAAAACTCTTACAAAACAAAGTGACTAAAAAAGCTTTTTATTTTGAAATTTTTACTGTTTATTTTTTATTTTTAAAAATTTTAAATTCATTTTTAAAATCATATCCCATAACTATAAATCATAAGTTTAAATTAGTTAACTATAGAGATATAAATGTAAATTTACATTCTTAACTAAAATTTCTTTTATTATTTTCTTTTTAAAAACTAATTTTGTGAAAAAAAAATTAAAGTATTTCTCATTAATTAAGTATTTTAATTTGGTGGATTTAGATAATTAAGTCAATGCTCTTCAAAAAATTTAGGCTATCGCTACGTTAGACTTATTTATTTTCTATTTATAAATAAAGTAATTTTATAATATATATATTGAAGTTTTATTTTAATCTTATTATATTTTAAGGTGAAAATAATATATATATATATATATATATTTCATTTATAAAATAAATTCAGTTGTCTATTATAGAGCAACAAATGGAATAAGATTAGAAAAAAAATTATTCTAAAAATTATTTTGAAGTTAGAAATGGAATCATGTTGAGATCCTCCTAGACCATATCAACAAAAGGTATAAAAAATAATATGTAATCGCATTTTAATTCCATATTTCCATGCATATACATGTGTTGTTGATCTTGGTATGTTTCTGATAAAAAAATTGGTGAAACGAGAATCAATGAATTTTTTTTTTCTAGCTCCATTTAAAATTTTTAAAAGTATAAATACATGTTGTAAAAAGAGGGAAGAAAAATAAGAGAGGAGCAGAGAGGAAGAGATTGAGAGGTCAAATCACTGAATTTAACATCACATCTCTTCACATGCAATAACACACACCATTGTCTTGTCTTGTCTTGTCATATATCAATTTGCATACCACCAAAAATTTAATCACATACTTACATCATTTATGTATTCATATACGTTTCTTCTGCTCTCAGATTTGCGTTTATTCTAGTTGTG
This sequence comes from Moricandia moricandioides, assembly GCA_905132885.1. Taxonomy (NCBI): domain Eukaryota; kingdom Viridiplantae; phylum Streptophyta; class Magnoliopsida; order Brassicales; family Brassicaceae; genus Moricandia; species Moricandia moricandioides. The sequence continues at coordinate 117,796 of CAJHQQ010000101.1, forward strand.
GTCTTAGATTTCATGTGGGTACATATTTAGAATGTGATTGGAAGGTAGTTTTAACGATAATAAAAGTAGAGGAACTAACTTTCTGCTCAGTTACTCTCTTTTTGGCCAACCAAGCTAAATTTGTTTTTTTTTGTCCATTTACGTCAAAAGTGATTAAAAGTAATCACTCTATGGTAAATATAAGGAAATTTTTACTCTGGATTTAACTTTTTGCTTTTATCCATTGTTGGTCTTTTTGGTTTTACTACTTTTGCTCCACTAACTACCAATCAGAGCCTTATTTGCACTGTATAAAATATATATTTACATAAAAATTTCTAAAAATTTATTATTTTATTATTTTATCGATTTATGTCATATTTTAAACCAAATAAACTTAAAACTTATTTTTTTATTAATTTATGATATTTATTAATTTATTTAGTGTTAATTTATATAGTTTCTACTATATAGAAGATTGTAATGTCTGTATTGGTCTCTTCAAGTAATGAAATATATATTCAGTGGGAAAAATACTGAATCTATCCTAATTAACAGCTTGCACATGGCTATCTATAGATTAGTTAGTTCAAATGCCATGCATAAATTGAAACGATAAACAAATGGAAAATTTGTTAACTAGTTAGCATTAAACCTTTCCATGAATACCCGAAAAAAAACTTTCCTTGAGTTCTAATTGCAATGTCATATGTCAAACTTCAATGAATTCGTTCTTTTCTTAATTTGTTTTTGATCAACCGTCGATATGTTTTGCATGTAACTGGTAAGAAACTTGTTGTAACGTGTAAGATTCTTGTCAGTCTTTAAAAACGTACTTATTTCTTTTTCTTTTTCGTTCATGTTTACATGTTAAACGCTATGTATAAAATCTGCAATTCAAGTGTTAAACAATCTCAATAAGGTAACTAATGCTTTTTTATCAAACTTCATTCGGAAAGATATAAACAAAAATGTAAATAGTAAATATATTTTATTTGTTTGCAGTTTGCATTCGCCAGTAGTCTTTTTAATGCAGTGTTTTCTTATATTTTAAACTAGTAAACACTAGTAAAAACATAATATTTATATATGAATTATCAAGCCTCTAGTTATACTGCATAATAGTTTTCAGTCCAGCATTTAGTTCGAATTATTTAGTTTCTGATTTTCGGTTTCAGGCGTACAGTTACCTAATAATGATAACAATTTTCTTAAAATAATAATATGCATAGCATGGATAGGTTTGGTCCAATTTCTGTTTTGGATTTGATAGAGACTGTTTTGTTGATGGCCAAAAAGAAAAGTATTCGGTTCTGAATCGGATGCATGAATTAATTTTTTGGAATCGGATAGTAATATTTATATTAAAAAAGTTTTACCACTCTATCCATTATCAAACTACATTGCTTTTGGAATATGACAATATTTATTCGGTTGATTTGGATGGTGTAATTCCTAAGCATACACACTAATGATCTCCTTAATTTTCTATCTTAATTGTTAAAAAGAACAACTTTCTTTGGAATATTTATAATGAAACGAAATGAGTATATGGCTATTGTTGCTTGTTAATGAAGATTGCATATTGTTAGTAATTATTAACTGCAGTTAAGAAAGTAGTAATAAGCATTTTAGCATTTTGTATTAGTTTATACAATTGGGTTACTGGTCTCCTAGAGGCCTGCCATATGATAACTCAAGCACCTTTTTGCTTCATGGCCCCCAATTCATTCATTATATGATATACATAGGGTATGATATTGTACATTCATACATGGATATTTAATGGTAGGTTATTTCAGATATCTATGTTATTTGCATCTGATTCTGTAAAATACTGAAGATTTTTCTTTTGGATGATTTGAGGGACAGGATATATAATGTGTGGGATCCATGCAGTAAAATTTGAGCGATGGTGAATCATATAAATTCTTTTGATTCTCAATTCAAACTTTATTTAGTAAATCTAACTTTTTGTGGCGAATGGGACCCAGATTATCAAATTAACAAAAAAAAAAAAGAATCTCCACTTGACCCTAATACGATACTTTTAAATAATTAAATGCTTAATTATTTCCAGAAATGAAATTTTCTTCTTTTCATCAAGTGTGAAGTTTGTGCTCTTCTTTAATTTTCATATGCTTTCCCCTGTCAAGTCCCTTTCCCATTATAGGAAAGATACGCCTAATCTCCTAAATTTCAAGTCTTTATATAATTATTTTCTTCCCCATTTATACCCAAAGAAGATGTTAAAAGTACCTTCTTCTTCAATCCAAATGAAACTACTTTTAAAGATTTATCAATTTATGTATTTGAATTAATTGGAAACTTTATACAGAATTTATAAATATTTTTGAATTTACTGATTTTCAATTTTGCAAGTGGAATATAGATAACTCTTCCATGTTTATAATTTTATGAATGTTGCGTTTGATTCTATATTTCTAATTTATATTCTCTGTCTAGCTAATATAATAGTGGCATTTTTTTTGCTATTTATTTTGTGAATAATTATTATTGATGGAGAGAAAATGATACGAATAAAGAAATTTGTTTCACAAAAGAAACAAAAGCGGGGTTAGAAATAATGTATCAAATTGTTCTTTTTTTTTTTTGATGATCGTGGGATCCACCAACCGAGATTGATGGCCAACCCACGAGGTCTGCGTGCACACCATTTTCTGACGGTGGCCACTGCGAGTCGAACCCAGAACGCTACCTCTTTGACGTTTACCACTGGACCCCTCGAAGTGGTTAAATTGTCCTTTTTGATAATTAATTTGTCCTCATCCTCCATCTTGAGGACCATTATTAAGAGCGAGGGCCTCTTCTTGTGCCCCATAATACATATGTAACACTACTTTGTCGTATGCACATCATGAAGTTAAGTGCCTACAGCCTCCTGCATGTAATGTCATTTATATATGTGCGTGGATGCTTTTGATTAATTAACGTCAAGATTTTGAAAAGAAGTGACTCAACAATTTGGCAAAAAAGAGAGAGTCAATAATATCAATGGATTTATAGATAGACATATTTTTTTACTTTTACTTTTTGATTAACATTAAACTAATTCAATGGATACATTTTTTAACAGAAATTAGGGCTTTACAAAAAAAAATTAAAACTAAGAAAAATGACATGTAAATTTGAATAGAAAACTACTAAACATTTAACTTGATAAGATCAAGTAATATGTAAATGTTTAATATCATGGACAATATAATGCGGGGAAATTCCTTAATCTATTTTCATACATCTGCTATATTCTTGCCTCTCCAATTTTGCATTATGAGAATTTTGCTATAATATTCTAAACTGGAATTACCTACGTATACACAAGTTTGTTGGTTCGTATGACAACTAGACAAGCTGATTCGAAGTGTCTTGGAGATTATTAGGTAAACTATTTTCGTCCAACGAAAACGTGTAATCCTTCCAAACCACACTAAGAAAAGGATTAGTATATATATAACAATTTTTTTTATGTGTGGAGGAGCGTGCATACTAGGCTTGGACAGATATCCTACAAAATTTCAGTATCAGTAATCCATGCTGTTCCAAACGAATATTTATGTTTATATTTTGTTTTGTTTGGCAAATTTCAAATATTCAGATATTCAGATATCTATAATTCTTTTCAATACTTGCAGATTGTTTGATTTTATTCGTTAAATATATTTAAAAATAAGAAATATATATAAAACTAAAATTAAATAAACACATCCACACATCATAATAAAAATAAATAATATTATCAGTCTGACAAACTAACATTTTAATACAAGTTATACAATAAAACCAAAAAGACCTAGTATAAAAAACTAAGAAAAGATAATATGTTAATATTTAGCTCAACGCAAAAATTAAACTAGGTAGATAAGGACCCAAAACTAAAATTTTTAAAAATAATTTAAAATAGTAATTGACCAAATTTATATTATATATAATAGTTTTTTATAATTATTTTATATATAATAGTTCTTTACAATTATAATATATATCTATATAAATATACAAACCATATTAAATAGTCAATTTTTCTAAAATATATTTGTGCTTTTCTTTATTTTTTACGAGTATCATATTTTGATACTTTTCTCTAATTTGAAGCTTTATAAAATTTGGATTTTAATATCAAGTTAAAATGAATAATAGATGAGATCACATTTAACATCTTAGAGTATTTTTATTGGTAGGATTTTAGTTTTGGGTTCTCAAAATACATGTATGTGTATATATATATTAATATTAATATTTAATTGTAAGTTTTTTAACTTTACGAGCAACACAATTTAAATATTTATTTTTGATACTTTAGAGTGAATTTTCTGTAAAATTAAAAATCTTGCAATTAAATACTAATATATTATATATATATATATATATATATATATTTGTTAATTTCAAAAGTTTAGAACCCTTTAATAAAAGTGCTCTTAGGGCATGTGCAATGGGGGTGCTTAGTGGATGGTTTAAGGGGTGGGCCATACTAGCACCCCTAAAACCACTTCTTATTTTTCCTAATTAAGCATCCTTTTTGGTTAGTTGTTTGCACTGTTTGCGAACTCCACTGACACGTGGCGGTCCACAATTGATTTTTTTTTTTTAATAAAAAATTTTAAAAAAAAGAAGTTAAGCACCTCAATTAGAGATCCTAGGTTGAAGGTGCCTCTTATATGTCCGAGTTCCTAGTGCACCGGTCGATCGTGATTGATTTTTTTTTTTTTAAATAAAATAAAAAAAAAGTTAAGAAACCATTTGGATTTCCCCAATAAACATGCTCTTAGAGCATGATTAATGCACGTCTCTTAATAAGGAGTTCTTATTTTTTTAAGAGACCGTTTCTTAATTTTAACTAAGAAAACTTAAGAACCGTCTTTTAAATAGAGGTCAAAAAAATTAAGAACCCCATCTTAAGAGATCCGGGTTAAAGATGGCCTTATATGCCGAGTTCTAGTGCACCGGTCGATGTGACAGCTGTGAAAGAAAGAAAGACAAATTGAGAAACTGAAATTACTTGTTATCAAATGCCAATGATTTAGGGCAAAGACCATGTGAGTGCATTGCAACAACTGAAGCATATTGGACTTTCTACAAACCAGAAAAAATCCCAGTTATATATAATCATGCGGTTTTGACAAAAGAATAATAATCATGCGGCCTTGGTGATTGGTCAAATGTTTCAAAGCGACATTTGTCAACTTTAAAAGTTCCCTCGAGAAATCTAATATCTTATCACCAAAATAGGAAGTCAAAATTATCATCCTTTGTAAGATGAGATTTTCAAAGCGTTGCGAGACAACATGTACACACCCATTGCTCATTTGATGAATCCCTAAAATTGGCTTAACTTATAGTAATTGGATCAAGAAAAGAGAAATTCAGTTTAATGTACACAAGCCATATTAGACTGAAAATATAATTTCATAATAGTCCAAGACATGCCCTGTTATTTGCAAATGATTTTGAACCCATACTATAAGTATATTAAAAACAATTATTAGATATACGTTACCATTGTTTTTGTTTATATAGTTTATTAGTTCAATTTATGGGGTTTTTTTTGGGGGGGTTTCAGATGCCATTAAGTTTTGATCTCTGGACTAGTCTAATCGATGGTAGTGATGAGGGCATCTTTGGTGACATTCTCCAATAGAAACATTAAGAGAGACAATATCATCACAATGAAATATATTTTTCACCGCAATCACTTAAAGGACAATTTAAGTTGTGTATTGACCCAACTCTTTCCACAAGAACCTAATTTTATTATTTATTTTTTTGTTAAGTGAACCTAATTTTATTATGCTCACCCACTTCTCATTTCTATGGATTTTCCATCAACATTTGAATCACCAGCTCCTGACTCTTTCTATAAACACATATATAGGAATACATGATTCCATTTCATCGTAACCATATATACATACCTACATATCTATGCATATATTATAAACACAAAAAACCTACAACTTGCAGTTTACAAGTCAAAAAATGAGATTCCCAGCCAATGGGCACCACTCAAAGCATAGACATGGGTTATTGGTTGGTGGACACCTATATATGAATTATTTGGTATCTATATAAGTTTCTTCGTTTGATGTTTCAGTTTCAGGAGTTTCACTTGAAGACGACTTTAAAAAGTTAAACTTCTTGGGTTGTGTTATTTTCGGCTGCATTCAATGCTGTCGTCATCTTTTGGGAAAGGTTTTTAACACAACATACATACATGTCGAGATACATCCATATAGAGATGATATATACAACTCAACCACACGGATGTGTACATATGCTTGTATTTTCAACAAAAATCTAATTTAGCTTAGTCAAATCTTGTTCAAACTATACCATACTTCTCTAACTTCATAGACCTCTAGAGTATGTAATGCTGATAGGGAAATGATGTCTTTATATTTTTTCTCTTTATTGGTTGTATATTTTGACCACTGCAAACTTTTTACTGGCTCTTACAAACATCGAAATTAGAATATTCAAATCAGGATACTAGATTATCGTATGTATATTGTACACACGTAATCTTTGCATATCATTGACCTCACATATGTAACCAATCGAGTAATGCAATATGTATGCTTATGTCAACAACTCAAAGTTGGTAATGCATAAAAAGTTTACATATAACTATATAGTTCAAATACCTTCGTTAGTTGTTCACTGTTAAGGAACAGTGGAAATTGCCAAATTAATACAGGATTAATTAGTCATGTGAATAGTTTCACTTGTTTCTTTTGTGTTCATTAATTAGTTCGATTCTGTCTAACTATTCATACACGCAATCCACACATACTTCTATGTGCTCCGGTCCCCTTGTAAATCATATTTAATTTGCTTTTGCTAAGATAAAGGATATATAAACTTTAGTGTTTCCACTATAAGAAAAAAGAAGAAAAAAAAACTGAGTGTAAGCATGGATGATAATTTTGTGGTTTAGAAATGCAGTGACCAGTATATCTCCACGTATCAAACTTAATTATTTAACATTCAAGTGTTTAGGTGGCATCTCTTTAACTTTACCCAAAATCTTGTAAATATAATATAAAATTAGCCCTGTCGGGAAATGAAAAACAAAAAGCAAGCAAATGACAGAAAAAGAACAATTTCTTAATAGTATTATAAAAGAGAGGTTGACAAATAAAATAATAGAAAAGAGAAATGTGGAGAAAAGGGAGTGGGGGGAGTAAATTAAATTGTTTTCAAAGTTGTTGTCTAAATAAAAAAAATCAAAGTTTTCAGAAAGTGGCATGTATAGGATCCATGGACGGATCTTAGATTTTTGGTGTTTAAAATATTTCTTAAGAATATTAGTGAAAAAATCATAATTTAAAGACATATCTTTGTAAAAAATTCCAAAACTTTTGAGGCCAGAATCCGTTTTTATCCGGGTGTACATAGATCCGGTTTTTATAAGGTGCAAAATGCAAAATGTGGGTACCATCCCATTGTTAATAAAAATATTCTTGGATTATCTATTACTGTAAACAATATCATGCATAGTTATCATAAACTTTTTCGTTGCATATTTTGGGTAATCAGCCGCTTCCACATGCATCAGTATAAAAAGACTTGAATTTCACATGCTTATAAGCTATAAAATATAAAATCAAATAGCTAGAAAGGTGGAAAGGATTCACCCTAAAATGGAGTGTGACATAGATTAAAGACCTAATCCTAATCCTAATCATGCTCATTCTCCGGAGTTTCTTTAACCACAATATGAAAACCATTTTTTACATCAACGTGCAAACGTTCATGGCAACATATAAATATGAAAAAGAACAAATGAATGTTACAAACTAAAGGTAAACCATAGGAACCCGTCAAACCAGGACCTGCTTTCCCATTTACTCTTTGGTAACTGACTGAAATGACAACCCAGTCTTTACCCAACTACCATCTGCTCTTTGTTTCAAAATAAAACAAATTACTTAAAGTTTTTTCCCAATTTATATTCTTCTAATTTCCGTTTAGACAAATGCTTTAAGATATATCGCGTGAGTGATAAACATTTATAAGTTATAAATACACACATCCTAACAAGATCGTTAGATACATTTTTTAACCCATATTATATATCTAAAACTTTTACACTGCAATTAGTTAATATGTACTCATGGCTAATGATAGACCATTCAATGTATACCATGATTTACCTAAGACGAGTGGGGAAACCTATAAGTCAAGACTTACGCAAATAAGGCCGATCACGACGATGATGTATTTCAAACTTTTGCCTAATATCTACATATATGTAGTGTGGCATAAAACATAAATGAAATGTGTTGAAAAAAAAAAGATTTCGACGTGCATATAAGAATCATTTTCACTAGTGTTAAAAAGGAAAAAAAAACATTGTCAAGTGTTGACAAAAACCTAAACCTACATTTTGATGTAAAGAAAAAAAAGGAAAATGTAAAAATTGAAAAGAAGAGAGAGAGATTGAAAAGACAAGTCAAACGTCAAATCGAACCACTTCCTTATCATACGACTGTCAGTGCCCTTCTGTGTTGTCATCTTTTTCTCTTATTTTCCCTCACTTTCTTTTACCCTAAATTACCAAACAAAGAGAGAAATAGCAATTATTCAAATATTTTGTTTCAAAATTAAAAAGTGAGAAAATATCAAATATCCTCTTGCTCGTGCGCCTCTGAGCACACGAGGTGGATATTCATCCAGTAGTAGTTCGTGCAGGATAAAATAGTTGTAGAAAAAAAAATCATCCAATCACCTCTTCAAAAATTATATATAAAAGATAAAACCTACCAAAGATCTTTATTTTTTCTCAAGGTCATATAGTGTTAGTTATAAAATAATACATTTCATATGGAAAAGATTTATATTTCAGATTTAGTATAAAGACCAATTAAGTTATGTACCAGTTTGGTTAGCTGAATTTTTGTTGTTGTAGTAATAATAAAGAAGTAAAATCCAACAAAAGGACCCTACGATCCGGCCGACACGCTTCTCCGTGTCCATCCTCCACTCTCTCCCATCCATTTCTGATGTCTTTTGGAAAAATATTACTTTTTTGTTATAAAAGAATGAATTTAATTCTGATTGGCCCAACTTGTCAATACTGGTGTCTCAACCGGTGAATATATGGGTTCGGACCACGACTGGACCACTATCAGAGCCACGTCTTGACTTATGTGGTTGGATGTTTCATTGTTAATTTCGGTCACTACCTGATTGAGTTGATGCTTTGTATTTTACACGAATAATAAATAGCATTCTTTTACTTCCATGATCCCTAGTAGTATTTTCATTCGATTAGCGTACATACGTATACAACCTATATTAATAAACTTTTATCAAAAAAATGATAATTTGCTTCATATTTGTTTTTTCTATAAACATCTCCAACTCTACTACTTAATTTACTGCAAAATAGAATGGAAAATACAGTCATTAACAAAAAAAAAACATTACTCCATTGATTATTTTTGCTATAAGGATACGACAAAAAGTGTTGTTATTTGGATGATGAAACTTCGGGTAGTTATATTAATCGTACATCTAAAATATATTCATATAGGATGATGATAGATATACTATTTTCAAAAATACTAATATTCAAAACACGAAATAATAATACAAACCAAAAAAATATCACACATTTGGTAAATTAATTAGTAATTTGGATTCATATTCTTTTTTATCAAAAGAGTGTTTTACATCAGATTTTTTCGCTATTTTAGAAATTGATTGAAGATCAAAAGAATTATAAATGAAAAGATGATGCTCACACAATTTGTTCTAGTGTCCAACCAAACCGAGAGACCAAGGTTTTACCATTCAAATGCGATAAATTGCTCAAAAATGGCTTTTCCATAGAGATAGTGATAGTTCCCATGTTGGTTTGAGATAACCTTCATAATAATTCAATACTTAGCAAAAAAAAAGTAGAGAGAGAGGAAAGGGAAGATGGTGAGGATTGGTCCAACGGTCAAACAGAAAACCATCAAATCAGATTTCACTACAGTTAGAAAATTTATTTCCTTCTGTCTTTTAACTTAATTAGGTCAATGTTCTTATCCCTCCCCCTTCCTCTCATTTTTACCATTATATCCCATCCCCATCCTTACGTATACATACATACATGGTACAATGCATCCGTGATGTTGTTCAGGTTTTCACATGTTCTGTATCAAGCCAAAAAGACAATTGCCGAGGATCTTGGTTTTATTATATTATTCTACTCAATATATACTTCTTGTTTTGGAAATTTAATGTTTGATAAAATTTAGTAGGATTTTGATTAGTCAGAGATACTAATGATGCTTAATCTAATGAAGTTTAGTCTATTTATATTATAGTTTTCTTGTATCAATTATTTCAATTCCATTAGTAGATTTGGCCCACCCTGTATTCTCTTTTCCTCTTAATAATTATTTACCTCTTTTGGTAACCAAATCACTAAATTTCCTATTAATTAAATGCTTTAACCTTTTTTTAATCGCTGTCAAGATAAAACAGTTAATATTCTTTTTACCATCTTAGTTTAAATATCTGAGCCGCCCGGTTCATCTATTCAAATCTATTTTTTTTTCCTCTTATCAGACCAAAAAATAGCTAAGACCACAAAACAAATAAAAGAATCATTATCTCTCTCTCTTCTTTCTCTTTCTCTCAAAGACTAGCAAGAAGCTTCAAAAGATGAAAGCTTAAGCTTTTCTCCCTGGAATAATATCCTCTTTTTTCAGATACAAAAACAATCCATAACTTCATCCTCTTGTTAGCCAACAATTTTAATCAAATAAGGCAACAAAAACTTTATATTTTTTTTTCCTAAGAGTCCTTGCTAAACCCTAACTTTTTTTTCTAAAGAGAGTACTAGAAGAATCAAAAAGAAAAAAACAATGAGCAGCCTTGAGGAATCACTTAGATCTATGTCGTTGGATTTTCTAAACCTTTTAATCAACGGTCAAGCTTTCTCCGACGTAACGTTCAGCGTAGAAGGTCGTCTAGTCCACGCCCACCGTTGCATCCTCGCCGCTCGGAGCCTCTTCTTCCGCAAGTTCTTCTGTGGGACCGACCAACCACAGTCGGGCATAGACCCGACCCGTCATGGGTCAGTACCCGCTAGCCCAACAAGAGGCTCCCAGGCCCAAGCTGGTGTCATACCAGTGAACTCAGTAGGTTACGAGGTGTTTCTGTTGCTGCTTCAGTTTCTTTATAGTGGTCAAGTCTCCATCGTGCCGCAGAAACATGAGCCGAGACCGAACTGTGGCGAGAGAGGATGTTGGCACACGCATTGCTCAGCCGCCGTGGATCTTGCTCTTGATACTCTCGCCGCCTCTCGTTACTTCGGCGTCGAGCAGCTCGCCTTGCTCACTCAGGTCTCTCTCTCTCTCTCTCTCTCTCTCTCTCTCTCAAGCTTACTTCTCCATGCACATCTTTAGGGAAGAACATGTTTCCACTTTTGTTGCTGTTCTGCTCCTATTCAATTGTTCTTTGATGGGTTTGACTTACAATTTTTATAATTTCGAAACCCTTTTTTGTATATGTTTATAACATATAATTTTTGTTGTTGTTTTGATTTCATGTGTAAATGAATTTGCTCTCTTGCAAATGAACAAATTTCTTGTTGCATTTTCCCAAAGTAGAAACTTTGAAGAGCTCTATTTAATTGGATCTATTCACTTCTTTAGTCTTTTAATTTCTTATCCGATCTTACTATTCCCTAAATTTTTCCTCATTTGGGGTTTTGATTATAAATCCATAGATAACGAATGAAACCTACTCCATCATCAAAACATCCATCAGAAAATTGCAAAAATAAAATACAAAACATAACCTAAAAAGGGAAATTATACCACCCACTTGCTGAAAAAATGTCGGTTCATTGGATTTAACACTAATCAATATACTATTTTGAATTATTGGCAGAAACAACTAGCAAGCATGGTGGAGAAAGCCTCTATAGAAGATGTGATGAAAGTGTTAATAGCATCAAGGAAGCAAGACATGCATCAACTATGGACAACTTGCTCTCACTTAGTCGCCAAGTCAGGTCTCCCACCAGAGATTCTTGCCAAACATCTCACCATAGATGTTGTCGCCAAGATTGAAGAGCTACGTCTCAAATCTTCAATAGCTCGCCGTTCTCTAATGCCACATCACCACCACCATGATCTCACCGTGGCACAAGACCTAGAAGATCAAAAGATTAGAAGGATGAGACGTGCCTTAGATTCATCAGATGTGGAGCTGGTGAAGCTAATGGTTATGGGAGAAGGACTTAATCTTGATGAGTCTTTGGCATTGCATTACGCTGTTGAAAGCTGTAGTAGAGAAGTTGTGAAGGCTTTGCTTGAACTTGGAGCAGCCGATGTGAACTACCCGGCAGGTCCAGCAGGGAAAACACCTTTGCATGTCGCAGCTGAAATGGTCTCTCCCGACATGGTGGCTGTTCTCTTAGACCACCATGCTGATCCGAATGTTCGGACCGTTGGTGGTATCACTCCTCTTGATATCCTTAGGACGTTAACTTCAGATTTCTTGTTCAAGGGGGCAGTTCCTGGATTGACTCACATTGAACCGAACAAGCTTAGGCTTTGCCTCGAGCTTGTTCAGTCAGCTGCAATGGTGATATCTCGAGAAGAAGGTAACAATAGCAACAATAATGATCACAACAACCAGATTTACCCTCAGATGAATGAGGAGCACAACAGTGGAAGTAGTGGAGGAAGTAATAATAATTTGGATTCAAGGTTGGTGTATCTCAATCTTGGAGCGGGTACGGGTCAGATGGGTCATGGAGACGACCAAAACAGTCAGAGGGAAGGTATGAGTCGGCATAATCATCATGACCCGTCTACAATGTATCATCAACATCACTTCTAGTTCTCTATATCGTGGCCATTAAGACTCACAATATATTTATTAATTTAGCTCTTGTATCTTCTATATATATTTTTGTATATGGAAATGAAGACATAAGGAGAGTATGAAAAAGTGTGACATGGATGAATTTAAGATCATGCGTTATATAATTGAAAGACTTAGGGTTTATCTTGTAGTTCTCTAGAGTTGTATTGATTAATCATTTGATTAATTTTCCATCGCTTAGTATCTTTCTATCCTAATCTCTCGCTATTTCAAGCCTTTTTGTGTGTGCATATTAAGATATTCTTTTAGAACCACTTAAAAATGTTCAGTCCAGTTAAGATATTGTCAAAAATGTAGACATATCACGATAATAATTTTAATTATTTTAATTATACTTTATTCGAGACTGTCTTTGAATTGAAGTTTTTGTATGTATTTGCATCATCAATGTTCTATTGGGTATATAAATATAACCATATTGTATATCCACAACAAAAGTATGTCATTCCATTTGTTCTTTTCATCCCTTAGAAAAGTTTCTCTAATTTTTTATTTTTTGTTATGTGGCTGACTATCCATCGCCGTATGAGATGGTATGCAATGTCCACATGGCAAATGGAATATCCCATGTATTAATTTATCACCTCTTTATTTTTTGGGACGTGTTGATCATTAAGCAAATACATATGAGAAAGTATTTTGTACCATTAGAAAAATAATTATTGATAAAGCTATCCTCCGGTTCTTATTTAATCATATTTTAAAAAGTAGGAATCTGAGACGATATATTTTTATTTACAATGTCTTTTTGAAATGATTTGTTTGCAATGTTGCGGTGGGAGACAAACTGTCTTTCTTCTAGTAAACTTGGGATCTTCAACCCGTTGAACCAATGCTATCGGTCGTCCAATAACTTTTTTATTTTGAACTTATTATAAATCTATATACAATAACTATAAATTAGAGAAACACAAATTACAATTGGTAGAGAAAAAGAACATTAGGTTTATGTTTCATGCATCTATACATTAAGATAAAACCATTGCTACAAACGTTTGTCCAACAAAGATAGCTTTATTTTTTTCAACATATATTCTTTTGTTTTCTGCCATTTTATCCATAAGAATCTGATAAATTAAAAAAAGAGTATTGAATGTTTAATCATGGAAGAATACAAGTAAACATCCACCATAATTATATGTATATATATTCATAAATAAAAGAGAGATTTAAGAGCTTTAATAATGAGGATGTGAACTGATTGAAAAACTTAGAATGGAAGCAATCAGTTTTTCATCTCTAACGTAAAATTTGAAACATCAAATCTGTAATCGTGTAAAGATTAACACGACGAGATTGGGATATTACATGACGAAACACCTTTGATCATATAAAAACACACATATACAAACGCACATATATATATATATATATAAATAATTATGAAGAAAGAAAAAGAGAAACAAATAAAAAGTAGAAAAGCCAATATTTATGGGAGTGTCAATGTCATCTCTACAATGTAGAGCCCAATCAATCCGATCTAGTGTCTTCGGTCAGTGTTCCTTTCATACTTCGCTTTCGTGGCCAATAAAACATTTTCTTGGCTGTATTATCTAAGCCAGTAAATAGAACATGAGAGAATATAAGAATTGAAAAATAATAATGATAAATGTTAAATTATAAAACCATTTGAAATATCCTTTCAAGAGTAATTTGGAACTTTTGTGGGAGATTTTTCTTTTTGTAATGTGTAAAATTGCACAGTAAATTAATATCTGTTTAAGTATACAGTTAACTCTTTGTTGCAGTGATATAACCATAAACACAACTATGATTAGTTTAAATTACAGTCATAGTATTGTTAATTTATTCATTACACAGTAGACATTATATTTTATATAAATAAGCAATCAACAAACTTAGATCTAAATACTCTCTATGAAGATAAGTTAATGTGATGTAAACATTCAATATTGTTAACTCATATCAAAACTCTGTAAGCTTTACCCGTTCACAATTAACAGAACTTATATTTAAGGAGTGATCGAAATAAAACCATATGAAACCTCTCTTGGTAGCCTCAAGCTCATTCATTACCTAAAGTTTTTTTTTGGTTGTTCTCGTTAGCTTGTCTCACACGGTATCACTACTAAGAAGCAAAGATTTTTAGTAACAAATATTACTATTTATATCGAAGCAAAGAAGTCAACGGAGATAGATATCACTTGACTCTATCAGTATCATCACCTTCCTTTGGCAATTTGGACTTGAAGCACACACAACACACAGTTATGTTTCGGTTTTTACACTGATCACTCATCGTTTGTCTCAAGGGCAGTTTGTAATACTTCTTCTAAATACTTTTCCACGGCTGCAAACTGTCTCTTCTTGTCTTCGATTGCTAGTGCAGCCAGAGCTTTGTCCTGTTCAAAGAAATGAGAAAGCAATCTACTGTGAACAGAGACTAGCAACCACCAAAAACAAAGAATTGGTAAAACCAGAGATGTAAAAAAAGATGAAAACCTGACTCATTATTACCGGAGGCAAGTCCTGGTAGCTTCTTAGAGTATCAAGGACAGGTTTGGTCATCTTCTCCAATTCCTTCCTGTGCTCAACCATTTCCACCAGTTCTCTGTGGCTAATCTTGGTACTGTAGCCAACACGGTTGAGCAACATCTGCTCCCAAGAACATTCATAAGATAAAAAAAAGGTTATGATAACAATATAATTGTTTTTTTTTGGCAAAAAAGAATATAATTGTTAGAAAATAATTTATCACATAAATTTGGTCTATTATGGTTTAAATTATTTTGCCATTTTTTGAGGTTGCTTGTAGTTCGAGGTAGCTAGCTCAGGACAATATAGAAAACCAGTTGATTGGCTTTATCACCTCTATATCATCATACATTGTTTGGTTTAGAACCACAAGAAACACACAGAGTTTACAGCTTTTGACATCAAGACATGTGATACATATTGGCCACATACAAAGAGAGCTAAGAATACAAACAAAACGAGATTACCAAACGCATCGGTATGAAACATGAGACTCACTGCCCTCGCTCGTGTGTGTGACCTCCACTACTTGCCCTTTCTCTAGTCCGTAGTATTTCGCTGTAGGGTCTTTCTTCAATAACTTTGGAAGCTAACAAAAAAAGCGAAAAAAATATTAAAAATGTTTGAACTCAGAAAGTGCTGGCTGGCTCAAGTTCCTAGCTAGCAATGATCCAAGTAGTCAACTACAAATTAAAAACTTTCTTACTTGTTTCTCCTCGATACTGAACTTCTTGAGAAGTGATTCCTTCTCTTGATCATTCAGAACCCGATGTTTTGGCCTCAATACATGTTTGGTTATGTTAACCAGCAATTCGCTTAACTAACAAAAAGAAAGCACAAACCAAGATGTTACAAATCTACTGAGAATTAAGTCAAAACAAACTCATCATAATCTAATAATTTATCAAGATAGAGATGTATAAACCTGGAATAACTCGACTTTGAAGGAGAAAAGTTCAACGGCTTTTAGGGCTTGATTTGTTATATGACTTTGTAAAACCAATATCAGTCCGGTTAAACTTTCTCGACCAAGTACATCGGCTGCTATGTCGCGTATCGCACTGACTTTAACTATACCACTTCCGCAAAACACAACCACTATCTGATATTCAAAACAGATAAATTGGTTGGTGCATAATGGAGCCACAATTATGTTTCATCGTGAGATGTCTAGGAAGTGGTATATTTTGAATAATAAAAAATATGTAAAATATATTTTAATTATTTGATCATATTAAAACTGCACAAATATTTAGTTTGTTTATCAATTTAAGTATGATATATATTTCTAAAATTTTAAAATTAAAGCATCTATAAATATTTTAGATAATGTATAATATAATTTAAACAATATTAAAATAGATATATAATTCTATTCTAGATATCTATTAAATGAGAATTTTTACTCATTATAATGTGTAGGACCGGCTATGAATAGCAGCCAAACATAAATAAGTCTTTCTTCGAATAAACTATATTCTTTTTGTCTGAGATCTATAATCACTTTATTAGAGCATCCACATTACCAATGAACCCTTCCTTAGGATTCATTTTTTTTTATTATTAAATTTTTTTTGTTTTTTTTTTTATTTAAAAAAAAAAAAAAAAAGATAGACCAATTGCGGACCGCCACGTGTCGTGGAGCCCGCGCTACAGTGATGAACTTTAGGAGAGAGGGGATCACTAGAGAGAGCTTTATGAGAAATGGATTATAGGGTTTTGTTATTTTAATATTTTTTTGTATTAAAAAGTGTGTGAACCCCATCTAAACCTTTGATGGGGGTGCTCTTAGGAGTTTTTGGGGATTAGGTAGAATATATTTGGGCTTTTTTGCTGAATAACCAATTTTAGAATGAAAATTAAGTAAATGACAGTGATTTTGACATAATGTAAAAACTAACATTTACACCATCATTCATCCGGTTATACCCTTTTACTTTGCCATTACCCGGTAAAGATGTGCTCTATGTGTCTATGTAGTAAGTTATTGTAGAGGAAATAAGTTATCCACGTCACACGTTTATTGGCCACATATATATGCACTAAGTGTTATATTCTATATCGTTGAAATAGTATAGGATATAACCTCACCCACAATATATATATACAACTAAACATTATCCAAACTCCAACTCCTATATACTAAACCCTAAACCCCAATCTAAACTCAAACCCAAATATAAGCTATAATATATATTCCACATGAAAGAACAAGGAGCCATCCACAAGTTTATTAAACGTATAAATATGCATCGAGTGTTTTATTCCATATCGTTGAAGAAGTATATGCTTAAAACTCTATTCACAATCCCTAAATACTAAACATTACCGGAACCCCAACCATAAATACTAAACCCTAAATATAAATCCTAAACTCAAATATCAACCATAAACCCAAATAGAATGAAACAAAATAAATAGTATAGTACATATTAGATAAATTATGAAATATCTATATTTGTATGTAAGAAGTTCATGTTGACCCAAACCTCAACCCATATGTGGCTATAAAAAACATGATTGTACTGTAATAAAACTTTCTCTTGCTGGATATAATATAATCGACGAATCATATTTTTTTATTCTTATAACATAATGGGGAGTCAAATTATGCATATAACAAACATCACTCAAATAATTACTACATATATAAACTCCATTTCTTAAACATGACAGAAAGGAAAATGATGTCAACAGTAGAAAAACGATGATACAAAATAAATGAAGACTTTATTTTTCATGTACAATACATAGTATAGACCCTATACAAATAGTACATTGTCCATTCTATTTATATACAAAAAATTATAATATAGAAATTCTATATATAATATAACTGTAGATCATATCCCCACTTTCTCCCTAAATACTAAACTTTAAATCATATTCACTAAACTCTAAACTCCAAAATAAAATAAATATTTACTTATAATATTTTAAATAAAATATAAGGCTGAAAATAATATACTATATTTTGTAATATTAAGCTATACTATGCTATAATTTATTCTCACTAAATATAATATGGACGGTAAGTCATCTTCTACATACTCTTCTTTTTCCTGATACAACGACAAATATTGACTGGTCCACCATCAACACTTTCACCACTATTTTGCATAATACTCTGGGTCTGCAATGGCACAAGCTCCATAACCAAAAAACAGAGTATGAAAATAAGAGGATGAAGACAATTGCTTTTGGGTTTCTCTAGAACAGTTACCGATAACAAACACCATTGGAAGAAAAGATAACACAGAAATATTAGTTGCTAAAATAGAAGCAAAAGAAGAGACAAACAGAGCATCGATCTGTGAGGAGGAGAAAGAAAAAAAAAAGAAGTTAACCGGTTATTTACAAAGGGCATTTTGGCATATATTTCATATAATATGTTGAATATCGTGGTCAACTTTTTTTTTAGTTAGATACCTAATTATAATTTGTTTGATAGCTATTAGATGCAATTTCCCAATATATTTCTAATAGATTTATTTATACAAATACATAACACCTTCGGGATTAAGAATTCGCCTAGAAATTAGGAAATAGTAAATCTTCCTTGTTCATGAACTAATTCTTTGAATATTTTGTCACCTTGGCAGAAAAACATCAACATGCAGACTGATATATATATATATATATATATATATATATATATTTGTGAAAAAAAACATGCAAACTGATATTGGTTCAGAACAATGCTCTAAGACGATATTACATTCGAGTTTACCTTTTTTGAAGAATCAGAACAATGCTGTGCTGAGATACGGAGTCTATCTACGTTGGGACGGTCTCCGTAGAGCGCTCGGAACTCCTGTAAAGTGAGGTTAGTGTCTTCATTTGAGACATCATATCCTCTGTCTCGGAGCATCTCCATGGTGGTTCTACGCGCCAGGTAATAGCTGTGACTGTCCACACGTGATTCATCAAGGGACTTGCTCAGACCAGAGCCAACCGCTAACTCCTTACCTTTACCCTCCATCGTCTCTCTCTCACGGGGAAGAAAAAAGCATGCAAGCTTGACTCTAGGATTTTGCAGACATGTTTTGTCGTTTTTATTTGCGGGTGACATCCAATGAAGTTTGCAACAGGGTTTTAGTGGTAGCCAATGAGCAAGCAGGTGGTGTAGTCAAAGATGAGTAAATGGTAGCTTTAGTGCTTCTTATTGGCATTGGTTTTGGGAAACTCAATACAAACTTCCAAATTTTAGCAAAAAAAAAACTCAATACAAAATTTGACCCAAACTAGCCTTGTTTTAAAATATGTTGTACATTTTTGTAACATGCAAATACAAACATTAATAAAGGCATGTTTCCCTTGTTCTGATGGATCTCTTGGGGATGTGATTTTGATTTCAAAACAATGTCACATCTATTGTACAAATATTTTCTGCGATGAATAAATTTTACATTCATTAAAAATAATTTTTATTAAGTGTTACCGATTGTATCATTGTTGGTGACCTTTCTTCATTTTGTCTATATGTTAAGTTGTAAGTTTCCTACTGATTTTGGGACCATTGTAAAACCTCATCTCTAATTTTCTTTAATCTCATTTTTTTTTCCAGAATTTTCAATCTTTTTAGGTTTTTGAATTTTGGTTTTTAATTCTATAATTTTCAGAAAATTTATATTTTTTTGCGAAGTTTTGGTTTGGACTTTGTATTCCACTCTTGAATCAGTATTAACATAATACAAAACATCAATGTGAAAAAAGCAATTGAGGCCTAAAAAAGACAATATTTGAGCAATAAAGCCATTTCCTATATCAATGTACAAAAACACAACCAATTCATTCAAAGAACACAACCAACCAAAACATATATCAAGTCACAAATATATCCCTATATGTTTTGTCTTCTCTTCACATTAACAGTAATAAAACAAAAAAATCCAATCAGTAGAGACAACATTTGTTACAACGCACCAATCCATTCTCATTACATCCATTGCATCTCTTAAACCCATCTTCTTGTTCCTCAAACACTTTAGTACTACCACCACAACTAGTACACGGCACAAACCTTGCATCCCCACAGCACTCACAAGCTCCCACAGATTCACAAACAGGAAACCCTTTTAACATCTCTCCAAGTTCACCTCCATCATTGAGTTTCTTAACCTCCTCAACTCCACCAATGTGGATACCTTTTATGAACACCTGAGGCAAGCAAACCGGCTTCTCTTCGCCGAGTAAAGTCTGAACCTCTTTTCTGTAGTTAGAGTCCATTGAGATGTCACGTTCCTCGACCGCAACTTGAAACCCTCTCAATACCGTTCTAACGTAGCAACAATCCTCATAAGTCTTTCTAATTCCTCTTAGGCTAGTGAAGTATAATAGTATCTTGTTCTTGTTGGTTTCTTCTGTTTCAAGCAATCTTGGTTTCTCTTGCTCTTCTAAAGTCTGAGGACTCAAAGAGACAACCGATTGATTAGAGTGGCTGCAAGAGACAGGTTTTGTGGTCTTGCCTAGTTGTCTAGAAGACAATGCTCTCTTGTAAGATGAGATGATACTAGGATCTAAGTCAGAGAGAAAAGATTCTTCAGCCATATGTTTCCACAGAGGCTGCTTAGGCTTAGAAGGCAATGGAATCCAATCTTCATCGTCGAGGCCGTTCATGAGCTCCCATGTGTTGATCACTGAGTCAGGGTCAAGTGACTCGTCTGGCTTAGCCGTCTTCTTGTTATTCATCCCAGGAACAGAGATATGAGGCAATGTTTCTCCGTGGAGATCGACGTGTAGAAGAGAACCATAAGTGGTGGACGTGAGGGAGACGAGGTGGTGCGTGTCGCCTTTTTTAACGGGTGGATGGTGAACCGACGGCATCGGGAATGAGAAAGCTCTCGGAACAGTCGTTGAGTTGAGTTTCTTCTCCGGTGGTGAATGTGACGCCGAGCAAGAAGAGTTAGAAGACGAAGAAGAAGTGGTTTTGGAAGAAGAAGAACCCATAACTTTGAAGCAGACAGAGGATATGTTCTGTTAGTTCTAAGCACTCTGTTCTGAGTTTCTTGTGCTTTTCTCTTTGTCGGAGAATATAATAAAAAGAGAAAACAGGTGGAAAGGAGCTGTCTATGTAAGTTGGAGGTGGAAGATGGTGAAAAAACACTAAAGAAGAAGACGATGGCGTGATGTTGATCTCACAAGGGCCATTTTGAATTTATTAGAGAAAAATCAAGAAAAGTATTTTATTTTGATCCTATTTTTTAGATGTTTAAATTCAGAAAAAAAAACATAACTGTTGTAAACTGTCAAGATCCTCAAATATTGCATAAACTTCTAAATTTGCACTAGGCCAAAGACTAACATACTTGTTAAGGGCATCATTAACCCAAAAACCCTATAGGATTTCTTAAATTTTTTTTTTTTTTTTGATTTTCTAAAAAAAAATAACATGAACCAATCACGGGCCGCCACGTGTCAGTGGGACCCGTGAACAGTATAAGAATCATGCTAAAACCAGTTCTTAATTAGCAAGTTTGGAAAGTGGTTTTTTGTTTTTTGTGGGTCCAATTCTTTACTTTTCCCTTAAAAACCCATCTAAGAAACCCCTATAATCATGGTCTAAGAGAAAATTAGAAAAAAAACATTGTATAGATTAACCTTTTTATATTAGAAGTTGTAAAAATAAATTGAGCTCTGAACTGATACTTTATGTTATATAGAAGAATAAACAGGAAACTGAATTGCACAAGGTACACTCATTGACGATTCCTTTGGTACTTTTGCCTTTGCCTTTGCCTTTTTATAAAGAGAAGATATAATAATGAAAAAAGCAAGATGGGCAAAGATTAATAACTTATCCGTAAAGAAAGATCCAACGCGTTAAAATTTGTTAATAATTATTTCGAGTTTTAACTTCTTTGCTTACATAAAAAAAAACAAATGTGAGACTTGGTTACACTATAACCTAGATTTAGTTTTGTACTTCTCTGAATAGTACTCTACCATAAAGGAATGAAGATAACTATGAATTAGCATAGATGATCCGCTGTGTAGGATCTTATCAACTTTAAAGAGCTCTACAGCTATGAATATCATAATTCACCATAGATGATCTACAAGTAGATTTAGTCTTGTACTTGTTTTGAGCATCTGAATAGTACTCTACCATAAAGGGACGAGCATAACTATGAATTAGCATCTCATTAATCACACTATCAATAAACTTAATTTTGGAAACAAATACCAAGAAAGAATCATAAACAGCAAGAAATCAAGTAACTATATAGATATAAAAAGCTCAAGATTACTCTCTCAAATCATCAGAAACACACACAAATTGAGAATTATTATGCATATCTCCTCTATAAACACAAACCCTTCAGCTTTAAGGTTTATGCGTACTTTGAGACGAATAAA
This sequence comes from Moricandia moricandioides, assembly GCA_905132885.1. Taxonomy (NCBI): domain Eukaryota; kingdom Viridiplantae; phylum Streptophyta; class Magnoliopsida; order Brassicales; family Brassicaceae; genus Moricandia; species Moricandia moricandioides. The sequence goes on from CAJHQQ010000101.1 coordinate 140,542, forward strand.
AAACATGAAAAAGAATGAAGAAAGATTAAACCGATCATCCGACATGGAAAGGGCCTATTTGTCGGTTTCTAAGAGAATCGGCAATTTCATCAGCGATAGACAAACATGAGAAAATCCAGCTGCTTAGAGCAAACCATACCGTCTTAGTCAGATGCACCGCCACTTCCAACGGCATAGCCATTTTCTAAAAGGCTTTGTCTATATAACTATTTTTATGTCCTTACGATTGATTTAAGCTGAAGAGAAACCACTGAAACTGGAAGAAAGGTCCAGCCAGTGGTGAAGCGAGGAGAGTGTAATGAAAGTATATTCCACGTGTGCCACATGCACGAACATGTGTTTGATTACCAGTCGCGTCTCTTTCTGGCCAGTTACCAAAAATAAATCTCTTCTATGAGCTTGCCGACGTACCAATTATTCATATATGATTGGCCGTATATATCTTTTTTTGTATAGTGCTTGGACAACATTGGGCTCCGAAAATGGGCCGTATTAAAAGCAAAGACCAAATCAAGATGGTTGTTGTCGGGTTTCCATAATATGTAAAAAAAAATCAAAAAGGTGATGGTCCAATCGGAATCGGCCCATTAGGTCATAGTGGGCTCGGAAGGCAATGGCCCGTGATCCTTCCACTGTCGAGAGCGGGAGGTGTACGCTGCTCTGTGAAACCAGCCTCACGCAATCTCCCCCACTCTAGGAAACAAGTGACCCAAGCCTTCGCTCAAGCCCCATGCCTCAACTCCCAACTTGGAATGGGCAGGCCAGAATATAGCCCAACCCGAACCCGGCCCAATAAGATCGATCCAACGTCCCATCACCTTGTTGTCTCCACTTGGATTACAAGCCCGCGTTACTGAACTCGACGTACAGTGATTGTCACGTTCTCTATTATATCAACAAAGAATAGTCTCGTCTTCCCGATGTGGGACAAAACATGACTATTCTTATTGATAAGCTTCTCTTCACAGAGTTTGTTTCGTAAAATCTTTAAAATGTGATCTCATCTCGTGCTTATCAGGTTCAGATTACACAAGATTTTGATTTTTTGTTCTCGTCATATCAATCGTTGGAGGCTGCATTGAGCTTGTACTACTGATAACTCTAATGGTTCTTAGCAGGTAATGTATAGCTTTCAGTTTAGATTAGTTTCAACACTTAAGTGTTCAAACGATCTAATCACTAAGTTTTGACTCCGGTCTTGCACTATGTCTCCATCATGGAATTGTTTTATCAATAAATCTCCTAAAAATCTTGTTGGTTTAAACTTGTGGGGTTTGCAAAACCCATTACAAGAACAAGAAGAAGAAAAAAAAAACGAGAAAGCTCATCTAATCTAATTGAGAGTAGTCAATTGACAAAACAAGAAAACCACTACTGTTAGCTCTCATATTGCTCCCACTCTTTCAGGGACCTTGTCGTTGCTCTCGTCTTGTTGCATGTGTCCCATTATCATAGTGAGAAGTTTTAGAAAAATCATTAAGAAAATAAGTAAAGATGACAAAAGGGTTTTGGTACTTACCAGTATTTGGATCGTACAAAGCTTCAGATTCAGGATGATGACGTTTTACTCTTCCTGCTTGTTGCTCATCAACGCTTGTACACATTCGCTTTGATTGTTTTTTGCCAAAGTTATTACATAACTCGTGGTCAATGCTTTCTCCATTTACCACCCCGTTGCTACTTCCTCCACGTTGCAGCGTTTCTACTAAATCGTTTTGTTGCGGCTGGTCATGTCCGTTTTGGTGTTGTGGCTGTTCACTGGGATGCATTACTAGTGCTTGTTGCTCATGAACGCTTGTATACGTTATGTGAAAGTTATCACTTAACAGTTCCTCAATGGTATCTCCATTGCTTCCTTCTACTTGGACGTTTTGTTGCTGCTGCCACTGAGGTTGATAGTGTTCATTAAGATGCGTTACTGCTATTACTGTATCCGCTTCCATGAAACTTCGTCCGTTGTGTCCAATATTGCCTCCAACCTCAAATGTAGAAGGGCCTGCTTCTGGCATAGTAGCAGTATCTATGGGGAAAAGAACAATAGAATGGTTCATAGAGATGATTAAGTAGGAAGGGTTTTAAACAATGAGAGATAAAGTCTTTTTCTTTACAGGCAAGATCATCAGGTGAAGGCCATTGATTAGTATCTGCTGGTGGTGATGGTGGCAGAGCTCCAAGGTCGTCAACTGTAAGAAAGAATAGGAAACTAATTCATAATAGTAGAAGGGTTAATACAATGAGAGAGACAGAGAGTGAGGTTCAGTCTCTTCTTTACATGCAGGATCAGTAAGTAGAAACCAATCATCAGTATCTGCTGGTGCAAAGGTTGGAGCTACAGGTAAAGAAAAGGAAAACTGATTCATACAAATGCTTAATTAAAAGGGTTGATGCAATGAGAAGAGAGTGAGTTTTGAGTATTTTTTTTTACAAATATGATCATTATATGTAGGCAATGGAACCGGCAGCTGAGGCACTGCAAAACAGAGAGACAGAAGCAACTTTTAGAAGCAAGAAACCGAATTTTCAGTCACTAAAGTTTTGTAAGGCCTTTACTTGATGGACCATTTGAAGCAGGCAATGGTACGCTTGTAGTATAAAGGGGTTGCTCTTGCTGATCATAAGGAATAGGCAGCTGCGTCACTGCAAAACATAGAGACAGAAGGAACTCTTACAAGCCAGAAAGTGCAAGTAATCGAGATTTCAATTACTGTTTCAGGCTTTACCTGATATACCATTTGCATTAGACAATGCTAAGCTTGAAGCATACAGGTGTTGGTTTAACTGCTCATTAGGAATCTGCCACTGAGCAGCTGCAAAACAAGAGAGACATATTCTTTGTAAGTCACTGAGTATATTAACAAAGTTTGCAAGGCTTTTACCTGATGGAACACTTGGATTAGGCATTGAAAAGCTTGCAGGATTAAGCACTTGATCTTGCTGATTGTAGAGAATCTGCGGCTGTGCAACTGCAAAACAGAGAGAGACACAAGGAAGTCTTTGGAGGTAAAACCGAAATTTGAATGATTGAGTATATTACCAAAGTTTGTACCTGATGGACCATTTGGATCAGGCATTGCAAAGCTTGGACCATTAAGGACATGGTCTTGCTGATCATAAGGATTCTGCGACTGTGCAACTGCAGAAAAAAAGAGAGACAAGAAGAAGTGTTTGCAAGAAACCGAACTTTGAATCACTGAGTATTTACCTAATGAACCATTTGCATAAGGCAATGGTAAGCTTGCAGAACTCAACTCTCTCTTGTAAGCTACGGAATGCAAAGATATTTCAAAGTTAGAGACTATGATTAGAGAGCTTTAGATGTTGTTTTTACCTAATGTCTCTAGAAGATGAACTCTTTGAGGGTGTTGTCGACGAAGCAAAGTCTTGACTGAAGCTGCAGGAAGACAAAAAAAAACATAACCAAATCTAAGTAGATGATAGAGTAAGACGTGTGTGTATGTGTGTTATACGTACGTGAAGCATCAGAGATATGAAGAAGTTTAGTCTCAAACATCAGAACAGCTTGCTTAGTTAACATATCACTGAACATCCTCATCTGAATAAACATTTGGCTTCTCAAGTCCAAGTGAGCGAAGAAAACTGGATTCTCTTTTCGAAGCTGCTCCCAAACTAAACAAGAAAAATCAAAATCAGAACTTTATAAGAAAAGAAACCCATTGATGTAATCAAGTAAAGTAATAAACTTTTTTTTTACCTAAGTGGGTGAGAGTTTTACTAATATTGTGATTCTTTTTAAGATACTTAGCGGTTACTTCCAAGCTCATGTAGTTTTGAAGACAGAGCTCAACCTTGTTCCTCACCTGTGAAAACAGAGCAACAATTACAGAGATCAAAAACAGAGCAATAATAACAGAGATGAAAAACAGAGTAGGTCAAAACAATAAGCTTTTGGTGGCCACAATAATCATTACATAGTATGCGACGTCTGAAGCGTTACGGCAGCTGGAGAGAGATTCTCGTTGACATGATTCTTCCATAACTTTCCTGAAAAAAAAAAACGATTCTCTCTATCTCTTTTGACTTAATTAAAGATTTTTATTCTTTCATGTGGATAAAAAACTCATAAACACATAAGGAAACATATCGAAACATCATCGTCGTTTACAAAAACAAGGAAGAACCTGCGTTTTAGTAAAATTCGTGCAGACGGTATTAAGTGAGGATGATTTCCATGAAAATTACCTGAAATTTTCTCGAGAAAGCTACAGCTCAGGGAGAGGAATAATAATTGATCAAGAGGCCATCTTCGTTTGCATTTAGGAGTTAGGAGTTTTATGAGGAATAGGTAATCATAAACCCTATGGTTTTAGAGCCCATGTGAATAACTAACTTACATATAGCCCTGATAATTCGGGTGTAATAGGTCCAATTGAATAGTCTTTTCTTCTTTTTAAATTTTATGTCTTTATTTTTTTTTATGGTCCACATAAGTATCTAAAAAGAGTGATTAACCTGGAATAACTCGACTTTGAAGGAGAAAAGTTGAACGGCTTTTAGGGCTTGATTTGTTATATGACTTGTAGAACCAATATGAGTCCGGTTAAACTTTCACGACCAAGTACATCGGCTGCTATGTCCCGTATCGCATTGACTTTAACTATACCACTTCCGCTAAACACAACCACTATCTGATATTCAAAACAGAGAAGTTGCTTGGTGCATAATGGAGCCACAATTATGTTCTCTAGGAAGTGGTATATTTTGAATAATAAAAATATGTAAAATATATTTTAATTATTTGATCAAATTAAAACTGCATAAATATTTAGTTTGTTTATCAATTTAAGTATGATATATATTTCTAAAATTTTAAAATTAAATTATCTATAAATATTTTATATAATGTATAATATAATTTAAACAATATTAAAATAAATATATAATTTTATTTTAGATATCTATTAAATGAGAATTTTACTCATATAATGTCTAGGACCGGCTATGAATAGAAGCCAAACATAAATAAATCTTTCTTCGAATAAACTATACTTTTTGTCAGAGATCTATAATCACTTTATTAGGAGTTCTTGGGGATTAGGTAGAATATATTTCTAATAGATTTATTTATACAAATACATAACACCTTCGGGATTAAGAATTCGCCTAGAAATTAGGAAATAGTAAATATTCCTTGTTCATGGACTAATTCTTTGAATATTTTGTCACCTTGGCAGAAAAACATCAACATGCAGACTGATATATATATATTTGTGAAAAAAAACATGCAAACTGATATTGGTTCAGAACAATGCTCTAAGATCGATATTACAATCTGCATGGCATTCGAGTTTACCTTCTTTGAAGAATCAGAACAATGCTGTGCTGAGATACGGAGTCTATCTACGTTGGGACGGTCTCCATAGAGCGCTCGGAACTCCTGTAAAGTGAGGTTAATGTCTTCATTTGAGACATCATATCCTCTGTCTCGGAGCATCTCCATGGTGGTTCTATGCGCAAACTTGCTCAGACCAGAGCCAACCGCTAACTCCTTACCTTTCCCCTCCATCGTCTCTCTCTCTCACAAGGAAGAAAAAAGCATGCAAAAAATTGCCTCTAGGATTTTGCAGACGGCATGATGTTTTGTCGTTTTTATTTGCGGGTGATGGCTTTACGGTGACATCCAATGAAGTTTGCAACAGGGTTTTAGTGGTAGCCAATGAGCAAGCAGGTGGTGTAGTCAAAGATGAGTAAATGGTAGCTTTAGTGCTTCTTATTGGCATTGGTTTTGGGAAACTCAATACAAACTGCCCAAGACTAGCCTTGTTTTAAAAATATGTTGTACATTTTTGTAACATGCAAATACAAACATTAATAAAGGCATGTTTCCCTTTTTTCTGATGGATCTCTTGGGGATGTGATTTTGATTTCAAAACAATGTCACATCTATTGTAAAAATATTTTTGTGATGAAATAAATTTTATATTCATTTTAAAAAGTTTATTAAGTGTTATCGATTGTATCATTGTTGGTGAACTTTCTTAGGTTGTATTTGTAACAAAATTGAGAATTTGTTAATTTTTATATAATAAAAATAATTATTATATACTATCATCGTTATAATGTAATTATTATATACTTAAAAACAATAAAAACATTAGCCAGCTCTTACGTTTGTTTAAGACAATATCTATCTAGCAATATGGGCTTCTCTGAAGTCGTAACACATAAGTGGACTGCTATGTATAATGGTACTAGTCAAGCAAGCCTTACATAAAACTAGACAAAAGCTTCAAAAGTCTCAAATAACAAATCATAGTGTTAAACAAAACAGGGAAACAATTAAGAAAGTAGGTAAATTTTATTTACTATTGATATTGTTTTGATACCATAAAACTTAGAAACATAAAACAAAACTGGGAATATACTGATTTTTTCATAATGAACAATATTAAATAACAACCATTTCCATCAGAATCTACATGCATCTCTTCATTCTCTATAGCAACCCTCTATTTACCAGAAGAAGCATACCTACAACAAACCTATGTAAAGAAACTCTGAAGCAAAGTTTTTTTTTCTAATAGAAACTTCTGCAGGACACAGAATGAATGAAAGGGTCAGACCAAGGTTGTGATATCATTGTATTTAGGACGTGATCGATCAGTAGATATCACTTCTTCCATTGCTTTCCTCTTATTACTACTCAACATTGGTTCTTGTTCAAGTTCTTGATGTAGAGGCAAGATTTTAATCACGGATGGTTCTTCTTCTTCTTCTCTTATCTCAGGTTTCAAAACTGCATTATCTTCTTTTGCTGGTTCCTCGCTTTCTTTCTTCAGTTTGGTTTTCATCATATGAGGTTTTAACTTGGTAAGATCAGCAAGCTTTACTGGCTTCAAGAAGAACTCCTCAGCTCCTTCTTCTAGACATCTGTTGTTCAAATTTTCAGGAACATTATCTACTTAGTTGATGGTCTTATCGGTTCAAAGTTAAAGATTTGTGGTTCAAGTAATACTAATGCCAGTTCACAAAATCAATTATTCAAATATTAATTGTAAATAAACATAGGCTTACCTGGAGATTCTAGCAGGAACGTTCTCAGAAGACATTATAACCACAGGAATGCTTTTAAATGCTGCTGATTCCTATACAAATCATATAAAGTTTTTGTAAATTTCTCAGTAAATTAAATTGTAATTATAAGATTTATTTCAACTTATACCTTGACTCTCTTGAGCAAATCATAACCAGTCATGCCAGGCATGCAGTAATCTGTAATTATAAGATTTATTTCAACTTCCTGCACAAAGCCACCAACAAACCTCAATACTATGAATCTTAAAAGAAACTCAGTTGACTAGTGAATAAATGAAACAAAGTAAAAAAAAACTGAACCTGATGAAAAAAAAAAAAAAAAAACTGAACCTGATGAGTTAAGGGTGATGAAGAGGGTGCATTTTGGTCGTCTCTCTCATTGCTTTCTCTCAAACCCAGAAACTCTAGGGCTTTAGAGCCTGAATCAACTGTAGTTACTGCATATATACAAGCAAAATAAATATTTTTTTAGAATTTTCTCTATCTCTATATATATACATATATTTTTTTCTCAAGTAACAAAACTGAAAATTATTTAGCAAAAAAGAACAAAACTGAAAAATTTATTTATGTTTACCTTGACAAGAAGACTTTTGAAGCAATCTCTCTATCATTTTCCGATCAAAGAGACTATCATCAACAGCCAAAACATGGAACTGTGACTCTGCTACGATACCCATAAGCAAAGTTTCCAGCTTCTTGTATTTTTTTTCCTTCTCTTATAATATTCTGTATGATCGTTTATTTCAGGAAATGTTGAGAGTTGTCAATGAAAGTAAGAGAGGAAGACAGAGAGGCGAAGAGGAAAATAAAACTAAGATTGGATCTAGCTTTGAGTTACGGACTAAGCAAGATTAAAGTAATGTTCTAAGTAGACAACGAGAGAGAAAATAAAGAAACTTTGGTAATGGATAAAAATAATGAAAAGAAATCTACATGAAGATTTTAAAGGATTTGTTTTATCCACCGAAGACTTTGTAGGATTAAGATAAGAAGATAAGGGATCTTATTAACATATACATACCATCACAACCACATGCATTGTTATTTTAACGCCAATAGATAGTTGTTTTAGACTGTAGATTAAATATGAAATCAACAACCAAATGTTTTAGAACTTACTAATTAAACAAAATAAACAAAACAATCTAGTAGTTTGGTTGTTGGTAAATTGCTTTTCCATTACTAATTAAACGTTTGAAAACAAAATGTATTTAAGAGGATGAAATATGCTTAGATATAGTTTAACTAAATAAATTTATCTATATTTTTTTGTTAAAGATTTTGTTTTGTTAGCGAAATATTTTCTTCTTGCCTGAGTGGTTTTATGCAAAAGATTTTCTTCGGACCACATAGATTAGAAGATTCATTGTCCCTATTTGTATTTTGCATCATAGTGTCATGGACTCGGTGGATTCATGCAACTCGATGTGACGTCTCACGTTGCGTATCATTTAGTTATTGGATGTAATTTTATTTTCCTTGTTTTATTTCACTTTGTTTTTTGATCAATTTTTTTTTCTTAAAGCGCTTGCATTTTTTGGTTAAAAACCTCACTTTATTTTTAATGGCTTGTAAGTTTTATTGTCTCAGTCTTTATCTGCATCACATAATCGCATCCAAATGTAGGTCTTATTGGTAACATAAAAACATAGAAGCACTCTCATCAAAATATAATCAACTAATTTTGAAAAAAATAATATACATATATAATCAACTCATTTAACTATTTTAAGACAAAATACAATATTACATGGCACTGAAGGCCAAAAGTATGTTATAAGTAAACCATAAAAATAATTCTTTATTATTATAAATTTGAATTTTAGTATAAATTATAAATTTATGACATAAATGTGAAATGACGGTGACGCTTCTCATATGCATGCCACTAAGATTCATTGGTAATGTGAAACCATGGCGGTTGGGTTATGCGGTAGTCGATAGTGGTAAAGACATGACAATGCTCACTTGATTATATGCATGCCTCCCATGGTCATGCTCATCATCAACTTTATCTTAGCTGCATCATCTATATCTAGGCGACACATATCCAAAGTATGGTAGAGACACATGAAAAGTCCATCCAATAACTATCACCTCCTATTGCTCTGGTGGGTTCCATATTGTCCTTCTCAATTCTCATTTCAACATTTTTTTCTCTTTCCAGTTTTCCCATTGTATGATGATCACTTTATTTTTCATAGTTTCACTTTTTATTTGTTGTGTTAACCCCAATATAATGACAATGTAAGACTATGTCCTTTTGTTTTGTTTGTTAACAGACTATTGGTTATACCATAATATTCCTAGTAATTTCAACAACAGAATTTATGTCACCTCATAATAATTTTGAGTTCTTACACTAATATTGCACGTTTTACTCATACAACTAGATATGATATGTGAAAACATGTCGTTACGATGACCTAAGATTAGTTATGTGATAAAAAATTACTATACGATTAAATTATAAATAGTGTCTGAATGAATGTCAACATAAAAAAAATCAAATCACTTACTTAAATAAATAGAATCAATTTAGACTAGAAAATTAAAATAGTGTTTGAATCGAATATCTCTACTCGATATTCTGGTCTTTATATTGTCGTATATTTATCTTGAAATTCAACCAAACGCAAAAAAAATAATTTAAGACTTTATATACAAATTCAGTTTAGCAAATTTAAGAGATTGATCATATGGCTAGAATCAAAGGATCAAACGTTAACTAAAAAGCGATATGGTGATAGAATGATTATGAAATTGTAATGCAAGATGTGTTGAGAAGACATGCTTTGAATATATCAATTAACTCTACAAATATAGTATAGTTAAATGGATCTATCCTATCAAGATCTTGTCTCCTTAAACTTCAGCACAACCGTCCATATTTCTTTGATGATATAGGACCCCTCCTCTTCATGACTGAAGACTGGTATAAATGCAAGGTCAATGTCATGAATATTACTAATGCATAGAGAGACGTTGGCGTGTGAGAAGATACGGTGGATCGTATCTGGTGGCCTCCATCCTTGATTTATTTATTTTACATTTAACAATTTTTTTACCTAATTTTATATTATATAACGATAATTTATAGCATACAAAAACACAATATTTTAAAAGTCAGTCTACGTGGAAGTTTAGTTATAGCTGTAGCACTTTTTTAATGTGATTTATATGATTTAAATCGGTTAAATTACTTTAAATATATTAAAATTAATTTAAATTGGTCTATTTAATCAAATAACAATGTTATTGCAAATCTATACATTTATCAAATTTTATAATTAGACACAAAAGCTAAAATTTCCAATATAAATGTAAATCATATAAAATGTATTAATATATGATAACGTGTAAATTTCACATAATTCCCGATAATTTCAATATTTAATAGTTTTCTATAAAATATTTAGTTACTGTACAAAAACATGTTTAATAAGAATACTTGAATCTTGACATCAACTCTTAGAAATATCACTTGCCCACTCTTGGTTTTTATTTCTCATGAGTTTATGTATATATATATATATATATATATATATATATATATATACATGCTAGTTGTGTTGTATTTTCTAACGTTGTGGAATTATGTTCGTTAAAATCACTCAGTAATAATAAAATGAATACAGTGGGTGTGTATTAGGAGTGGTTGTACCCAACCAGTCTTCTAATTAACGAAATATGTTAAAAAATTTATGTATCAATAATCTCACATTATTAGTTTATGTAGTCATTTGTTTCGGTGTGAATATATTAGTACTGAATCACGTTATCTCACGGTGATATCATTAATAATAAGTACTCTTTTCGCTTTTTTCTATTGTTATTTTGGATTTGTGTACATTAATTAAAAACTAGATTCTCACCCGCCCTTTGAAGGGCGGGTATATTTTTTGTTTCAATTTTTTTTGAAAAATTTAGTTTTTATATTTATCTTTTTTCTATAATCTTTTTCAATAATATAAATGACATAATATTATTAATATAAAGTAACAATATATGAGTAATAAATAATTGGACCAAACATTTATCAATTGGTCATGTTCCTGTTTTAATATAAAAATATTTTTTTTAAAAAGTTTAGTTTTTATATTTATCTTTTTTCTATAAGCTTTTTCAATAATATAAATGACATAATATTATTAATATAAAATAACAATATATGAGTAATAAATAATTGGACCAAACATTTATCAATTGGTCATGTTCATGTTTTAATATAATAGATATTTAATTATATATATAAAAAATATAAATTATATACATAATTATATTTTAATCAATAAGAATAAAATACAAAATAAAAGTATATAACATGTAAATTTAATTGTTTTGTATTAAAATTTGAAAACTTTATCTAATTTGAAACAGAATAATTTTTTTAAAACATCATTCATTGTCAAACAGAGAGAGTATATTTTATAAAAGAAATAAGCTTGTATATGGTCTTAATACGGTGAACAAAACCTCAGCCATTATTTTAAAAAGATTCGATCGTACTTTGAGAATATTAATAGCTCGACTTGTCGACAAAAAAAGAAACAGCTAGACTCGTATAACTTCCGCGCATTAAGAACTTGGATTGCTTGTGTTTGATCTTTATCCCCTCTGGGGTTTTAAGTAGAATAGTTACATTTTAGATCCAAAAATGTGAAGTGTAATGTATTATAATGTTCAAAAAAAATATCATGTAATATAGTTCGAGTAGAACGTGAACTGAAACTTCTTGAATAATAATATACTTTGACAAAAAAAATATATGAAGAAAATGCTCTGGCATTAGCAATTTTAAATAGCTTTTATATTTAGAAATATATAAAGTTTGTCATAGAATTCCCCAGTTAATCAAGAATATAAAATAAAAATTCAGTACATGAATCCCTCGAAATTATCATACGTCGATACAATCAAAAGCAGTTGCGTAAACAAGACCGGCCATTAATTACTTTACAACGGCCGATATTAACGACATCCGATGACACTTGAAAAGGCCTCTCCCAAACTGAGATAATAGTTACTTTTAAATAAAAGACTTTTAAATATTTAGTATTGTAAAAATATAACTATCATTTTTAAGAAAATAAAAAGGAAATATTCCAAATTTGTACAGCTTAAAGAACCCAAAACAGAAATGAAAAAAAAACAAGTGGCTATTTCAAGAGATTCCAATAATTCTTGATCAGTCCTTTTTAACCCTTTTTCTTCATTTCCATTATTCAAGTGGCGTTTTGTTGAAAGGGCTATTCTCTAATGTTAATTATATCATTATATTTTGTGAGTAAATATGGGAAACCAAAGTTTACTTATGTGACATTATTCTTTTTCCACTTACAACTATTGTATTATTCAAACTTTGAGATGATTTGAGAAATCAGATCGAAACAAAACAATCAATATAATACAATTTTATGTAAAAGGATTATGATATTTTAGTTAATGAATTAGACGAAACATTTTCAAAACGAAGAGCAAAGGCAATAAAAAATCCAAAAATTTATATTCAAGCTTGACAACTCTTTCAGTTCAGTAGAAAAATGTAGTTATGTTTTTGAATCTTGAATCTTCGAGATAAAGTCTTTTGATGCCAGTGACAAAAACTTGATACATCAGTAGCTGTAGCAAGTTCTCCATTCTCCATGAGAGAGTCTCAAGTTCGGTGTGTAGGTTTTGTAACATGTAATTAAGTTAAATGCCGATGTTCTTAGTGTTAGATGGTTTCATCATTAGCCTTTAACTCGTAAAATATTAAATACTTAAATCGAAATTTAAAAATGCCCCTACAAGCGATGTTAGGATACAAGCTAAGATATATGGCTAGTGCCCCTCCGGTAGAACACAAGGCCAAAGGGAAAGGTTACACACCAATATTTATTTTATATTTCGTATAATATAATACAATAAGTAAATTTATTATATCCGTGTAATTTTCATTTGTCTATAAAGCTCAGATTAGACACCTTTTTAACGTCACAAGTAAATTTATTATATCTTTATTTGTTTGTTTGTTTTAGAATAAATTTATTATATTAAGGTGTAGTACCAAATCTGTTGAAAGGGTAGGCCGTAGAAGCAATATAAATCATATCTCGCCAAACTATCCAACTTTCATGAAGGATGTATCATGGAAAATTAAACAAGTACGCTTCCATTTTTATGAAATTTTAGTCACATAATTGTTTGATTTTCAGAAAATTAGCAATTGTCTTACTTTACCGCCAGTAGTTCGGTTTATCAAAGGAGGTAAAATCATGCAAAAACTAATAAACTTAAATAATAGTTGTATGAAGATTGTAAGAAGTTTATGAGTTGATTAAAAATAATTACTTTTAGATAAGTATTTGTAAACTATTTTGAAAAAAGTATTCTTAAATCTGTTTATGATAGATCTCTGGATCTCGATAAATTTTAAAAACATTTGATTTTTAAGTATTTTTAGATTAAATAAAAGTTTTTCTATTTATTTTAACTACCACACCTGCAGTTAAGTATTCTCAACCTCTATCAATTTAGGCGTACATCTTCTACCTTTATATTAAGCTAATTAGATCCGGAAACTAGCTAAATATTAAATATTTACATATAACATATAGTATGAAAGCGTAAATTGTTAAAAAAATTAAGGCCAATTAATTATCTTATTACAAAATACAGATATTTTTTATGGCTTCTGATTGCTCGGATGGTATATTTTACACCTTGTTATTTTTTTTAAAAAAAATTCTTTCTTAAAATTAATTTGTATAATTCATTTCTCTCAAACTTAAAGTTCATATTTTCTGAATTAAAGATATTAGCGCACCATTACCTAGAACCCCATTTGGTGTTATTTTTTATTTATTTATTTTAAAAAATAATAATGGTATGTCCATATGTATTAGTGGACTCGTGAATAGTGCAAGAATCAAAAACTAAAGTAAGAAGAGTTTTTATTTTAGAGGTTTAAGCAATTTATTTGAGAGTTTTAATGAGCCCACTACCTTAGGCAATCTACTAAACACCCCTATTAATCATACTCTTAGGGACCCGTTAACTAAATCACTAAGGAGGTTCCACGTATTGAAACTGCTTTTTTGTTCATCAAAACTGCTTTTTCCAGGAATTATATAAGGGTGATGATTAGTGAGGACGGAACGGACTAGTTCGTGGCAGAGACAGCAACGTGTCGATCCTACGCTACTGGCTCAACGCCACGTCAGCTTCTAAATCTCGCGAGAACTACGAGGTTTTCGAGAAGAGGCTCTCATTGTTTCCCCCAACAACATAAGAGGAGTCCACGTGGCTGATTATGGGTAGGCGTGAACACGAAATACACAGCTCGCTAAGTTTGTCCTGTCGAACGAGTAGCTAGGACGTGCCCCATTGGGCCTGTCGGTGGACTGGGTGAAGGTCCATTCATATTGGGCCAAGTACAAAGAAACGGGATGGCCTTGAGGTTGAGCGAGGGTAGTGGAAATTAAATGGATATCCATAAAATCTAGGAAACAATGCAATTCTTTTTCAACGCAAAATATAAGCATCCATCATTATCAATTTATCATCCATACATAATTAATGGTAAATATTATAAACTCCCGATTTAATTAGTAAAAGCTGCCACCGTTAGTGTTTATATAAGGAAGTGAAATATTAACCTATGCCTCTCAAAAATATTTAAAACAATTTAAATAATCTTAGAATTTCAAATTTATAATTAAAAAATATTAAAACTTTTACTAAATTATTTCTAATTTTCAAATATCAGGACCGATCTTGGTTAATGTTCATAATAATGAAGTTTAGGATAGCAAATCTACATGATACTATATTATACAAACCTGATTTTCTTTGATAGCTACATGATTTTTTTTCATTATTATAAGTTAGATACCGTGATCAACGATTTGATACTAAACAGTTTTCATTATTGAAATCTTCACGAGAAAACACCACATAACAAAATACATGTTTTATAAGAACCTATGACTTCTTTTATTGAGCTACATAGAGCTTTGCAACATTTCTCTTATTTTGACATACGTACGTAACCATGCATTCCATGCATACAAACATAAGTGTTTGTGTTACACGCCAATTCATGGCTTAGCATCTTCCGTTTTCTTCTCTTCTTCCATAGCCATCTTTTTGGTACAACAAACACTGCACCGCGGATAAGGGTACCTTCCACAGCAACCGTACCTACATCTACGGACTTGCTGGGGATCGACAACTTCAGACTCGGCTTGAGGACTTCGGCAACAGTAGCTGCACCGTCCATAACGCCATGGTCCGCAACATCCGTACCTACAAGCACCACCCCTTTGCTGAGGCTCAACAGCGTTCTTCTCAACAGACTCGGTCACCACGTCCTCCGCGGCCTGGGCTTGGCTGCAACAAGCACTGCATCGTCCATAAGCGTAGGATCCGCAACATCCGTACTTACAACCACCACGCCGCTGCTGAGGCTCTACAACAACGTCATTGGCCTCGGTTTCGACCTCCGCGGCCTGTGGTCGGCTGCAGCAAGCGGCACACTGTCCATAAGCATAGGCTCCGCAACATCCGTATTTACAACCACGTTGTTGTGGCTCTATGGCATCGGTTGCTTCACTTGGCTTCACTTCATTCTTATCTGCACGCGTGGTTTATATTTTAATCACGTCAAGCCAAGTATTAAACATTCAACCACAGTTATGTGAGAGCATAAAAAGAAAAACTATATTACTTAAGAGTTGTATACCATGTGTAGCGGCATCGTTGGATGTGTCGGCAAAAACAGCGAGAGAGAGGGAAAGAAGGAAAGCCAAGAGAGCGAGAGACTTGAGGCTGCCCATGTTTTGATTTTGTCACTTTAGCTTGTTCGGTTTGTTGTGAGGGAAGATGTTGTTTTTGGGTAGTGAAGAGTGTATGAGCACATCACATCTATTTATAGTTGGGCGGCAAAACATGGCGACAAGAGACCAGTCCACTATGTCGAGTGAGGTAAGATAATGGCATATTTTATGGGAAAATAAAAATTTCATGCAAAAATGTAAATTAATAAGCACATTGGTTCTGATTAATTCCCTTTGATTCAACTAATATCTTACGTCATCTTGTTAAGAAAATCATTTATGATAATTAGAGATGTGATTCTAATCACACATCCCAATATTATAAGTTAGCCATGGGCATTCAAAGTCTCAATCGATTTTCAATTTTGGTCAATCGAGTTTTATTTTGGTTGGGTTTATCAAATCAGTCATATTCGGTTTATATGAAAGTTCAGTTCGAGACCGGTTCTGATTCTATACCGGTTCGTGTCAGGGTTAGTTAATCTTCAAAGAAATTGGTGTAATCGGATGTAGTTTTAAGATCCGATTCCAGTCGGTTCATCGGTTTAATAATACATGACATGTATCTATTTTGCAACCAAAACATAAGTAAAATTGTTTCTTCAATTTAAAAGTACTTGATTTGTATATATTTGTAACCAAAACATAAGTAGAATAGGTTCAAAAATAAGAAAAAGAACATTAAACGTGATCATTCAAAATAAAATCAAAAAATAAACATAGTTATTGATAAAAATAAAACCAAATAATTAAAAACATAAATCGAAAACCAAATTCTCATAAAATAATAAACATTATTCAATGAAAAATAAAATCAAAATCTAAAAACTTCAAGGTTCAATTATCATCTTCAACAATCAACTTTCAACCTTCCATTATCAAGACTTTAGCCTCAAACTCTAAAACATGAAACCTAGTGACAAGAAATTAGACATACAATAAAAAAGAGTATAAAGAAGTTCTACATTTCGAGAAACACAAATCTTTCTTAATTTGATCTAACCAAAATCTATATTAAGCTAAGTATTAATATTAAACATAAACATTAATATTAACTATATACCAAAGTATATTTTAAAATAAATATTTGAATTATTTATTCATGTAATAAAAAATACTTAGATGTTCAATAATATTTTGTTGTATTTGGTATACATATTAGAAATTTAGATTATGTTTGGTTGTTTGCTATAGTTATTTTTAGTCTTTTATAAATTTTTTGGGTTCTATCGGATATCCATTTATCGGGTTCGATTTGGATAATACTCATAACCTGAATACCATAAAATAAGATTCATTCGGTTTTTATGTCGAATTTGGATCGGTTCGAATTTATTTTATCGGATCAGATTTGGTTTGAATTTCTGCTTCGGTTTATTTGTCGAACCCTAATTGTAAAAAGTTATAATGTGTTTTTACGCTTAATTTATAGTCCCTTTGTCATTAAAACTTATGTAAAATATATTATTTATATAACTTATATAATTATTTAAATATATATATATACATATATATATATATATATAACAGATCGAATCAGATATACATTTTGAAAAATATTAGTATCTTGATTTATTTCATTTTTTATAAATTTTGTATATTATTATTGTTTTGTTAGGTAGAGTTATAGATATCCAAATTTTTCGGTTCAAATCAAATAAATAACTAATTAAATCAAAGTTTATGAATTTTGCCATCCCTAATTCTCTCAGCTAGAATCACGATATGTTACAGCAGTGCTAAAATGTAAACATTTATACTGTTTTATTTTGATATAAATGAAAGCCTCTTTACAGATATTAAGTTTCACTCTTTCTCTTAACTTGTCAAATCCTATATATAACATACAACAATTCAATACATTAAACCATTAATTGTAAGTCACATAAATACCGGTTCTTGCTTCTGGTCAAAGATCTATTGAAGTTGAAAGCCATTACATGCATCGAAAGGTTGCTAAACTCTTCTATGTGGTTCCAAGTGTAAATGACATGCTCAATACATGACCTATGAAGTTTACACGTGTTGAAATAGTTGTGACAAAGTCCAACTCTTAGACTTGAAAACCCACCGTTCGAAAGGATAATGTCCACCTATACATTCCAAGAGCAACCAGAGAACCCCAATTCAAACTCTTCTTCTATGTTGGCAAAATCATTAGAATCTGCTTCATATTATTCAGTCTTACTTTTACCCTTACACTATGATTTCAACTTATTAGTTTGAACTTGAAAGCTTCTGTGTCGGGTCACTCGAGGGGATTTATCCTAACGGACTCTAACATAGATAAGATACTAATCCTAATTAGTCTCATTCTATAAAGTCTTAGAATATTAACATATCCTAAACAAAATAGTATTAGAATAAATTATTTCCGTATTATGTAATCTTATTTTCCAGATAGGATTATCATTTTTAGAGTTGTATATAAGAAAACTTTAAGGTCATAAATCAATAACACATAAACTTATTCAATTATATAATTTCTCATAAAATCTCATTTTTATCTCCAATTCTTGTCTTGGCAGTAGGGATGGAATATGAAACTTTCCCACCATTTCTTGGGTAAATTTTAGAGTAGTTACGTGATATTTATTTCTTATAATGTTTTTTTTTCTATAGGCGTTTCTGATGTTCAAACCACAAGCATGCAGTGAACTCAGTGTAGCATATATCCGGTGTATTAATGTTATTTGGCTAGTGGCTACTATAATTGATTTTAGAGTTTACTCGATCAAATTTTAATGTGTACATCATTAGAATTGTATAGTATGTCGCTATAACTACTATAATCGTTCAAAAGACTGAATCTACAAAAACTAAAATTTCAACCATTTTAATGCATATTCGTATGGACAATCGGTTATTGTGGATGGGTTAATACATTTTAAGAAGTGGGAACCGATCTCCACCAATACAACAAAATTTCTGTCTCTACCAACACTTTATTAACTTGGGTAACAGGAGAACTAAGATATTACTTTAAAGACCTTTGTATGAGCAAGTGTTTTTACCAAGTCATGTAGATGCAATCAATTTAAGCATTCCACACAAAAAGAGAGGATACTCCAGCTCCACCAAGGTATACAAGAGGAATTATGGGCCGTCACTATTATGGATATATCAAATTGTTTAACTGGGCCGCTAGATCTTTAATTTATAGAATATTTTAGAAGTATTTTGTTGCACTGTCCAATTCAACAAAATTGATCGATCTAATTTCATACCAATATAATTTTAGTCAAAGACAAGAATAGATTCCGGGACGATAGTTCAACCGGGTTAATACCACGGTCAGGCTGTACAATAAAAAGAAAAACTAAGTTGCATGCTCTCATCTCCTGTCCGAAGAATACAAGTCTAAAGCATATATAAACTCTTGGTTTAAAAAAAAAATAGTATGCAGAAAGCATTCGATATCATTTGATATATATATATATATATATGAATAAACAAAGTTCGGATAATATATTGGATATGATAGATACTTTAACAACGACGTTACGTCGTTTTGGAACATTAGTGGCAACGGCACTTAAAAATCTCCAATATGGGTCCATATATAAGACTTATGTTCCCTTATCAATGTTATCATGAGACTATCAACCCATATCAACCATGATGTTTTTATATCGTATATAAAAATCTTCTCTGTCACATTCGTTATTTAAGACTACTTTGTAATAAATGAATATTGTTAGATAAACGCATCTAAAAGAGTGAAACTGTATTAAAAGGATTGTTTCTTTCAATTATCATTAGACAATTTTTTTAAGTAACAATCTAACTCCTTTTAATATTTAATTTAAGCCAAAACCAGTAAATATCGTTCATGTGGAATCTGAACATCTCCCTTAGCCACACCACACCACACTGGTGGTGGAGAATATATTCGGCCTCTGTTATTAAATCAATCAAATTATAAATGGGCCAAAACTATTCGCTTAATCATGTGGCCCATATTTGTCAACATGTGGGCCCTTTGTGAATTTTTCTAAGCCACGTATTCTAAAGAGGTCACTGTCTTCATTTGTAACCTTGTATGTCTTTGCATGGCACACAATTGGTCAGGACCCAATTTTTCCATATTTTTTTTCAAACAATGATTGATTTACTTCATATCAAGCTTAACGATTCTCCAACTTATAAAATTACATGTTTATTATATCCATGTAAAATATTAAATTACATGGAATACAATAAACTTTTTTAAGCAAACAAACAAGTGTAGAGGATGATAAATTGTATTGACAAAAGAAATTATGGTTTTTAATTAAATTTTTTAAACGTGTTAGATGTTAGTGAACACCAATGAAAATGCCACATCAGCATTCAAGTTCCACTGATTAGCCTTTAGCAAAGATAACGGATGATTAAGAAAAGGGCATAACAGTAATATCACACATCTTTATGGGGCAATTCGGTAAAGATTCTCCTCCTCATCACCTTTGAATCATCGCATTTTATTTATAATCTCGAGAGGAGAAGGGGGAAACAACAATCATCGATAAGCTATGGCGTCACGAAGCAAGAGGTTAGCGACACTTCTCTTCTCAATCTCCGGCGGGATCTCTCGTGGATCAGATCGTATCGCGAGGAACGGAGCATTGCTGAGCCGTGGGATCTCCTCTGCATCGTCATCTGCTGCAGCAGCTGTTGTGGCGGATGATGAATCGGGAGGGATCTACGGATTGGGAGGTGTATTGAAGGAGTATGAGGATTACAGGAGATCTCTATACGGTGAGTTCACTC
Organism: Moricandia moricandioides; assembly: GCA_905132885.1. NCBI lineage: Eukaryota > Viridiplantae > Streptophyta > Magnoliopsida > Brassicales > Brassicaceae > Moricandia > Moricandia moricandioides. Next base: position 161,169 of record CAJHQQ010000101.1, read on the forward strand.
ACAAGGCGTTGCTCGTTGATGCCGTTGGTACTCTCCTTGTTCCGGCCCAACCTACGGCTCAGGTCTGTTGATCTCTTCAAGTTCTCATGATTTAACGATTGCGAAGATGCTTCAAAACATAAATCTTGCTATTATTTGCGACTGTTTATTTGATTGAAGTGGTGTGCATGTAGAGAGATTTAAAAGAGAATTGATTCGGCTACTTATATTATCAAAATATACCTCCAAAATTATGTGTGTTTAATCTATAAAGCTCCGACCGTCCACAGGTAATGAGCTTCCTAAAATCCGCTCATTGTGGGTCCGGGGCGGTGTGTTAATTTTCAGAATGGGAGATCCATTAACCGTTGAGAGTCGAGGTCTTACAAAGTTATTCATAGTACAGTAGAGTCAATAAATAAGTCTTTCCAGCCTTTTAAAAATAATTATGTGACTGGATGAGCCATGAGCCAAGCAGTCCGGTGGTGTTACCGTTAATCGATTGAAAAGCGAGTTTTTGTTATGTTGTGAATGCTTTGATGCTTTGCTATGATCTTTGCGTGTCTCTAGAAACTTACATGAGAAGTTTTGAATCTGTATATTTTGAGCTGTGTTAGTGATTTTTGGTTGTATAGATATACAAGAACATTGGAGAGAAGTATGGAGTTGTGTACTCGGAGGCTGAGATACTTACTAGATACAGAAGAGCTTATCAGAAACCATGGGGTCAATCTCATCTCAGGTTTCATCATCGTCTTCCTCTTCTTGTGTGTTCTCTTTCTCCAAGAAAATCACCAGAATACATAGATACTGCATTATGTTTAGTGTTAATGCATCATGGATCTTGATTAAGACTAACTCGATGCCAAGTCAGTTTTAAAACTCACTATTGGAAGATTAGGTTGTTGTCTGCTGAAAAAGAGTAACTTGCGAGTGTTAAACTTGTGTGATGTTGTTGATTTATACTTCATTTCTCGCAGATACGTGAATGACGCAAGACCGTTTTGGCAATATATAGTGAGTGCATCAACAGGCTGTTCAAATTCTCAATACTTTGAAGAGCTTTACGATTATTTTACTACAGAACAGGTTTTCATCTTTGCTAGTATTTTCTTCATACGCTTCAAGAACACTTTAACGTTTGTTACTTTTTCTTGATATTTACCCTATTTGCTTTACCAGGCGTGGAAGCTATGTGATCCGGAGGCAGAGAAAGTGTTCAAAGCTATTAAAGAAGCGGGTGTAAAAGTTGCCATTGTGTCCAACTTCGACACTCGATTAAGACCTCTCCTACGAGCACTGAGATGTGAAGACTGGTTTGATGCTCTAGCTGTTTCAGCAGAAGTAACATAACTTATTCTCCTCTATTATGTATTTTTTGGGTTGATGATCTGAAACGTTTTGAGAGTGAGTATGTGTGTATTCAATGGTTTTGGTTGATTGTTTTTGCAGGTTGAAGCGGAGAAGCCAAACCCGACCATCTTCTGGAAAGCTTGTGAGTTATTAGGAGTGAATCCTGAGGATGCGGTTCATGTAGGAGATGACCGTAGGAATGATTTATGGGGAGCTAGAGACGCAGGCTGTGACGCTTGGCTCTGGGGTAGTGAAGTTACTTCTTTTAAACAGGTAAACGAATCTCTCTGGTTCACTCAAGCCTCTCAAGTGTTTCTTACTATTGGTAATGAATATGATTTTTTTTTTTGTTTTGTTTACTCAGGTTGCTCAACGGATAGGAGTGAAGGTCTGAAGCAAAACATATGAGAGAGATGGTTCAGACATGATCAGGCTTCAGTTTAGCTCTCTTTTTTTTCTATATGTGAGCAGCTTTGTATATTTGGTTTCTCTTTCTGTAGTATATTGTGTGAGATATATATGTTGCAGCTTATGTAAAAAAAGACCATAAATAAATGTATTATAAGAGATCAATAAAGCTTCATGATCGTTTTGGACCTGAGCAGAAGTCTTTTACGGTTTTTGACATGCTTATAAATGTTACATGAACCTCGACAATGTCTGAAGTATGAGCACATTAATAACACCAAAAGTCTGCAAAGGTTTTACAATGTGTTTAAATGTGAAGAAGATGGAGCTGAAATTGAGCGGCACATTTAGTCCTGCGCACTTGGACTCGGGACTTCAACAATAATCTAAGAGCCCATCATATTTAAATAAGCCCATTAAGCCTAAAAATAGCGACCGAAAATCTCATAACACTTCCAATTCCAATGGCAGTTTATATTATGGAGATTATTAATTATATATATATTAATATTAATATTTAATTCTGTAATTTTTTTTCTTTACGAAAATCTAAAACAAAATATTTAAAACTAAATATTTTGAATTGAATTATAATTAAGAAGTTTCTCTCTCTTTCTCTAGAGAGAGAAAATCTCTCTCACCCCTGTTCACCGACTTCAATCTTGCACAGGGGTTGTGTATGAGATTCTTCTGTTTTTATTTTTCTTGTTTTGTTGTAAGATATCTTTTCGGTTGAAAAACCGATTTTTGACTTTCGCTTTGACAATTTGTAAAGCGATCTTTTGTTGTGTTCAAACTAGACTGAAACTGGTCTTTATGTTCTTTCATCCTTCTTCAGTTTCTGGTTTGATTAAATAAATATCCGAGTCTAATCGGATTTACTTTCCGATTCACAATCGGAATCCTCAACAGCTCTCTGTGTTTATATAATACTCCTGATTCCATCTTATCCTTTTGAAGAATCTTCTATGTTGTTGCAAGGGTAATATCGTGTTTGCTTCAATCGCCAATCTTTAGTGGGGCGATATCAAAGCTCTTCGTTACCGGAGGCGGCATCACGCTCCTTGTCACTAGGAGAAGAAGATTGGATATGAGAGAAAAAGGCGGCGAAAGCGGAGCTGTTGCTTACAAGTTAAGACGACGGTCCAACGGCGGAGCTTGGACAGACCGAGGGTCTACCGGTGAAGTTGTGACACAGATTTCTCATCTCACGCAAGATTGACACGTGGCTAAGAACTTTCTTTTGTTTGGACGCGTATCAACTTCCGTGGCACTTGATGGTGGTGGCTCATATCAATAAATTAGGTTTGGGCCTCCTTGGACTTCTTAGATTTTTTATGCAAGTTGTAAATGATGAGAAATATACCTCTCTTACTTGTAATAAAAAAAAAAAAAAGAATTGAATTATAATTGAATAATAATATTATATATTTTTTTTAAAATTCCAAACTTAAAATATTTCATTGAAGTTACTATCGCGATCGTCAGTCGAAGGAGTTGACCTTTATACTATTTATGATGCAGCGGTATGCAATTATAAATATTTTAATGTATGACCAGCTGGTCACTACACTATACAAAATTTAGTTAATAAGTTATAAATAGGGAATCAACGTTTGATGTATATACTAATACATAAGAAATGCTTATGTATATGCTTACTGATTAATTAATTAATTACATAGGGAGATAAGCATTTGAAAAATTCCACGTGATTAGCACGTGCCTTACAACATTCCACGTGATTTGCACGCAACTTTTGCACGTCTATCAAACTCGTATATGTGTATCCTTGTCTCCATTGCTCTTAGTTTAATTAGTGCAATGACATGGATAACTTATTGCATGTATGTGTAGGTCAACAGGTGATCCTTCGAACATGCTCGTGCTTGGGGAGAAAATGCTTAACCCCGTGCCAACGCATGTTCACTCGTGACAATATATTACATTTTCACCCTATGGTATTAAATTTAATTCATATCTCATAGATATGCTTTTATATTTGTGCAACATATAATTATTCCTTAACAATTTTTTAAATTAACATTACCAATTTTTTTTTTGTGTATATAAGTTGAGTGACACATAAATAAACCAGCTAACTCATCACCTAATCCCAACCAAAACAGTGTCTTTAACTGTCTAAACTCAACATGTGTGCACTTGTCCCTCCACAGTTTCCCAATTTCGGCTGGCCTTGCGGAGACCAGAGTTTCTACCTAAACGACGACGTAATAAACACGTTTCTTGATTTTCCGTTGCCGGACTTGGAGGTGGATCATCAGAATGTGTCGTCGGAGAGACATAGAACTTTAGAGCTAGAGAATCCCGTCGTGGTGAAGAAGCTTAATCATAACGCGAGCGAGCGTGAACGTCGCAAGAAGATCAACGCGATGTTCTCATCTCTTCGTTCTTGTCTCCCATCTACCAGTCAATCGGTAACCATTTCTTCAAATATATTCACCTTTTATGGATAAAATTACCTTTTTACTTGACAAAAAAATGAAAACTACACTACTTGTATAGTTTTTTCTTTTATTCAATGTTTTCAGCAACTTCAAAAAATTCCTTTGCAATTTTGATGTTGATTAAGACGGTGTGATGCTTTGTATTTCTAACGCAAAAGAAAAAAAATTGTCCCATTATTAATTACTCCATCCGTTTTTTTATATTTGATGTTTTAGAATTATACTCCTAGATTAAGAAACATTTAATTTTTTTTATCGTTTTCTAAACAAAAACATCATTAACTGTTTACCTAACCACAATTCAACCAATAATAAAATAGAAGCTATAATATTATTGGTCATCTAACATTAATTAGTAATAAATTTTATATAAAAAATTAAAAACGTCAAATAATTTGGAACAAAAAATTTCCTTTAAAACGTTAAATATAAAAACCAGAGGGAGTATCAGAAAATTGAAAATATGTTCTTTGTTGTATTTCTTGCAGAAGAAGTTAAGTGTTTCTGCAACAGTTTCACATGCCCTAGAGTACATACCAGAGCTTCAAGAGCAAGTAAACATGCTCACTAAGAAGAAAGATGAGCTCTCTTTACAAATCTCGGGTCAAAAAGATCTCCTGTACCGTGACCAAAACGGTACACCAGAGAAAGGAGCCACTGGTTATGTATCATCAGTATCTGTGACTAGGCTCGGTGAGACAGAATTAATGGTCCAAATTTCATCTTTACATACTGTTAAGTGTTCGTTTGGGAATGTTCTGAGTGGACTTGAAGAAGATGGGTTGGTTCTTGTGGATGCTTCATCTTCAAGGTCTCAAGGAGGAGAGAGACTCTTTTACACTTTGCATCTTCAGATGGATAATTGCAATGTGAATTTCGAAGAGTTAAGTAGTAGGTTGTTGTACTTGTACGAGAAATGTTAAACCTCGTTTACATGATTCATAAACTTATTGTATGTGATTTGGTCTTGCTTTCTATATCCTCTCAAACTTGAGGTTAGAAATAGTATGAACCTTCTGCCTGAGGAAGAGTTTTTCATTTTATTTTAATAATATTGTTTTTGTCAAAATAAAGGTTTTTTCTACGGTTAAACTGTTAAAGAGTTAGATGTGTTTTCTGCAATCCGTAAGAAGGGGGTCCGAATAATCAGAATATAGTTGTAATAAACTTGTAGAAGTAATATATTATACTTGACTCCTAATACTTGGAGCTATAATTTGCAAGTTAGGTTAACGAGTTAAGGATCATTATAATGCATGCATGTTATATGTTATCCTTGCATGGTTAAACATAGATCTTGTATTTTATCATCGAATGAGACTTGATCTTGTAGTTTCCTATTCATTGCCAGTTTAACAGTCTAAGAACCACTATAGAACAAGGACTAACATTAGGTGAATGATCAAATTTTGGGCCTTAGCTGAAACGAAATGTGGGCTCAGATTGTGTGAATAAGATTATCGATATGATTCAACATTATGTTTATCTATAATACATGTATCTTACGACTTACGATGGATTCATTATTTTTGTTAACAAAAATAAAACTACAAAGGAGAATATAACTTTTTCTTGGTCGACTGCAGCAACGAGGCTGTAAAGCCAACCCAAGTTGGGAACGAGATGGCCACATAAAAAAAATCAAACTACTTAAAACAGATAAAAGTTGAAAATAACCAAATGGTCAAATAATAATACCAAAGTAATGCCAAATTCACGGGAAAGCATATAAAATAGTGCAGTTAGGTTCAATGCATTCTCCAAATTAAAAAAAAAAATGTATTGAGGAATGAAAAAGTTCTCGAAGTTTTTGCAGGCAGGACCCAACTTGCTTTATATTCAATAATGTTTTATTTTTCACATCATTTTGTGTTAAATATGCATGTTAGTGAAATAAATACGTTTACCCATGTTTAAACGCACCATTGTTGGAAAAAGCCAAAACATATCATTGTTTAGTTTTTATGACTTTTTTTTTTGCAAGCGGTCAGATGCAAAACTCCGTACTGACAAAAAGAAAATATGTTACGTTTATTGCACTTTCTTTTTCATTTAGGCTTAATGGTTATACACTCATATCTCCACTTTTGAACTTTCGCAGTGGAATTCAATCAAATCAAACTGAGAATTACGTAAAAGACATGAAACCTTACAAAGATTACATGTAACATGAATTATAACGGTTCTTGACTCATCAAGTATTGTGGTTGGCACATCTTTCAAAAGAAAAGTATTGTGGTTAGGAAAATGAGAACTATGAAATCTATGCTTTTAATTTGTGACATCATGTTAGAAGTCTTTTTTTTTTGGTTCAACAAAGTGTATTATACTGTTTATTAAATACAACATAACCCTGTATTGCTTTTTTATGTAAGGTTGTGATTTTCTCAAGAAGGTAAAATTTAGACAAAAAGGAACTCCTTGGGAGCTACAAAAACAATGTACAGAAAAGTACATCAGCACACATCTATCTAAAGCTTGGGATGTTCATGCATCTAATGTAAAAATATACTACTTGTTTAGCTTTTTTTCTAGAAGTTTTGATGCAAATAATAATCAAATCATTAGATACAATTTAGATTAAATTGGAAAAAACTTAAACTAATTCATTGGCTATTTGTTGATCATATTCCACTGAACATATATGTATAAACGTAAAACGGTAAATTAAAGTTAAAGAAGACCTAATAATTAGAGACAGAAGAAGTTTTCAATTATGGTAGAAGCAACAAACACGAAAGAGAGTCAAAACAAGGCAAGAGAGTGAAATGAGTTGATTACTTGAATCTGGACATATCACAGCTGTGACCTCACACCGGCTCTTTGGAATTACTCCTTTTTGAACATTTCTTGACATTCATTTTTAACCCTCTAATGCATTTTCTAATCAATAAATCTAATTTTTTTATCGGTTGGGTTATCTAATTATTTATTTAAATAACTTGGTCATCTCGGAACGTCCTTTTATTTACTTTGACAGGAACATTTTACTAACATTTTAAAATTGGCTATTACTAGTAGTATAGAGACTAGATACAATATAATAAAAATCATAAATAATACCAAAATCATTCAGTAAAGTTCACAAAATAGAAATTTTTGGTAAATAATGTATAGATAGTGGTTAGTGAAACAAATGTACACTTTTGGGTGTAAAAGATATACACATACACACACACATATATATATAGACATATTTTCTAACTTTCCCAATTCTCCACTATATAAGTACAAGCCATAGACATAAGCACAAGGATATCTAATTATCAAAGTCACTTTTTAAAAAGAAACTTGTTTTAGCATTTAAATATTAATGGAAAATGAGGGTACATGATCAACGGCTGAGATTTGATGTTACACCCAAGCCAATGGGTTTGGCCGGCAGTTCTTTGATCACGGCGAGATCCGTCGCAGTTCTTCTCTTCGTCTCTCTGTCTCTTCTGATTCTTCCACCGTTCCTTCCGCCGCTTCCACCGCCTCCAGCGACGTTCCTCCTCCTCCCTCTCATCCTCATGATTCTCCTCATCTTCTTGGCCTTTTCTCCATCTAATGAGCCTAGCATGGCCGTAGAATCTCTCTACCCCTGATGTTGCCGACTACATAAATATGCATGACACAACTATGTATCAGTGTCTATATATGTCTGTAAGGAGCAAACTATGGGCTTTTCAGTTTCATGCAAGTAAGATTATAACATGTGAGTTAGCAAAAAAAAAAAGATTATAACATGTGATAGATAGATCTTCGAGTTTTCTTTTAAATGATTTCTTGTTATTTTAGTTACCTTTCTTAATTTTATTTTCATGTTCTTGTTCTTTCTTGTTTTGTAGAAGAATCTTTTTTATCAGCGCCACAAAATGAATTGTAGAGGAATATTTTTGAAATTTAATTAGAAGCCTTCTTGTTAAATATACGTATGTGCATGTATATGTTTATTTCTCTCTATTTCCTTCTTTTTCTTTACTCGAACGTATATTCCCATTTTGTCATCAGAACACTTTCTTGAGAACTTATATTTGGAAAATGTAAACTGTCGGTGTTTAGTTTAACTGTTGTTAGGATTCAAAATTATACAAATGTATCACGATATTTATTACAATTATAAGCTAATTAAACAAAAAGTGGTCAAGCCATGGTCATAAACTAAGCATTTGAACTATAAGTGGAACCGAAAGATGCCGACGAGAGGGGTTGAATGCTATTTTTAATATTAAGATCTGAACCAATATTATCTGATGATAAACCAATATATATATTCTATTAAAACATAAACATGACATATTGATATATATATATATATATATATATATATATGTAGTTTAACAATTATTTTATAACATTACCTATTTAAAAAATAAATTATATATTTTTTAATTGCATCTAAATATATATTTTGTAACCACCACTTTAATTCCATAATTTTAGGGATCCAATAACTTATATAATTGGTTCTTAACATATTTCATATAACTATCAAGATTTAGATTAAATTAAATTAATATTAAACACATATATCATACCAAAAAATAAAATTGTAAAAATTAAGTTTTTTAAAAATAATTTAAAATAAAAAAATAAATCTGTTTTTTAAAGGCGGATCAGAATCTAGTACTTGTTTATTATTAATACATTTGTCATCTTGTTTATCATATTAAAATAGTTTGTAATTATTTATTAATTTTGTAAAGGGGGTTTGGTGTGGAACCTACTTGTTAATTTACGTTGGAAAACTGGCTATCGTCCTTTGATGTCCGGGAGACAGACTGAAAAAGGTTGTGCCATCTGTTCATTAGTCCTCGACACACCATTAGATTCTCTTAACATGGTTAAAAGTGATCTTGGGTTTTTATTTCTATCTTTCTTTAAGTTTTTGTTTTATGTTTTTACATATGAAAATCTCTTTTTTATAGTATACACGCTCGTTCTTTTTCTCTACAATATTTAGTTTTTTTTTAATATTTAGTTAATGAGTGCTACATATTTGTATGAAGCATTTTTAGAGAGTATTTCAAAAGCTAAACTATAATACCACAGAATGTAGTAGACCAATTGGTTTAAGCATAAATATTGGTGCGGTTGTGCTTAAATTCGGTAGAAATTTTTGTTTTACGCCTTGTTATTGTTATTATTAATAAAAACTCGTTACAGAGAATGCTCAAAGTCCAAACTCTTCGTAGTTAATTAAGAAAAAAAATATAAACTGTAATGTTTATAAAGATCAATAAATCTAAAACGACTAATCTGTTTAGAATTGTCTTGATACTACGGCTAGGTAGGTGGGTTATCTAAAGACTCGGACGACATACAGGGTGATTTGAATCACTTCCTATTAAATGCAAAACAATTGGTGAATGCTTATTACTTCGATATACTGTATATACTATAGACCTATCAGAACCAAAAAAATCAAAACATATCTAGAAAAAGTTATATTGACTTGTAGGCACGGCGGCTGTAAGTAAAACACTAGATGCGGGAGAGATCTAGATATTCAAAAAATTTAAAGCATTATGATTCAGATCTAGATTTGTGTCTTACAAATATTTAGGCTTTGGATATCTATATAGATATTGTGATATTCGCGAATATCAAAATTTAAATTTTTAAAAATATATATTTTAAAAATACATAAATTCAAAAATAATACATAAATTAAATACTTATGAAAAATTATGAACATATATATAATATATAATATTATAAAATTTATTATATATATATTAGTATATCAAATATAAAGATAGATTAATTTTCATAGAGATAAGGCATATTATATACATCTAGTCACATACTACGTTTCAGCTTTTCCAATCAGTGGGTTACAAAGAAAATAGTTCGAAGTTGATTTTAAAATGTTTGTTGACTCTAATAGATTGAAGGACTATATATTATTGAAATTAAAAAAAAAATTGACAATTTTTTTGAATATCAGCATTTATAAAACTAATCAAATATAAATGCTCATGTGTGTGTATTGAGCAAACATGCGAAGTACTGTATGATAATATGATACTTGACATACTTTATAGAGGGAAATAGTGTGGGTGAGATTTGAGACAATGTACAAAACAAAAAGACATTTGACCGAATCAAGGGAAAAAAGAATGAAAATTAATTATATGAATTACTATAAAATAATAATAATTAAATAGTCTTCGCTTTATCGAGTCTCTATCTTTCGACAAAAACAAAAAGCATTTGAGAATGAATTTAATTTGTCCACAAAAATCAGATCCACTGCATCTATACATACAAAAGAAAAGGAATGCATACGTCTTGAAATTCTGTTTCTTTTGTCTCGAAATAAAAGGTTATTTAATGACAAAATCGTAACCGTATGCAAAAAAGTTTCGAACATATTATGAAACGACGTTAAGTAATGATTACGTGATTCATCATATAATCCCTAGACACCGAAGGTGCTTGTTTTGATAACCAACTCCAAAGTCCCAAGAGAGAGTCACATGTTTAGAACACTACTTGACAATGGGTTCCGTAGTGTGACAAATAATTAATGATTTTCTTTTTGAAAATAATTTGAACATATATTATCCATCTACAACCAAAGATATAGTATTTGGAACCCCCAAAAATGTTTGTGATAATGGAAACGATGAACTTATGAGGAAACAGAATATTAATAAATGTTATGTTCGGAGTGTTATTGAAACATGGATACTCTTTTGAAGCATGTATACTCTTTTGGATTATATACTCCCTGATCAATTTTCATTTTTTGTTCATTAGCATGCCCGCTCAAGTGTTTTACAGGTCCTAGTGCAAAACATTTTTTGGACCCTTAAAACTAATATTGATTTTTTTTTTCATAATTACTTTTTGAAAAATATTAAAATATATTTTAAAAAATATTGTTATGAAAAAATATAACATAAATTACTTATATTTTTAAAACAGACCTTTAGCTATTAAAAAGAGGGATATCGAATTAGATACGAGATGTTCAAAGTATTTATTCTTTCACTTAAATCGCCCCACCTGATTAGTTTAGCATGAATCGACCGTCCGCGTGAGTAATCCCATATATTGAAGCATAGATAAGTATTTTATAATAGATATAGAATCTATTCTAATATGTTTTTTTTTAAATAATAAGAATCTTTAATCACAAAATAAAAAATAGATAATTGTTTTTTTTATTTATTAAAAATAGTAATTTTTATTTTTTGGATTACACAAATTCAAATCAGACATAATAAAAATAGCAATCTTTATTTTTTTGTTATACTTCTTCTTACAAAAAAAAAGTTAGATAAAAGATTTTCATCTAAATGTTATAATAGAGGTGAGATGGGTTAGAAATGTTTTAATAGTGTCTTCTTACCCGTTACATGTATATAAAATAAAATAAACATACAGTTATACTTCTATTAAGTATATAATATATATTATTTGCATTAGGAAGAGGTATAATAAGAAGTGCATTAACTTGAAGAGACATGAAAAATGTCTGCTAATATATCTTCAACAAAATATTAACTTTTCAACGTTATTCTTATAGGAAGCAGATGAATTAATAGACCCTTACGGAAATTATTAACTTTATTTAAAATGCTCCTGCAAAACCATAGTTTTTTAGAGAAAGCTAAATAAAAATATATATTATTAACTTTAAAATTTTATATGCGTATAGAACAATCATTTAGAAACACATACTAGTAAAATAATCTAATACTATAAATAGCATATATTCAAATAAATTAGCTGCTAAGAAAGATGAAAACGGACAACCACAATAAATTAGGTTAAATGTATATGGAATGAGAGGAAATGAATACAGTCATACACTTATTACGACTTGATTCAGATTCAGAGTATCGAACAAACTCTTTCCTCTAATTCACCAACCCTCCTTGCGGTTTCAGTCATCTAAAAGCACATAAATGGCAACTAATTAAAGCCGCCACGCTAATAACTAGCTAGTAGCTCAAATGTCAGTCTTTGTTTCAGTTTGTTTCTTATGATTTTGTATTACAATCTTTTGTTTCAGTTTCTCCTTTTTAAGATACTCCATTCATTTTTTATATGATATATTAAAAAGGTTTATATTGTTTCAGAATATAAGATATTTTAAGATTTTAAAATATATTTTGAAATTTTAAAGTTAACTTTAATTTTATTGAAAATGATTCAACCAATAAAATTTTACATTCTTTTTTTATAATTGGTTAATAGTTTTAAAATTATATCTTGAAAAAGACATTTTAAAAAAATATAAACATCTTAATCTTCGTACACTAAACCAAAACATCATATAAAAAGAAATGGAAGAAATATATTTTTTGGTAAAATATCTTGAAATTGTTTTTTTTTGGTTAATTAAAGATACTGATAAAACAAACCTAGCTAGTAATTTAATGGTAATTGGGTTATTACTGGGTCTCAAAAAAAATCTCATAAGTGTGCAGTTAAGATAAAATCTAATTAATTGAACTTAAACTAAGTACTCTCTCCGTTTCATTATAAGTGTCACTTTAGGTTTTTACACACGGATTAAGAAAACAATTAATTTTACATATTTTCTATATAAAAACACAATTACCTATACACCTAACCATATTTCAACCAATAGAAAAATAATCTGCAGCATAAAATTAATAAATTTTGCATCGAAAGTCGAAAACGACACTTATTTTGTAACAAAAAAGTTTCTCTAAAACGACACTTAATATGAAACGGAGGAAGTATATAGTAAAGGAAAAGGTTTTTATTGTCATTGGGTGAATACTGAATTGGGAAACGTTGCTCCTCAGTGCATGACCCTAACCTGTTAGCTGTAACGTCTTTCTCTCTCACACACACACATATAAAAAGCAAAACGGACAAAAACATTTAAATGAAAAAAAATCTACATGACATTATATAATGCACACACACAAACATTTGTGCAGTAACATTGAAAGCCAAAAATTTGTAGGAAGTAAAGAAGCTTCACATAATTTTCAGGTTATCGGAATGTTTATGGTCGGAGTGGTGATCGTGCTTTTGGCGGTGCTTCCCGCCGTTCTTCCGCCTCTTCCACCGCCGCCGATGATTGTGATGGGAATTCCGGTGGTGCTGATGGTAATGCTTATTTACTTAGCCATCTATTACCCTCCTCTTTCTTCCTATGACACTACGTATCTAGACATGTAATGTGATAGTGAGACAAATGTGTCGATTGATCCAGCTTACGCATGCACATATGTAAAATGCGTCGTCGTTTAAATTGTGAATCCATGCAGTTTTTCATTTGATCTTGTTTTTTTTTCTAATGTTATTTTCTTTTTATTCATTTGGGGATTCAAATTAGATCGTCTTGTCCGGGTCATTGTAAATTTTAATTTAACTTGAGCATGGATTTTCAAGATACGTTATATGTCGAAGTATACATGCAATTTTATCAAGTATCAAAAGTAAAAGTATACATGCAACATCATAAAATCTCAGTAAGAAAAAACTTATAATAAAATCGAGTTCATTTTTTTCTTTGTATTTATAGAATGGTTATGTAACATGTCACTCATTAGATAAGCCATAAGGAATCATTTTTCGCTCGACTCACTCTCGATAGATAACTGAGGATCTGAGTGAATACTACAACGCATAATATCAAACCAAAAGAAAATAGTTCCGACTCTTTATAAATCAGCCTGGAAGACCTTTTTTTCTCGACTCAGCCTGGAAGACTTAAGTACAGGAAAGTCTTAAAAGTCAAAAGTCTGAAAGTTGATGTTAATTAAACTAAAGTAGTAATTGTAAAAAAAGTATTAAATTTAAAATAAAATAATTATTTTGTCAACAGAATAAAAGAAAATTAATTTAATTATACGATGCATTTATCATGGCGGAGCTAGGTTGTGGAATCAATTTCGATAATTCAGGGAAAGAGTCTTTAACTAGTTTCTTTTGGTTAGTTGTCTTTTTCACTTTTGTCTTATTTGAGACATTCTATACGTAAATGATGCATTACATTGGGTAGCTTAGTGGGTTTTGTGAAATGAACTTCAATCTAATAACCTTTTTAATGTCATTATTCATTAATTGCTGAATGCATACCGATGAATATCTAAATGCTCGTTGACGAGTTTGGTTTTGATCCAACCTCTTTTTTCCTTTGATCATTAATTAGTTGACGGCGTTATTTTTCTAAAACCACAAGCAATGTATAAACATTGGATGGTTTTCACTTTTTCTTTTTTTTTTAAATGAAAGATAATTTCAAAATTTTTGAATTTTCTGTAAAGAAACTATTGAATTGCCAAATACGCCTAAGGGAATGTGGTTATAAAATAGGTTGCATAAAATCAAAAATGGATACATGAAAACAAAACGTTTCGAAACATAAAAATATGATGTTAAAAAAATTAGAAATGAAAACGTTTTAAAAACATCTATAATATATATATATATATATGATTAATTAATATGTAAATATTTTTGTTTAATTTATCTAAAAGAGAAAATTAAGTAATATAAGTTTTATTTTTCTTAGTAGTCCTTTTATTCGCGAGGAGCTGGATGAGAAGAAACTCTCACATGTTATCATTCGATAAAACTATGGAGTCGATTTATTCCAGACCAAATCATTATACCAAAATGATAATAAATATTTACATGTCAAAAAATAATATTAAAATATAAAGTTAATAAACATGTAATCACTAGCATCAAATGATAAATAGTCATTTTTTTCGCATTTTCAATTATAATCTTGAGTTTCCAAATCAGAAACGCAAGTTTCCATCGTGTTTTAAAATAATTTTTTTAAGAAAAACGTTTTCAAATTTTTTTTTCAATTTTCTAAGAGATTCCGATTCCGAAACAGAAAACGGACTTTGACCGGAGTTTCATACAACCTAGATTAGAAATTTAAAAGTTGATTTTGTTTATAAAATAAAAGCCACACACACGCAAGGGTTTGTCCCAAAGGTTGGCCCTGTCTATACTCCTCGACAAAAGCTTGTCGATGTTAACGTTTGTACAATGTTTATTCTCCAATCAAGAAGTTATATTTGATATATAATGTGCAGTCATTAATAAAATAAATAATTAGGTTCTTGTGTTTCTTGATTATTTTTAAATTGTCACCAAATAACTGAGTTGATTTGTTTCGACACACACAGTCAAAATTAACGGCAGAGATTTCTCGAGATTTATAGAGAAAAAATGAAAAAAAAGAAATTGAAACCGCAAGGGAAAATACAATGAATCATTTAGGAGAGAAGAGGACGTAATGACTTTCCTCGAAAATACACTGAACTTAAAACTCTCTTTGCCATTTCTTTGCTTATAATCTTTTTTCTTGTTTTGGTAAAAAATAGTAATCTGACATCTACTGCTTTCGGTGTGGATACAATGAATGAATTGGTGCTTAAATGAACTTTTGAAGTGTTTTAAGAGCTTTCTGTATTTCAAAGATTGGAAATTTTTATGGGACACGACTTAAAACTTGTCGTTAAGACACGCACGTTCATACGTGTCAGCTATATCTCTGTTCCGTTAACCACGTGAGAGGTGAGATAAAGAGGGAATAAACATCAAACTTAGCTGAGTTTTTATCAGGGAAGGGAACACACACGTAAACCTTTCTTGTGACCCATACTGCTGCTAATGTGGACAAACAAAAGTATCGGTTTCAAGAAACTGTGGTTCTAGTCTTAAAACGTTCAACGTATTTGTTGCATTACTTAGAAAAGTATCCCATTCACGAGTTGCAGCTAAGCTAATTCGAACCACTGACAAAGTAAACAACCGCCTTATCAGACTTTTCGTTATGTCAGCAAGTCAAAAACATGTAAAAATTATATATAAAAATGTTAAATCACAAAATTTCATAAAGACGTATGTTTTGAAAAAATTATTTCAAAAACATATAACTTTTTCTTTTTTTAAAGCATTTTGTCGTTGACAAAAAAGCATTTTTGTCAAATAATAATAATTAATTGTAAAATTTAAAAAATAGAATTATAAGAAATAAATAATCATAAAAATTTATGTTTTTATAGGTAATGTTTATTATGTTTTATTAATGTATAAACATTCTAAAATGTTCATTATTTTGAAATGTTGGAAGTATATAATTTAATCAACCGGGGTTTAAAACTACTATCCACATGCCATATGAAAGTACATAACATGCTGGATGTTCTTTTATTATTAAACCGCACGAAGTAAACCGAAAGATGACCAAATCCAGTCTAAATCAAACCGTGAACCTGTTGCAATGTAATAACTCACAAAACCAGGGGACATATCATGTCCGCGATGGCCTTTGACTGTACAAAGAAGAAACTACAATCGTTTACTTCTCACTGCGCAACTACACTGCAAATGTGTTTGACACTTTCTCTTCTTCTCCGGTGGTTGTTTTCACCTGGTGGTCGGAGTTAGCTTCCGGCGTGTCTTCTTCACTCGGCGGTACAAGTTGCCAGAACATCGGTAGATACTTGTCCCATTCATCCACAATCGTTGCTCCTTTGCTGCTTCCTGTTTTCTCCTGTTTTTTTTTTGTCAAGAACAGAAAATAGCGCACCGAATGTTCAGATGATTTTGCATGGAAACAGCTGGAAGATTGAACGGGTAGGTATGAAGAGAAACGAAAGAGAGTTACCACATGAGCTTGGATCAGGCTCTTAAGCTGTGTTTGTCCCACTTGTGACGTCACTCTTTGGATTTTCACTATCTCTTTGTTCACCTGTTTCAATGCGTTTCATTTCAGTGTTTCGCAAATGTTATTTTCGAGATAACTTAGAGGACTTGGTGATGTTAACCTTAGGGAGGAGAGTGTTGTCCTCGTCAAGAATATACGCCAATCCACCTGTCATCCCGGCAGCTACATTCCTACCGACTCTGCAGTTTTAGAGAACAAACATTTGCCGGTTAAGACCTCTTTAAGTTCTAGGTATTGGTTTCGTGGTCGAGGTTGAAACAAAAGAGAGTTTTTTTTTACTTACTTCCCAAGTACAACTACACAACCACCAGTCATATATTCACAGCAGTGATCTCCAGTGCCTTCAACGACAGCTTGAGCTAGAGAGTTTCTAACCGCAAATCTCTCTCCTGCTTTGCCTCTTACAAATAGTAAACCACCGGTTGCGCCATAGAGACAAGTGTTTCCTACAATAGTTGCATCTTCAGGAAGAAAACCAGTCGACTCCACTGGTAATATCACAACTTCACCTCCGGCCATTCCCTTGAGGTAAAAGAGTATTATTATTATTAAGAGATCATTAATCCAAAATATTGTATAGAGAAAACATTGATTTTGAGACACACCTTCCCCACATAGTCGTTGGCTTCACCTACCAGACGTATATTCATTCCAGGACTTAGAAAACAGGCAAAAGATTGGCCAGCACTTCCATTGAACCTATAAGGGGTAAATAGTGGATCATGTCAGTTTAAAACATGTAGTTCTCGTTACATATACTCAAAGTTCGTTTCATGTTTCCTGAATTATGGGGCATTGGCTTACGTTAGGTTCAGTTGTCCAGCAAAGCCAGTGTCTCCGTATTTCTTCGCAATTACCCCTGCAATTCGACCGCAAACAGCACGGTCCACATTGTATATACTCATGGTCTTGTGAACCATTTTTTCATTCTCAATGGCATCCAGTATCTGGGAAACAACAAAAAAGTAACATCAAGTCCTCTTGCATAATGTAAATATATAGTCTTATCTCCTTTGCCATAAATACAAAGATCTTCTTTCATCCATAAGCAATTAAGCATGTTAAGCTACATAATGAAACGTTCAGTTAAAGAGTCAATAAGACACTATTAGTTACCTCAGGATCCTGAAGTAGAGTGTCTTCAAGGACAGGACCATTTGAGTGAACCTCCTGCTTCCTAATGGAAGTACTGCTACGCTTTGGAAGCCCAACGGACTGCAAATTTGAAGAAAAAAATCAGCTATACACACCAATACAACTTGTGTGTAGGCACAAAAAGTAATGCACATAATTCCGGACTACTTACAGATAAGAGATAACTGAGGTCAAGATGAGTTTTCACGAGCGAGATATCCCTAGGCTTTAGCAAATCTGTCCGCCCAATTATGTCATCCAGCTTTTCATATCCCAATTGAGCTAATATGCCCCTCACCTACGAAATTAAGATGAAATGTTAGGTAGTAAAACTTGGTGGTAGTTTTGTATCAGTGAGATTTTCCTGAAGATTACCTCCTCTGCGATATACAAGAAGAAATTGACAAGATCACCAGGTAGACCAGGGAAACGTGCACGCAGCTCCTCTCTCTGCAACCAAATTCAGGGAAATATTAGCGGGAATTGAAAAAGAAACTTGAATGAGTAAGAAGAGAGGCTCAGTTTACCTGACTGGCAACACCAACAGGACAGTTATTAGTGTGGCAAATGCGGGCCATAATACATCCTGTGGCAATCATTGCCAGAGTACCAAACCCATACTCATCGGCACCCATTGCTGCAGCAATTAACACATCAACACCACTCTTGAATCCTCCATCAACCCTGATAATCACTCTTTCCCTGAGTCCATTTCCAATGAGAGTCTGCAAAAGACTTGATCTTAGCTTTCAATAGACACCCAAGAATTAAGTAGGGAAAAGCTGGAAAAATGAAGCTGACAAAAAGACATAAGGTTTTTGGCTACAAGGCCACTAAAATCAAATTCCCACGAAAGACTGTACCTGCTGGGTTTCAGCTAATCCAAGTTCCCATGGGCCACCAGCATGCTTTATGGAACTTATAGGGCTGGCTCCAGTTCCACCATCATACCCTGATATCTGTAAACAAAGAAACATCAAAAATGTCAAAATTTCGTAATTGCATAACTATGTTTCTGCTAGTCAAAGACATATTTGAGCATATACATGTGATTCGCATTATAAAAAAAAAAAAAACAGAAGAGGCATGATACAGGTGGTTCTTGAAGCCAAGTTTATACTGATTAGATAACTAGCCTTACCGTGGCCCCGGAGAGTAGATTTTAAAAGCAAACTGAAGGCATAATTACATGCCTTTTTGGCTAATTGCAAAATCTGAACAGATAAATACAGTTCTCTAGTTTCAGATCTCTGAGAGAAATGCATACCTGTATGATATCAGCATTAGCCTTCGCTACACCTGAGGCAACTGTTCCTATTCCAACTTCTGATACAAGCTTCACTGACACTTTCGCCTTGGGGTTGACCTGAGTATTAATTTTTTTTTTTAAGAGAGAACCCCTGATTCTCAAAGTTGGCCAAATATTTACAGCTAAGAAAGGTACCTGATGAAGATCAAATATCAACTGTGCCAAATCCTCTATGGAATAAATATCATGATGTGGAGGTGGAGATATAAGGGGAACTCCTGGTTTAGAGTTTCTAAGTCTAGCAATATATGCGCTAACTTTTTTCCCAGGAAGCTGGCCACCTTCACCTGGCTTTGCTCCTTGAGCAACTTTAATTTCCAACTGGTCTGCATTAACCAAAAACGTCGGAGTGACACCAAAACGTCCTGAAGCAACCTATGAGAAGAGACAAAGTCATTTTGGTCTTTGAAAATCATTAAGAATCTGAATGGAGGGAACAAAGAGTTCTCAAATGACTTCCTGAGAGTACCAGACTGTACACATGAAAATAAGCAGTAGTTAAGTTGACTTCCAGTACCTGCTTGATAGCACTTGTAGCCGTATCACCATTTCGAAGACCTTTAAGATGTGGCAGCGTTGAAGAGTAGCCATCAACGACATCTGTTAGCGGCTTCCAACGGATTGGATCCTACACAGATAGAGAATTCTTGGTAACTAATGTGGTAAATTATACTTTTTGAAGTTAAAATATAATCTTAAATAGATAAGAATTACCTCGCCTCCTTCCCCTGAATTGGACTTTCCTCCTAATCTGTTCATTGCAATAGCAATTGTCTCATGAGTTTCTCTCGAGATTGCTCCAAGAGACATTCCACCTGTACAAAACCGCTCCACAATAGAGGAAGCAGGCTCAACCTTCCCAACAGGAATAGGCTTACGGTCACTTTTGAACTCAAGAAGATCGCGGAAAACCTACAGCAAAAGAATATATAAAACATAATACTCACTTGTTCCAGAATACAGAGTCGGATATGAAGATGAGAGTGTAGCACTCACCGTAATAGGACGGTTGGCTAAATGCTGCTGATAGACTGCATAGGCTGTCTCACTCTTTTCGCGGACGGCTTTATGAAGCAATTTAGACATCTCAGGATTGTTTCCATGATATTCGCCTTTCAAATAACAAACAATACTAAATCAATGATAATACTAGAAAGCTTATGCATAAGGATTGGCAGCAAATAATCTACTAAAGAGTTTGTCTCTGAATACTCCACCTTGTTATGTAAGAAAAAATACAACTCAAAAGCTCTAATTACAGAGGGCAGTACGTGTTTGTGATAACATGAAAAATCTTATCACCAAATACGGTTTCAGTCTAGAAAGCTACCTCCAGGCCTAAATTGAATGAAACCAAAGTTCTCTAGCCGTTTAGCTGTATCCTCAGAAAATGCCCTCACCCAAAAAGTTAACGTCTCCCTAGCCAGCTGCAGAATATAGGAAGACATAAGGATGAGTGGCCCTGAGATCTCTCTGAATTAGAAATGATCTTACTTGAAAAATAAGAAAACATGAGAAGCATTCGACAATAAACGAGATCTCAGGCTTTTATCAGAACTTCCGACAATTGTAAACTAAACTCTTCATAAGGCACTCACAGTATAGCTACTGTCATAAGAGTTTGCCATTAATCAGTATATATCTTCCCTATAGCTCCGACTATATTTATCAGATACACTTGAGTTATTCATCTTCTAAAATTTATCACTGGGCAAGCTAAATCAACCATCTAGAAAAGAAAAAAACATTACTATACATAGAGGTTTATTACAGAACCCAAAAAGCACACACGTATTATGTGAATGTGTGCAAATATTAGTATACGCTCCTTAGGTTTAAGAGTATAATTAAATATAGCATATAACTGAGGTCCAGAGCCTTAATATTAAAGAGGTAAGAAGTTGATATCTGAGGAAAATGCTCCAACAAATATTTACTTAAACCAGGTAAATCATTAAATCTTAGTATTCCAAAAGGTTTGGGAGTATTCTGACCTCATCCAAAGTTAATCCACCAATTCGAGATGCACTACCACGGAATGAAAAATCAACAACCTCCTTCCCCAATCCATAAATCTCAAATATTTGTGCTCCACAGTAACTGAAAATAGAGAGCTCAGACATTAAAATTGGAAATGATCAGAAAACAAAATAGATAGTTGAGAAATTGAACCTGGAGAATAATGAGATGCCCATCTTAGAAAGAACCTTAAGAAGACCAGTGTTAACAGCCTGCGGTAGCAATTAAAAGAATCTTAGGATGCTTCTTCCATTTCTTATAAAGACAGAGGCAGTGTTACAACAGGGAAATATATACATGCAAGAGAGAAATCAAATGAAAACAAAATTTTTCACCTATTAGAAAGTTAGAATCATTAACATGTCTGACCTTGCGATAATTCTTTTGAGCCTGTTCCATAGTTACAGTAGGCATTTTTCCGTTTCTCATCATGTTCACGGTCTTGTTGCTCAGACGCCACTGTCTGCATGTCTCCAGTGCCAGGTGCGGGCATATAGCACTGAAATATAGTTACAGACATAGAGCCAATATCATTTTAATAGATGTGACATCTAACAGTTAAGGAAAACAGTCTCAAATCAACTCAAAATTAAGAATAAGAAAATTAAGAACAAGAGCTTATTATAAACTAGAGATTTAACCACGTGAGAATAAACATGATCCTGTTATAGAGAGTGCTAGCATTTGGTATAAAAGACAGAGAGAGAATAAAATACACAATAATTCCACATTACTAGCTGCTTTCGTATGAAAAGAAACAGCCTAAAGGGATGTAAGATTTAATGAAAAGGAAAAGTAAGAACCTTGCTCCATATCCAATCAAACATGCAAAGTGATGCGTACTAAAGCACTGAGCTGTATCCGCAATAATCGAAGCTGACATCCGAAGACCGTTCTCGATCAGATGTTGGTGAACAGCACCTACCGCCAACAACATTGGAATTGCAGGTCGAGTGGGTTCCTGAAAAAGGGACAGACTACTGAGTAAACATTAAAAGTGAAGTTTTAAAATATATAAAGATAGCAAGAGCAAAGACAATAATATCGTTAGTTTAGAAAGAGAGCCTTAGCGCATGGCTGTTAGAAAGAAAAAATGTGAAAGGTGATAACCATACATTTATATATTATAGATCTAAAATCACATTGACAGCATACACTTGGAAATTTGTATGTACCGGATTATCAGATCTGTCTGAGAGAACAAGCACTTGGGAACCATTACGAACAGCTTCATCTGCAGCTTCGCAGAGTTTTAAAAGAGCCTTCTTCAAAGATCCGTCAATTCCTCTATGTATGTCAAAAAATGTGGGCAATACTTGAGATTTCAAATGTTGATCGCTGAGCAAACCTTCAAGCTCCCGTTCATTTAGTACAGGACCAGACAGAACAACCTGCTCATGAAATCACAAGTCTGAGTGAAATCTTGCAAAAGCCAAATATATCTAAGCCAAACAAAATCCTAATTTTAAGCACTCTTACCTGTGACACATTCTGAGGTCCAACCTCCAATATATTCCCACGCTTCCCAATATTAACTTCCAGTGACATGACCAATCCTTCTCGAAGAGGGTCAATAGCTGGATTTGTAACCTGAAAGTAGATCATGTGACAAACCACAAAGGGAACCATTTCAAGGACAGTTCAATGATTTACTAAGACAAAGCACGTATTCAATTAAATTAGATCAGAAAAAAAAACAGAAAGTTCAAATTGTACCCCTTCAATAAGAAGAACAAACCTGAGCAAACCGCTGCTTGAAATAATCATAAAGCATATGTGGCTTCTGAGACAATACAGCCACTGGAGTATCATCCCCCATGCAAAACGTCGGTTCTTTTCCCTGTGCAGCCATTGACTCAATTACCATTTGAACATCTTCGCTCGAGTAGCCAAATGCCCTAGTCCCTCAAAGTAGAATAGCTAAAATTAGTCTTGATTAGAAAAGCAATTACAGCCACTGATGAACTTTGTACTTTGAACAAAATCAAAATTTTCACCCACACAACAGATATATGTCCCGCATACAAGAAGATAATAGCAGTTATAAAAAGTTAAGTACTTTGACTTAATCATTAGATGTTGCGCATAATAACACATGATGGAAGCATAGAGCAGGAGAAACAGAAAGGCTTACTGTTGGCGTCGTAAGGTGTCTTCAGTCTCCATGACTGCTGACGAAAGAAAAGTAGAAGGCTTCAGGGTTCGCAGGTTTTCACTAACCCACTTTCCATATGGGTTATATGATGCAACCCGCTTCTTCACATCTGTGTTCTCATATACCTGAAATTTCACATATTAACAACCGGAGACAACACCAAAATTATATATCGGACAGACTGGAAATTAAGAGCATGGTCAGGTGCACCAACCTGTCCACTTTCCAAGTCAACAGATATCATCATGCCAGGTCCTAGACGACCCTTCATGGTGACTTTCGATTCATCCACTGGAAGAACTCCGACCTGTATAAAGGCATGACTTAGCAACTTACTGAAGCCAAGATATAAACAAAAATTGATACCGGAGCCCCAGTGTATACTAAACAATTATCTATCTTCATTTGCAAAGCACTGACTTTCTAAAGAAAAACTAGATTTCCTAGTGTGGAATAAAATACTCCTAGATTTTACACTAAAAGATCACCAAGAAACTAGTTTATACTGATCATCTATCTCAGAAAACCAATTCTCATAGCTATCAAGAAAGAACGAAAAACTACCAAAAGAATTAAACGAATTGGTTTTATGACATGTCAAGCTTTAAGATTCAACATAAGCCCAACATCTGCTGGCAATCATTTCCAGCATGCATAGATAAAGAACAAGTACAGAGAGTAAAAGTCAAACGCACCTCAGAGGCTACGTAGACAACATTATCACTTGTCCGCCAATATCTAGCAGGCCGAAGTCCATTGCGGTCGAGGCAAGCTCCGACAGTCTTTCCATCACTGAAATAAACAAATCAAGCTAAGTTTAAAATGTGAAAGCAGAAAAAAGAAATGCAACAGACTTCTTAGCTAAACTGCTTATCACTCTGAGGGACAACTTACCATCAGGGTCATTTGCCCGCCAATTGTCCACAATTGTGGACATTTTTTTAAAAAAGAACAGCAAATATCAGAGTGATCAAGACTTGCAAGCCTCTGAGAACAGTAATGAGTATCAGGTTTCTTTGTTTGATAAATTTTGGAGGAATAAGGGTAACTGAAATTGCAACCTTACTCGCATGACTAAAAAAAGGCTCAGAATCACCAAGCAAATTACCTGAACAATACCAATGCAGGTCCATCCCAGGGCTCCATTTGGCCCTTGTAGTAATCATAAAAGTCTACAGCCTACAGTTAAAAAGCTGTTAGGAGAAGAACTTGCAAGTATCCATAATGATCAAAAAAGCAAACACGAAGCAATACCTCAGGGTATTTAATCATTAAGGTCGGGTGATTTTTATATGCCTCTGGCACAAGAATCATTAGAGATTCCTCTGGAGTCCGCCCACTTCTTATCAAAAGCTGCACAACCACACTAATATAAATACACTGAACTCTTGTAGCAATAAAATCAAGTCATAACCAAGTTTTTTGTCAACAGTTGGAGAAGTTTGATGTAAGCAGAATATCACTATTGCCTTTTTGTTTTAGTTCCACAAGCAACAGATCATTCTCTGCTTCTTCTTTATTTCTCCAAAAGTGAACCACAACGGGAAAACAGGAGTTAGGAGGTCAAGTGACTCTTACTTCTGCTGCACTATCAAGATTAGAGGAGTCCGAAGCCTTTGGATTACTAATTGGGCGAATATCATTTTCGCGTCCATGCCAGACAGGTGATCTTAGAGATGCTTCTCGAGATGTCATCCAGTTTAGGTTACCCTGCAAAACATTATTGGTCTCAGTGAAAATTTCCTAGCTTAGTCTTAGATCTAACAAACCTATCGACTACAAGAGAAACATAACCTGTATGGTATTGATCTCCCCATTGTGTCCAAGAAACCTCATGGGTTGAGCAAGAGGCCATCTAGGACTAGTATTTGTGCTAAATCTTCGATGATAGATGGCAAAGGCAGATTTATAAAGATCATTTTGAAGGTCGGTGTAAAATAACCCAAGAACTTCTGAGCGAAGCATTCCTTTGTAAACAATGGTCTGGTTGGACAAAGAGCTAAAGTAGAGCTCAGAGGCCCAACTTTCAGAAGCAACTGCTCTTTCGATCAGCTTCCTGCAAATGTAAAGCTCTCTTTCAACGTCGTCAACTTTATCTTCTTTGACAATTCTAACAAAGACCTGTTCCGTTTTGGGCATTGTCTTTTTGGCATAATGACCAACAATGGACGGGTCTACAGGAACATCCCTCCATCCAAGCACCTCCAGGCCCTCTTTCTCGAAAATAGTTGTAACCACTGAAGACAAATCTCAAACGTGATTAAGCAAAGAAGATAGTGCATGTTATACATAATCAATATGCATAAAACTATTCTAGATTCACCTTTCTTGGCTTCTTTCCTAATGTTTTCGTCCCTCGGTAAGAACAGCATCCCAACACCAGTATGCAGCTTATCAAAACAAGCCATCCCTTGCTTCTCAGCCCATTCGTTAAACAGATCCCAAGGAATGGAGGTCATCACTCCAGAACCATCACCAGAAGCATTATCAGCACCACAACCTCCCCTGTGTTCCATACAACCAAGTGCAATCAGAGCATCATTCACAATCTTATGTGTAGCCTCGTTCTCCAAGTGTGCGATGAAGCCAACTCCACATGCTCCCCTCTCTGAAACTATATCTTCCAAGTAAGCCACCTACGACGACGCAACGCAAACAAAGTCAAAGCCAAAACCTAGATCAACAACAGTAGATGAACATGCTTATCTTCCAACTTAACAAGGATCGAATAGAACCACCGATTACCTCAGGTTTTAGATCGGAGAAGGAAGCCGATGCATCGCCGGCTTTCAGCGAGAACGGAGACCTCAGCGATGACTTAAGCAGTGGACTGTATCCGCGAAACGCGGAGAGTTCGTTGCGCCGCTCGATTCCCTTGGAGATAGAGTAGGATCCGAGGAAGTCAACGGAGGAGAAGAGAGACTTAGTAGAAGTTAGTTTCGCGGAGGAGAGAAGCCGAGAGACGGAGGATGAAGCTCCGGTGGCGCCGGGAGATTGTAGCGCCATGTGGAATGAAGCTGTTGTAATCGCAGAGACGTCGACTGAAAAAGTTGGTGAGTGATCAGTGAGCACGACAACGCAGGACTCGAATCGCCGTCGCTAACGCTTTTTTGTTGTTAAAATTTATAAAGGTGACGAAAAGCTAATTTGTTCTATGCCACCAAACGCGATCGCGTTTTACAAGGTGTAGTGATGCGTTTGGTGACGATGTGATTGCTTGTTTACAGGTAACTAAGAGAAGGGACGACTGAATTAGAGATTAGACTATTTAATTAGTAGTGGTGATGAATAAGTAATACTTATAGATTAAATTATTGGGAAGTGATTGGTTCAATTGAAGAACACGTAATCACTTCTTATTAAGCTAGATTATTGAAATAATTAACTTGAACAGTCGCAGATTCAATATCATACTATACTTTGTGCCTCTGTAGCGAACCTAGGGACAAAACCTCATAAGAAAACGAGAGATTTTTTGTCAAGACCTCCACAAAAAAACGACAACGTCAGCAAGTCTTATATAACAAATTAGATCAATTATTGGAATCTTTACTCTATTTCTTTACTGAAGAAAACAAAAGACTAGAATCATGCAGGGCCGGGCCCCATTGAATGAAACATTTAAGTGGGCCCGTCTTGTACAAAGGCCCCCGATTTTCAAAAGGACTGTTTTTGTATAGTGATTCACAAAATATAATACTTTTAGTATTATATATACAAATTTTCAAAATATATATGCTAATCTATCTAAAAATTATTTGAGAAGTGATTTGCTCATATGTTTTCATCAAAAACAAAAATAACATAGTTTTGAAAAATTATGACATGGTTGCCATGGTTGGAGATCCAACAAACATAAGCTCAAGATTATGACATGGATGGAGATGTCCTGCCTTACAAAAATGACATGATTTAAAAAAATTATGACATGGTTGGAGATGTCATGCCAACCATGACATTAATTTAGTGTTGAAATTACATCCATTTAGTATTTTGGTGTCAAACTTTTTTTGTCATCTCCAACCATAACACTAATATTACATCAGAATAATATTGTATATTATTTAATATTGTTTGATATTTTCAGTTTTTAATAATTCAGACATAAAATTTTAGTTATTTATTATTAAATTTATCTTTACTATAATATAACAGAAATGTTCATTATTTATTAAAATACAAGTTAAAACTTTTTATTATTAAAAATAAAAATAAAAATTCTAATGATATTCATTTTTACACTATAAAGTAAATGATAATAATAAATAAGTGATTTCTTAGTTGAAAATAAAATTAACGTATTTTAATCATGTAAAATAATTTAATACACCCAGTAATTTATGTTTAGTTGCAAATTTAAACTAATTAATAATAATAATTGAGCAACATTATGAAATGAAACATAATAAAATGTTTATATTAAATATTTGGTGTAATAAATAGTATTACACCAAACTATTCATTCTACACCAAATTTAATGAAATGATGTCATTTTTGATGTCTCATTGAAAATAGAATTACACCAAATTTGATATTTTGATGTTCTATTGGAGTTGACCTAAATACATAACCCAAAGTTTTGTTTATTTATAAAAACTTGCTTGCTTGCTGCTTATTCAGCAACGTCTTACCAAAGAAAGAATGAATCATTATTTTTTTGCTTTCCTTTTGTCAACAGTTTCAAAGTTACTTCGTTACCATTATATATAAACAGAATCGCTCACAGTTGGAGTTCCAAATGTGATAATGTCCTCTTACCTAGAGCAAACTTATCTTTATTTTTATTTTTGATCAACCTAGAGCAAACTTATCTTAGAAAAGCAATTTGGTGGTAACAAGGTATCTTTTATGTAATAATGATAATCCCGAAGAATGTCAATAATGCCAAAGATCATCACCACTAGCATGTTGCTCGCTTCTTCGCTTGTTGGGTCTTTCGCACGGTCGCGTTCCATGCTTTCAGAACATAGCTTTGTTCCTTGCTCATTGTGTTAAAAGTTAAACTAAGAAAATATCTATCCAACAAAGCTGTATGTTATCGGCACCAATAAGCATGCCCTCATAACACATGTACACTCATGTCTAGATAACAATCCTAAAGATGTACCACATACCCAAGAAATAAACAAACATACGTGTCTTTGGTCTTCTTTTCTTTTTTGCCTCTGAAAGCTCAATGTAATTGAGTCGAGGCAAATAGCTTGCTTACTTTTGTTTCAGATTGCAACATTATTGGATGGATCATCCAGAATACGTTTTAGACCTTCTCTGCTTTGCTTTGCTTTAAATATGAACCCAATCTACCATTAATTTTAAAGTTGATAAAAGCTACTTAACGAAATAGAAATTGGAAGACTTCCTTTGTTGTTAAAAGTTATTTGATAAGACTCTACCTCATGAGCTTCTTGTAAACTTATCAACACTTGGCACCTTAAGTTGGGTACCACCAAGATTTCTATTAATTTCTCTGTCAACACCAAATAAAAAAAAAGTATGACTAATCACATCACATGTAATTATCATATTCAATTCGTAGAATAGTATTAATTATATCCTGATGCCGACTATTTGGCTCGATCCATGTGATTATATACACAATTTACTTAAAAACAGACCAGATCAAATTAAATAATTGTACCCAAACTCAACTTTCAAGGAAACAAATTTCTTATTGAAAATGGTTGAACGGCCGAATCTAATTGTTTTTTTTTTTTGACTCCTATTTGGTTCAAGTACATGGTAGTGGTACATAGAAAGATATACAAAAATATATATAAGAAGAAAGACCATTTTTGATGATCAACATCATTATGTTCTTCAAGGCGTTTAGCTTCAAAGTCTTTCCCTTTCACTTCAACATTCACTTTTGGTTCGCTCCATTATTGAGCAACAACAAAATATATTTCATCAAATGAACCATAAACATAGCTTCCAAGTCAATACGAGGCTTGACCCATATTGTGATAACCTCTTCTTAATTCTTTTTTTCTAACTTCGTGATAACTAGTTCTTTTTTTTTGTATTTAAAAATTTGTGGGATAATATTGAAAAACAAATGTTGGAGGCGTGACTTGTGACTTTGTTAGGTCGGCGAGGACTAATTTAGTTTTTTTTTTCATATAAATAATAATACTTATCACTATATATTCATATGTTAAATTAATGGTCACTGTATTTGGTAAATAGCCTATGGTCACGATATGATTTTTGAATTCCAAATTGTAGTAGTGATTAAAATTTTGATTACCCCATTATTGTTTTTATTTTTACACCAATACATAATTTAAAAAATGTCATACAACATATTCTCCTGATTCGCAAAATATAAAGGTGGAAGAGGCTAAACATCTTTCTTTAACAAGTCCGTCTAAATTGCATTTGGAGAAAATAAGACCAAAATAAAAGTTATTTCAGTCAAAGTATAAACTTGAAGAAAAATCACATGCCACACCACAGAGAGATAACGTTTCTATTTATTTATATTTTGGCCGACAAGGATTACAATTACACCCATTTCCTCGTGGACTTCGCGTCACGCAAATCTTCTTTCTGTTTTTTCTTAGTTTGGACTCTTTTGAGACATTAAGATTCATAACAAGGAATGGATTTTAATTAGGTACTAAGCATAAGAATCCAGCATCACAGTTATGCCGTGTGGAATATAGCTTTAAATGTCCTTGCCAACTTTTTTACCATAAAACGTGAGTATTTCAGTTTTTTAACAAGTATTATTTTGATATTTTTTACATAGATTAAAAAATAATTGAAATATATTTTAATTGTTCTAACTAAACTTATTTAACAAATAGTATTTGAGATAAACAAAATTATTTATAAGATCAATTTAGTTTAAAATTAATTTTAAGATGAAAATAAATATTATTTATATTGAGATTCTAAAATAACTCATTTTATATAATAAGATTTTTTTTAAATGACACTTGCTAGAATTTTTTTTCTAAATTATAACCTGTTCTTAGTAGTGTTTAAAAATCCTTTAAATGCTCATTACACCGGTAAATGAATTTATAGAATCTAACCATACTAAACAGAATTTAGACGGATATTGTAAAAAAACGAATTTACGTAAAAAAAAAAAAAAAAAGAGAGAGTCTCTCCATAGTAAAATAGGAACCACGATTTTACGGACGCATGTAGACGGTGATCCCAGGGATGGAAAGAGACAGAACCATCTTAAACTCAACACTTGTCACTCTATAAGAAAAAATCTTAAAAACATTGCTTGTCAACTCTGATCTCTCTTTCTTTCTCTAACATCTCCATCGTCACCGCCACGTCACCATTTCCCGCCTTATATAACTAGGCAACCAACTCGCAAATAAATCACAAAAGCTCGAAAATAAAATTATTATTTTGAAAACGCTTTGTGTGTCAGTGTTTCTTTAATTCAACGTTCGCCACCTCTCTTCTCTCTCTCTCTCCAAACTTCTCGAACCCTCTCTCTCTCTCTATAACAAGACTCAACTCGAGTTTGTACCCAGAAAAGAAAATGGACGTGAAGAACAAGGATCAGGAGAAGGAGAAGAAGATCGAGCTTACATTCGAAGACGATGAAGATCTTGAAGACATCAGTAAGTACGAGAACGACAGTGACAACACTGATCAAAGCGATGTCGGAGATCTCCCTGGCGACGACGACAACAACAACGATGATACTTTCATCTCCCAAGTTCAATGGCCTCAGAGCTTTAGGTATATCTCTCGAATCTTTTCACTTTAGAATCAATAACCTGTTGGATCAAAATAAACACAAGAAGAGAACAAGAATACTGAAAATGTTCTGAGTTCTTATTAAAATAAACGTTGCTTACAAGTAGCTTAAATAACAAAAGAAAATAACAGAGATCCTAAAAGTTCTCAACCTCCATAATTCTAGGAAGACTTATTCAATACGAGAAACAAACTAACTAAGTCCTAAAGACTAGTTCAAGCTAACTTTATTCTTCAATCCCTCCCGTAAACTGAAAACACTCTGTTTTTTTTCAGTTTAACCAAACTTTAACCGAGCTTCAAACCAACTCCCATTGCACTTCTGAGCTTCTCGAACACATCTAACTTCACTGGTTTTGTCATCATGTCTGCCAACTGATCTTCCGTAGAACAGAACTCCAAACTTATCTCTCCTTCGTTTACCAATTCACGCAGAAAATGAAACCTAACATGAATATGTTTGCTTCTTCCGTGTAGAACAGGATTTCTTGAAAGTTTTATTGCAGAGCTGTTATCACACCAAAGCGTTGTGGAGTCTTCTTGTTCAAACCCAATTTCCTTAAGTATGTTACGCATCCATATAGCTTGACAAGCTCCGTTAGCTGCTGCTACATACTCGGCCTCCGTGGTCGATAGTGTGACAATGGGTTGTTTCTTAGACGACCATGCCACTGCTCCTCCTCCTAACATGAAGAGATAACCAGAAGTACTTCTTCTATCATCATTATCTCCAGCATAATCACTATCTACAAAGCCTATCAACCCTTCTTCTCCACCTCGTGTATACTGTATACCAAAGTTCAGTGTTCCTTGCACATACCTTATGATTCTCTTAGCTGCCAGCATGTGCTGTTCTGTTGGTTTCTCCATGTATCTGCTTACCAAGTTTACAGAATAAATGAGGTCAGGTCTGGTTGCAGTCAAGTACCTTAAGCTTCCAACCAATTGTTTGAACTCTGTAGGGTCTACTGCCTCTCCTGAACCCTCCTTTGTTAGTTTCAGACCAGTTACCGTTGGGTTCCTGACTGAGTTGCACTTGTCCAAACCAAACCGCTGCAGAGTCTCAGTTGCATACTTCTTTTGACTGATGAAGATCCCATGTGTGTCTTGAATCACCTCCACTCCTAGAAAGTACTTCATCCGTCCAAGGTCTGTCATTGAGAACTCCTTCTCCATTGACAACTTGAACTTCTCCATCATCTGCATAGAATTGCTTGTATAGATCAAGTCGTCTACATAGATGCTCACAATGAGTATGGCCTTGTCTTCTATCTTCACAAACAGTGTGTGTTCACAATAGCACCTTTGAAACCCCACTGAAGTAAAGTAGTTTTCAATCCTACTATACCATGCTCTGGGTGCTTGTCTCAGCCCATATAAGGCTTTTTTCAGCTTATAAACTTTGTCTCTGGCTCCCTCAACTTCGAAACCCAACGGCTGTTCAACGTACACATCCTCATCCAAATTCCCATGCAGGAAAGCGCTCTTTACATCCAGTTGAAGCACACTCCACCCTCGTTGAGCTGCTATTCCTAGAATCATTCTTATTGTGTCCCACCTAGCCACCGGCGCAAACACCTCATAGAAGTCTACTCCATGAGTTTGATGAAACCCCTTGGCCACCAGCCTCGCCTTAAACTTGTCTACCTCACCTTTCTCATTGAGCTTAGTCTTGTACACCCACTTAACTCCTATCACTTTGGTGTTTGCAGGCAGCTCCACCAGCTCCCAAGTGCAATTCTCTTCGATGGAATTGATCTCTACTTCCATCGCCTTTCTCCATCGATCATGTTTTACTGCTTCTTCGAACTTTACAGGATCGGCTAGATCAATAAACATCGCCATCATCTCCCCATCTTCTTCTTCCGTTATTACACCAATCATTCCTCTATCTCCACAATCATAGTCTCTCATCCAAACAGGTTTCTGCTTGGTTCTTCCTGTTCTTCCTCTCCTCACATCAGACTCTATCTCTTCTTCATTCGTGTCTTCTCCAGCCACTTCTTCTCTACTCGAGTTACCAGCACTCACTGCTCTCTCAGTTCCCGGATTTTGTGTCTCAGGTGTCTCCGGTGACACTTGTGTTTCTTCTTCTTCGTTGAACTCAACGAACTTATCCTCCTCAACTACCTCATCCCAGTTCCACTTCTTCTCCTCATCAAAACGTACATCCTTGCTGATGATGATCCGCTTTGCGTCAGGCTCATAAAGTCTATATCCCTTAGACTCCTTGCTGACTCCAAACATGACACACCTTATGCTCTTCTCATCCAGCTTTACTCTACGCTCGTAAGGTATAAGGGCATAGGCTGTGCACCCGAAAACTCGAAGATGATCCACTGAAGGTTTGTGATGGCTCCACTTCTCTGCTGGCGTGATGTTTCCTAGGATCTTTGTTGGACTTCTGTTGAGGATATGGACGGCGTATTGTGCTGCTTCTGGCCAGAACCTCAAAGGAACCTTCATCCCAAAGAGCATACATCTTACCATGTTCATAAGGCTTCTGTTTTTCCTTTCTGCGATTCCATTTTGTTGAGGTGTGTAGGCTGTAGTGAGTTGCCTCTTGATACCTTGCTCTGCACAGAACTGTTGAAACGCATTTGAGTTGTACTCCCCACCTCTGTCTGTTCTCAAGCACACCAACAAGCCTCCACATTCTCTCTCTGTAGCACTCTTAAACTCCTTGAAGACTTGAAAGGCTTCTGATTTCTCAGCAAGAAAATACGTCCAACATTTCCGACTATAATCATCGATGAAATTGATTATATATCTTTTTCCACTCTCTGAGACTGGAGATATTGGTCCACATATGTCACTATGCACCAATTCAAGACCACGGCTAGCTTTCCACACACTCTGCCTTGGAATAGCTTCTCGGTTTTGCTTGCCCTTCATACATACTTCGCATACACCTTCATCAGTGTTGATCTTTGGCAATCCACTCACCATCTCTTTCTCTGCCAAGACTTGTATGCTGTTGTTGTTCAAGTGACCGAATCTTTTGTGCCACAGCTCCTCTGTCTTCACCGTTTCTATCTGATTCAGTTGCTGATCTTCCTTTGGTTCCATCATCTTAGCTTTCACAACAAACATGCGGTTTGTAGACATTGTTGACTGCATCAGTAACCTTTTCTGCTGCTTGTGCCAGATCTCGCAGACATCTTCTTCAATTACTATTCTTAGACCCTTCTGTTGTAGCTGTCCAACACTAAGTAGATTGTTCCTCAAACCTGGAACATAGTAGACTGAAGATATCATCTGAGTGATTCCATTGATCTCAAGACGCAGGTTTCCTCTTCCCTCTACTAGCATTCTCCTGTCATCCCCCAGTTTGATGCTCTGCCGAAACTTTCTATCGAGATCAATGAACCACTCCATCACTCCGCACATATGATTACTACACCCTGAGTCTAGGTACCATACATGATCAAAACCAACTTCGGTTTGTGCCATGAGTAGCACATCTTCTTCCAGCTCGGCGTAATTCACACCTTTCTCCCAGCTAGGACATTCGTTTTTGAAATGTCCCAACTTATGACACTTATAACATTCAATCTTACTCTTGTCAAAGGTAGGTCTTCCTCTTCCATAACCTCCTCTTCCACCACGGTATCCTCCTCTCTGCGAATTGTTTCCAGTACCTCTTCCTCCTTCCATTCTCAAGGCAAGTTCGTCTCCAGTATGCTTGGTGAGGTTCTGTTCATGCACAAGCAAAGAGCTCTGAAGTTCGTCAACGGTCAGCTCCTTGATGTCCTTTGACTCTTCAATGGCACACACAATGTAGGTGAACCTTTCCACCAACGTACGAAGAATCTTCTCAACTATCTTGTCATCCGGCATGTCTTCACCTAGATTTCTCATATCATTTGCCACAACCATAACTCTTGAGAAATAATCGGTGATTGAGTCTCCCTCCTTCATTTCCAGAATTTCGAAATTTCTTCTAAGTCTCTGCAATTGTGCGCTTCTCACCCTCTTATTGCCTTGGTACTTAACTTTCATCGACTCCCATATACCTTTAGACGTCTCCTTGTTCGCGATGGTTTTGAGGATAGTCTTGTCAATGGAAGCAAAGAGATAGTTCTTTACCTTCAAATCCTTAAGCCTCTGCTCTGCTTGCTCACTTCTCTGCGGGCCTGTCAATATCACTCCAGCCGCTGGTTCTTTGATTCCAGTCTCGACAAGCTCCCACCATTCTTTTGAGCGAAGCAGATTCTCCATCAGCATTGCCCAATGCTCGTAATCCCCATCAAACTTAGGAATATTCAACGATGATTCCTTCTCACTCATTATCTCTTACTTGTGTTTCACTCACAATGATTTAACACAAGCTCTGATACCACTTGTTGGATCAAAATAAACACAAGAAGAGAACAAGAATACTGAAAATGTTCTGAGTTCTTATTAAAATAAACGTTGCTTACAAGTAGCTTAAATAACAAAAGAAAATAACAGAGATCCTAAAAGTTCTCAACCTCCATAATTCTAGGAAGACTTATTCAATACGAGAAACAAACTAACTAAGTCCTAAAGACTAGTTCAAGCTAACTTTATTCTTCATAACCCATCTCATCTGAAGAGATTTGTGATTGGTTCTTCTTTTTTTTTCAAACAGGGAAACGACTGATTCTTACACCATTGCTGCTTCACCGATCTTCGGGTCTCTCTTGAGTAATCCCAGTTTCTACACTCCGAGTTTCTACAGACAGAGCAAGAGTAATCTTGATGTTGAGTCTAAAACTCCTTTGCTCCCTGAGAGGAATGAAGAATCCGACAAAGCCTCAGTTACACAATCAGTTTGGTCTCATAAAGGCTCATTTGCTGAAGAGTTGCCCATTGGTGGCTATGGCTGCAGCTTCACTCAAACCATTTTCAATGGTAAACTATAATCAAAAAAGAAGATTATGGATTGTGACCAGGACCGGTCTTGAGATTTAATGTTCAAAAAATCGTTAGACGGAAGTAATATTGTTTAGGCGGGTATCTAAACTGATTTTTGAACGCAAATTTGGTTTTGCTCAATTTGCGGGATTAGGCGGGTGACTATACCGATTTTTATCACGCTAGAGTTTATATACATTTTTTTTATTTTTACAAATTTAGAGTCTACATATATAATTTTTTTTTCCTAAAATTTAGGGGGTCATAGTCCATGCTTCACTCACTAGTTTATACTCACTACCGGTCCTGGTTATGACTTATGATTCTTGGTTTTAGTTTTTAAGAACTCTGTTTTTGGTTACAGCGATTAATGTAATGGCTGGAGTTGGACTACTCTCAACACCATTTACAGTGAAAGAAGCTGGTTGGGCAAGTATGGTGATTCTTCTCTTGTTTGCTGTTATATGTTGTTACACTGCTACTTTAATGAAAGATTGTTTCGAGCACAAAACCGGTATCATCACTTATCCTGACATTGGAGAAGCAGCTTTTGGCAAGTATGGTCGTATTCTTATCTGTGTAAGTCACTTTCCTAGCTTCCTTAGATTTTCAGTTGTTCTGTAGCTCTACATATTAATGTGTTGAGTCTTCTCTTGCAGGTGCTGTTGTACACAGAACTATATGTAAGTGAATGATCTTGAAAGCTTTTGTTTCTGTCTGCATAACTCACTTAGAATCTTTGTCTATCTTTTTGTAGTCATATTGTGTTGAGTTTATCATTTTGGAAGGGGATAACCTTACTGGTCTTTTCCCTGGTACATCCATGGACTGGCTTGGGATCAGAATTGACTCCAAGCACTTATTTGGAATCTTGACTGCTCTCATTGTTCTTCCAACGGTTTGGTTGAAGGATCTACGCATCATATCCTACCTATCGGGTACAATCAAACTGTTTCTTTTGGTTTTATGTATATTCTTGATTCCTTTAGTCAAGAATCTTGAATCAGCTTCTTGTGATTACACAGCTGGTGGAGTTATTGCAACTGTGTTGATAGCAGTGAGCACGTTCTTCTCGGAACAACGGGTGGGATAGGGTTTCATCACACTGGTCAGGCTGTGAAATGGAATGGGATACCGTTTGCTATTGGTATCTATGGATTTTGCTATTCAGGTCACTCTGTGTTTCCAAATATATACCAATCCATGGGTGATAAAACCAAGTTCAACAAAGCAGTGATCACAACGTAAACCAAATAGACTCTCTAACTCTTATATAAGCTTTTGATGTTTTGATCCAGTTCTTGAATCAAAGAGGTTTTGTTGTTGTTGTTGTTGTGTGTGTGGGGCTACATTGCAGTTTTATTTTGTGTGTGTTGCTATATGGAGGAGTTGCAATCATGGGTTATCGCATGTTTGGTGAAGCCACCTTGTCTCAGATTACACTAAACATGCCAAAGGACTTGTTTTTCTCCAAAGTGGCTCAATGGACAACGGTCAGTTTTATCTTTTATCATCTTTTGGAGTTCCATTTCATTACTAAAACTCCATCTTGGTTCTGTTCTTTGTTAAGGTTGTGAGTCCGTTTACAAAATACGCTCTCTTGATGAATCCACTAGCAAGGAGTATAGAAGAGCTATTACCTGAAAGAATGTCAGAGAACATATGGTGCTTTCTTCTTCTAAGAACAGCACTCGTCGCGTCTTCTGTTTGTTCTGCTTTCCTTATCCCATTTTTTGGTAAGAACGTTTAAGTCCATGAAGGTATCTATGTACTGCTTAATGGTTTCAAGACTCATTATTGTTTTTTCTTTTGTGAAAATTGGCTATTAGGTCTTGTGATGGCTCTGATAGGATCTCTTCTTAGTATACTTGTGGCTATAGTAATGCCAGCTCTATGTTTCATAAGGATAATGGGTAACAAAGCTACAAGAACACAGGTATACATGTTGAGATTTTTCCAGTTTCCTCTTTCACAGTTTCTTGAAAGTAGTTTCTGTATATGGACTCTTAGATTAACTCTTGACGTGTGTTGTGTTGTGTTATGGGATACAGAAGATTCTGAGTGCACTAATAGTGGCGATTGGGTTGGTAAGTGGGGCCTTGGGGACATACTCTTCGGTTGCAAAGATCATTAGGAACTATTAAATGAAGAAGACTCCCATAGTATCTCCTTTTCTTTTGAGTTTAATGTTTATGTTGATGCTAATAAAATCTTGATTAAGATTAATTAGGACTTTTGGAGTAATGAAACTAGTTAAAGTTTTGCTTTTCTCAAAGTTCGCTTTTGTATTTTTTTTGTCACTTCTTCATTTTATGAGTATCTTTCTCCTCTTTAGTATTTTGGGTACAAACAATCTGATAGTAAAAAAAACTTCACCTTCGAATGATTCACTTGGTGAAGGAATGAAATAGCTATGAGTTTAAAATACACTGATGCTTCATCAGAGACTCAGAAGCTTCATCACCAAAATTTAGTCAGGAGTTTTAGATTGTTGAGACTTAAAACTATAGAGTTACAATTAAAGTAAAAGGAAAGTTGAAGGACTTTACTTGCAATGTTATTTAATTAGTTTTGATGCCATTGAGAGACGTGGTCTTGTTTGTAACTGAAGTGTGACAGAGTTGTCATGTCGGAGTCACTGCCCCTATGAACTGCTCTACTCAAATCTAATTTGGGCCTTTCCCTGGAAACCTATGAAGAGGGGTCCAAGTCTCTTAAGATGGGCTTGAATATTCTTTTCTCTCTGTCTTTACTGTATCAATCCATTGGAGTCTGTTATTATAAAAAGACAATAAGTTTGATCATTTCATTATACGATCAATTTTCAAAAAATTTAAGACCCATCGATACCACAGAAAAACTGAGAAATGTATTGTTGACTAGTAATTGTCTCAAGAGTTGAGTTTTATAAGTAGTAAAGCCGAATAAGCCCTAAAACTATATTTAAAAAAAAACTTGCATATATTCCAGATTAAACTTTCAAGTTATCAAACGTTTTGGAAAAACATAAAAACATATTGTATTCTTGATAGAATAATCAGGCATAGATGAACGAGTTTTATATGCTTGTATGATATAAATATATTCTTAACCACTAGTGTTTTCATAGACGTTAATTTAACCATCTGTTTGTTTTTCTTTTAAAATATCTACCGATTTAATTGCATTTTGATTGGGAGTACTATTAAATTTAAAATTAACTTAACTGTATAAAAGAAGAAAAGCTTTAGATCAATCATAAAAAGGTGTTAACATGATTATGCATGTTTAGCGCACACACAAAAACTTGATTACATGTCCTGACATACTACAATTTCACATAATTCACAACTCAACATTTAAGCACTTAAGCTTCATATAGTGACATAGAACACCAAAATTAGTATAGAAATTCCAAATAAATAGTCTATAGCTCATTTTTATGTAGAAGCTGTTTAAAACATTTGTGTTAACAGAAAACTAAATTATAAAACGGATATAATACTATGGTAAATGAGGTTGCTACTTCATTATTTCAGGTTTTCTAAATTTCTGTTAAAACCCCGAAGAATGTGAAAAGGTTCCCACAATTGTCAGTGTCGATAAACAAGAACATTTGACCAAGAAAGACAACAGGAACACATAAGAACAAAAACATATTTGACATATAATATGCTAACTAATTTTTGCTTCTTTGTGACATGTAAATAAAAAATAAAATAAAACACACAAAGAAAGAAAAATAGCTATATTCAAAAATGAAATAGGATGGTCAAAATTGTGTGGTAAGATAAGAAAGGGGGATGCACATGTTCACACAATGAGACACTAACGTGTGAGGTTAATGATTGCTCTTGTCACACTACCCATAAACTTCAAAAGGAATTTTTAAAAACTTGAAGGTCTTTTTCTTATACTATTGTATTGAGTTGAATACAAATATAACTTTAATGATAATAAAATAGTGCCAAAGCTATAAAGGTTTCTATAAAATTATACTTTTTGGTCGAGAGGTTGAGTATAGAGGGGACACCAGCTGCCCCGAAACCATCACGCTCCATGGACAAACTTTCTCCACCTTTTATTCTTCTTCTTCTTCTCTTAGTTTTCTTCAATATTTTATTATTTTATCAAATTCTGCAAAAAGATTTAGAGAAACAATTATAAAAGGGAGAGTGATGAGAAGAGTCGGTCCTTTTTGTCTCATAGAGCCAATGGCCCATCAATTTTTCTTCCTTTTGTCAGGAACCTTTTCTCACGCCTTCCTTCCTTTAATCCCACATTCTCATTCTGCTTCTCACATTTACATTTTATTACCATTATGAGATCTAATTACTATTAGGAGATCTCAAACCAAACTAATCTCCAAACTTTTGGAGCATTTCTTTTCTTGTCATCTTAAACAGTCATAATAACCAACCATGCCTGCAAATCAAGTAGGAAAACTTGAATCCTTCTGTTGTTATTAAATGAACTGTTTACCATTAGATCACCCTGATTGGTTTCCATTAATTAATCTTATTACTGAGATAGTTATAATTGTTTCATATAACCAATTTTTGAAACAAAAAAACATCTTATCATTGAAATTGTTCAACCACTAGACCACTATATATATATACAGAGCATCAGTGTGTGAATATACCATTTACGTTATTCAACCACGACTAACTAAACAAATGTTCAATAATGTAGTATATAACATCTTATGGAGGAACACAAATGTTCAATAATGTATTAGATAACATTTTATAAAGCAATACAAATGTTCTTGTTATGTCATAAAAAATGTTCACGTTATGGGAGATAACATATATATATATATATATTCCCACGTATTTATACATATTTTCTTCTATGAATACGCACTTTAATAGAGAATGCTATCAGGAAGGCATATACGATTGGAATACTTAAACATTTTTTTGTATAGCCCATATTCTATATATTTTCTAGAGGAGTAGAGACGAATTCTACTGCCAAAAGATTGAACTTAGCGGTCTTTACCACTAGGGGAAGTGCCTAAGCACACATATATATATACATGTGTATGTTTATGCCCTACTACTTTATAAAAATTCGTACACTAAATATTTGCTAATACTTTATAAATTCCAACTAATTAACAGTAAGGCAGTTCGTCACAATCACATGTGTAAAATAAGTTGGATTATAAATTATTAAATATAAATACGAAAGAAAATCAGACTCTGCTTATATATATTCTTCAGACTGTAAAATGTGGTCAAATGTACACATTTAGAAAGACATGAACAAAGAAAGGGAGGGGAGACTGGTTTCATTTGGGGACAAAGGTGACATAAGGGTCGCTTTGAAACTCACAGCATACAAACATAGACTTCTATTCACCATGTACTTATATACATTCACATATATATATATATATATATATTGAAATATATAGAAGTCTAGTTTCTTTTGGGCACCAATCACATCTGTTACTTAGATAGTTAGATTCTTCTACGTCGACAAATATTCTCACATTTCTCAAAACCCTAGTAGTCCTCACATCAACAACTCAAACAAAATGAAAAAAAAAATAGCATGAAAAATATTCTTTATATATAAATATTTATATTATCTTTTTCTTCTTCTTGAAAAAGAAAGAAAAAGATTAACACACCAAACCTACTTACAACATCTGCTTACACTCCCACGACTTGTAACTAAAACCATACAACATTATATAAAATAGGAACAATAAAAAAGGCTTTGGTAATTATTACCAAGTTAATTATGATCATACCCTATATGTAAAATCAATTAAAGACTTTTTTAGTGTATACTCTCATCATCTCACACCATTATGATGTGATCCAGCGCACGACGACGCTTTGACCGTTCTCCACCACCAGAACTACGTTCCATCAAAGACTTGCTTGACCGCTCGAGCAGCGACTTGAGAGCGTTCTGTAAGAAATGCACAGATTCAACGCCATGCATCTCTTTGTCGGCAGCTACAACTAGAACACTTCTTGTCCGACCACCAAGAGTTGAGATCTCAGCTCTAAGTGTCTTCATGTGAAGAGACTTAAGAATCTCCATGATGTCAGGCAAGAGATCTGATCTGTCGTCACAACACAAAGATGCTTTGAAGATTATGTGACCGTCGTTTGAGTAGTCTCCATAGTGTAGAACGCTAATCTCGTCAGTCTCTGAAGGTAGAAGGGTTTGGTCTGAGTCCGTGATCTCTAGGGTTTGTTGTTTAAGTTCTTTCACTCGTTGAACCACTTTGGCCAGCAGTGTGGCTTTATCTGTCTGAAATGGAAACATGAAATTAAAATTGAATATTCTGGATAATTTAAAAATATTTTCTGAGGTTTGGATCAAGAAGTTGAAAATTGATGTTCATATCATATATCAAATAAACTGAAAAAAGCTTGACAACTTTCCTAAAAAAAGTGATATACTATCATCCCAACGAGATTCTCAAAAAAGCCATGAAGCTTTAAGTTTTTTTTCTCGTCTTCTATATATTCTCACTAGCATGTTTTGAATATGCAGAATCACTATACGTACTTACACTAAATATCAATGAACATTCATATCGATCTTTGTAGAGTTAAATATATATAATCAAAAAACTATATATGGATCATCTTTGTTAATACATGTGTC
Source organism: Moricandia moricandioides (assembly GCA_905132885.1). Taxonomy (NCBI): domain Eukaryota; kingdom Viridiplantae; phylum Streptophyta; class Magnoliopsida; order Brassicales; family Brassicaceae; genus Moricandia; species Moricandia moricandioides. The sequence goes on from CAJHQQ010000101.1 coordinate 203,895, forward strand.
TGTTAATATAAATTATAATTAGAAAAATTCAACTGAATATCATGAAAACTTTAGTATTCATGAGCTAATAACACCAAATCGAACGGGAAATAAGAATTTTTCTAGAGATGTAATATTTGTATTGAACAAAAGATGCAAAACCCTAACACATACTTTAAATCAACTTTTTGATTGATAAGAGATAAATATATGTATAAATATGTGAAAGAGCGATATAAAAGAGGTATTATAGTATGAAATAAAATTTAGATTACCTTGGAGTTACAAGAAAGCACGTTACGAAGCTTGTTGAGATGAGAATTGATTCGCTCTCTTCTTCTTCGTTCAGCTTCTTTGTGATTCCTCAAAGCAGCAAGAGCTCTATCTTGAGCAACCGTTTCTCCTATGCCGGAGATCGCTAGTGGATAGTAAGATGACGTCGACGAAGACGACCCACATAAGCTTTGCATAGTCGACATGTAGTCGCCTGAAACGGAGAACCCTCCGCCGGAGAGTTCGTTTCCGGTGAGGAAGGAATACAACATCTGATCTGAGGTCTCTGGTTGCATGTTCTTGATCTTCTTTTGCGCCGCCTTGTTTTGTTTTTTAATGGAGGTTGTGTGGAGCTTTCGGTGGGTTCTGTCCTAAAAGATGGACTATATATATACACGTAAAATGAGAGAGTAGATAGGTACTGTAGATTAATGTTTATTAATATTAGATGTTGATATTTAAATAGTGTTTTACAAAAACAAAATTACTTTTTTGGAAAAGATACATAGTGGGGAAAAAGCTGATATTAGAGTATGGATTTGTGAAGGGTACTTATTTAGGTCATTGTTTTGGCATCATCTATAGTTCATTGATTTGTTTTTGGTATTAGAGGTGGCAGAGATCTCCAGCTCACTTCTCTTTTTTTTTTGTCAAAAAAAATCTTAAAATGGAGTTAAATTTCATTTTATGTTCCTCTGAAGTAGATGAATGTTATTGTTTTCTATAAAATTTCAATTTTACCATAAACTTGATATTATTTTTCAAATTTACTATTAATGAATGACTATTTTCAAAAATACATAAATTTATGAGGAAAATAGACTCAACTATTTTTTTTTGAATATTTATTAAAAAAATTTAGAAACTCAACTCAACCTTTTAACACTAAACCGTAAACAATAATCACTAAAGTGTAAACCCAAATGTTAATATATTTTTGATTGAAATTATTTTGAAAAAATGATACTTAACTTGTAGTACTTTTAGAAATTTTTTTTGTTTTCTCATGTTTTATAGAAATTAGTTTTAAATAAAAAGAAAACCACTCAACAGTAAATATGCTGCATAAAAGTTTTTTTTGAGACGTTGATAATAGTGTTCTACAAAACAAAATTACTTTTTGGAAAAAAAATTGGTGGGAAACAGGTCGATAAGGCCATCATTAACCCAGGAACCCCAAATGGGGTTCCTGTTTTTTTATTTTTTTTTTATTTTTCTTTTTTCTAATTAAAAAAATAAAAAAATAAAAAATAAAAACGAACCAATTACGGATCGCCACGTGTCAGTGGGACCCGTGAACAGTGTAAGAAACCCTCTAAAAACGGTGCTTATTTAGGAGTTTTAAGAAACGGTTCTTACACTGTTCACGGGCCCCACATGTCAGTGGGGCCCGCAAACAGTGCAAGAACCCCATTAAGAAACTTGGGATAAAGATGCCCTAAGTTTAATATGAAGTTCGTCTTTCAAAAAAAAAAACTTTTAGAGATTATATGATACAATTTTACTGAAAATTCTAAGTTTCTGTAGATAGATCTGTTTGTTGTGATTGTATGATGTGGAGAGAACCTATCCATTAAGAGTGTCGAGTATGTTAATTGATGATTTGATTAGCGTTAAAATACGTATTTAGAGAGTATCTTACAAACTCTTGAGATACATTTTTTCTCTTTCTCTTGTTTGCTTTTCTGTGTTCTTTTATTCCTAAAATACTGATCAATATCTTGTCATGAGAATGCTTTAGGTTTTATGATATCGTTGAGTTTCAGATATCATGATAAATAATGTATTAGAAAGCAAAACACAATAAAATGGCCCTTATAGGCCGACAAAAAATGGGCCTTATAGGAATTCTAAAAGCCCAAATATAGCCCAATGTTTAAAGTGTTGGTAAACGGTGACCACAAAATGGCGCAAGCAGGAGGAAACAACCAGAACCATGCATAGAAGCTTGCTCGACCTTTGACTTTGAGATCATTCATGGCTGCATCTCCTACACATATCCAGCTTCCTTCTTCTTGTACGCTTCTTCCATCTTCTTCATTCATCTCTCCACTCTCTGTTACTACTGCTTCAACGACTCGAGTCTCCACAAAACTCTGTTCATTACGCGTCAGTTTCAGTCGAAGATCCATCGTCAGGTACAATGATCACTCCGGAGAAGATGAGGATGAAGAGGAGAAGTGGAGCTTTGAGGACGCTGTCTCTCTCTTCAACCAGAGAGATTATTACAAAAGCCACGACGCGCTAGAAGCACTCTGGATAGGAGCTGAGGAGCCAGCTCGAACGCTATTCCATGGGATACTTCAGTGTGCTGTCGGATTCCACCATCTCTTTAACAACGTAAAGTCTCCACTTCTCTCTCTCTCTCTTTCATCCACATTAATGAAATGTTGTTGTAGAATCATAAAGGAGCGATGATGGAGTTAGGAGAAGGAGTATGTAAGCTAAGGAAGATGAACTTCGAAGATGGACCGTTTCAAGATTTTGAGAGAGATGTCTCAGCCGTTCTTGAATTCGTTTACCAAACTCAGCTCGAACTTGCTGCTTGTAAGTTTCAAGTCTTTTTTTAGTTAATGTGTTCATATATTGACATTCAAGAATTGGTTGATGATATTATTGGTTCAGAAGATATGTGTTTGACAATGGATCAATCAGACAGATCTTATCAACTGTTGGGTGGTTATGCAGCTGGAGAGAGTATATACAGCTTAGAGACTGTGGTTGATTTCAACAATGGCATGTCTGAAACAAGTGTTATACTCTTCTCTCCTTCAAGCTCCTCCTCTGATCCAACACGAGTCAAACTCCCTACTCTACAGGCAACCGTTAAGCACCTTATTGCGTTTACAGGCGACGAGTTTTTCTAAAGGATCTGATTTTGAATTCCACAAAACCATGATGCAGAGTGATATTACAGAACTGATTAGACACTGCTATCAGCATGATAATTACAAATTAGGAATTAGAGTTACAACATCTATAAAGAAATGTTTGTCAAATTCATACTTTCATACTCAAACCAGCTGTAAAAGGAAATGTAATTTAAGACATTATTCTGAGTCAATAAAGTATACACTAATATACAAATAACAAAGATGTATCTCTCTAATATGAACCAACACAAAGAAGAACAAGAAAGACAAAGAGACTTTGTAAGATCACTTAGATCAGAAAGAAGCAGAGCTTGTTCGCCTGAGCTTCCACTTAGGTTCCGGTGGTGGTTCACTTGGCAAGATCTTCTCTACCTCCTGCCATTAAATCAAATATTCAGTATATTTTTTTAAAAAAATACACTTAATCAAATTGTTACCATTAAAGGAAACTACCACATAGATAGAAACAAGAAGAGATGGGACTCTTACCATTAGCCTCCGAAGTTTTTGGTTTTCTTCTTCTAAGCTTGAAACCTTGATCTCTAATTCATGCGTATAAGCCTGATAAAAAAAAACAATATTATTAAACTAACAAAAAAATTTAAGAACACACAAGTTCTTCTTCATTCTTTAACCTGTTTCCTAGCTCGTGAACGTGAAGCAGATTCTCTGTTCTTGATCATCCTCTTCTGCTTCCTCTCTACAATCCTCTCCACAAAATCCCCTCCTGATGAAGCCACTCTTTTCCTTCCATGCGCTTGTGGAGTATCAGATAATCCACCCATTATCAGAGTAGTTGGAGACACCATCTCTTGCATGTCACAAACCGGATATGGCATAAACCCTTGGTGTTGATGCTGAGGCTGATGATACTGAGCCCATTGCCCATTTGAAGATACGTTGACAACATTTTGAGGGACTGTTATTGTCTCAGTAACCACACCAGCTTTCAACAACAAATCCTCAAGTGTGATTTCACCAAGTGTAGGCTGCTTATTATTATTGCCTATCCTCTCACCATGAGGATTAGCACTGCTTCCGTTCTTGTCCTGTTGAATGTCTCTCCAAACCTCCTCAACTGTCTTTTTGCTGAGATCTCGAGGCAAAGTTAAGCTTCCTTGACGAGTGATCCCTTCCTCTATTCCTTCTGGTGGCTGATTAGCTTCGGCAGACCAGACACTCTTGAGAAGCTCATCAAGGTTCATGCTTCCCAATGGTTTTGAGGAACTTCCAAACTGGGTTTGAACCTCATGGAGCTTTAAGCTGTAGAGAGAGTTTTGTCGAGGTAATGACTGATGGATAGGCTCTTCAACGTTTCCTCTAAGAGAACCCATATATCACCTTTAACAAGAGAGAAACAAAAACAATGAATATATGACATGCAAATTAGAAACCCTGGTTGATCTAAACACCTAAAAACAGAGGATTTCTAATAATCAAAAGCATCATTGCTGTTTGCATGCAGCATTCAAGATAACTATACTTAGAAATACAGAAATTAAAAGGGGAAAGACAGAGAAAGGAGAAGAGACAGGAGACTGTGAAGAAAGGAACAAACTGCAGATAAAGAAGCAGATGAAGAGAAGAAAGAAAGGAACTTGAGTTCTCTATGTGTACAAGTGGTGGGTCTGAGACAAACCTTTGGTTAGTGCACAAGATAGATTACAAAACCCAAACATACATTCTCTTCTCTCTCTTTAATTTACCCACGTGAGAGAAAGAAGAGCCGTTTTGCACAACAAAGACACTGTTACACTCGAACCTGAAACTGTGCCTTGATGAATTTTCAATTAAAAGCTACTTTCCAGATTGTTACCAGAAAAAGAAGAAGCAATAGTACTTTAAAAGGGAAACGTGATATCAAATTTGACCCTGTACATTGGTCGTGTCTAACAAATATTCAAGGTAGTCTACGTATTATATAATCACGTAACCTTTTTATTTGAAGAGAAAAAAAGATTCGTTTGCATGGTAAAAAGAGTAAAAGAGAAAGAAGGGGACAAAGGGAGGAAGGGACCACATGGATGGTTGGTTGGTGAGGAGAATCGGGGTGTTTGCATGAAGATCCGCGTGTGCTTCCTCTTCGGGATGTTCTCCCACGTGTTTCTGCTTCCCCTTATCTTCCCTTTATTTATGATAAAATCCCAAATAAAATTCATACTTATCAAATAACATTTACACATTAGTGTAACAAAGATTATGAGAATAAAGAGTCTACTCCTTTTGGTGAACTCAGATGAGAACATATGATGACCAGTGAATCCCGTTTGATCCTGTCACAGAGAGAACAACAACACACAAACTATCCTTTCTGTGTAGCTAACACAGGTCTCTTAAGTTTACAATAAGCTTTCACTAGTTTAACCAAGTGGTGCAACTAGAGAGAGAGAAACTATCCACTGGTTATCATGATCTCAACTCAGCATTAGTGAACTACACAATGTGTAAAGAGCACTTTGATTCCACAGATAAATACACAACCCAATAGTTCAAAGCTGGAAGCATTTCTATGTGTAAAGCCTGGAAGCATTTCTATGTCCGTCGGCCCATCCCGAGATGTTGGAAACCCTAAGCAATTTAGAAAGGGTTTTATAATTTTTTTTAAAAAAAAATTAGGAACTTTTTTCTATGTAAATTTTTTTAAAAAATTAAGAATGCCAATGTTTCATTTAGCTGTGATCAGGACCACCCATGTGTAAAGCACACAACAACTATACTTATCTTTTAAATTGAAAAGACATTCCAAATCTCCCATGATGTAACAGAAACACACTAATATACTGCACATTTCTACTTTCATACTGTTTTCACCGATTCAAAATAGATGCTTTTCAAGCAAAGAGAAACTCTAAGGACACCAAATAAATGCTACTTTTATAACAAATCCCAAAGCCTGAAGGATAAACGACAACACTTGCTCAAACTTTAAGCCGAGAGCTAAACAAGAAAACACTTTTGCTTAATTTTCTTTTTGTTATAAAACCTTCACCATTTTTTCTGTTCAGCGAATTGGGATTGGCAAAAGTTTAACCTGTAAGATTCTGTAGGGCATTAAATGATGAACCATTCAACCTTCAGTCAGAAAATACCTGCGAGAGGGGTAAGATTTAAGCAAATATTACACTCGGATAACAAGATATACGCAACATACATTCATTCGTACAGCAACATAGTATGCGCAATATATGAATTCATGGGAGAACCAAACAACAAAACCGCGAAACATAGAGATAAGGATAACCAATAAAAACTAGAGTCCAATAAAACGAAAAACGGAAAAGGGAAAATACGAATCTAAACCTAGAGAAATCAGTAATGATAAACACTGTATAACTTTTACAAATGAAACCGTTTACACAAAGATAAAACAGCGATAAAAGTTAAATGAACCAGAGTAGCTTATTTAGATTTGGAATATCTTAAAAAAGAGTTCGGAAAACTAAAACTTCTTGAAAGGTTTGAGAGAGGCATGGCCTTTGGAGAAACGTAAAGAGTAACATTTAATCCGAAAACTAAACAACTCCATTTGCATCAGCTCCTTAATAACTTCAGAAGATTCACCAGGCCAATATTAAAAACACTGTTTATGAATATCTGCACAATGAATTGAGAAAATAAGAAAAGAGTTTCACAACAAAAACTGGTGCAAAACCGAACAGTCTGTAACACCAAAATTGCAAAAACATTAACTGACAAAACACAGCAAGACCATGTCTTTAGATATACAAGCATCAAAACAGAACAAAAACGAGACAAAATTCAGGTATAGACAGAACATCAGAAAGAAGCTGCAGATGTATGTATACCTGAGTGGCTACATCTACTGACCCATGTATTGACCACCATACCCTAAACCATGCTGCCCTCTTCCTATACCGCCCTGACCAGGTTGCGGAGTCTGATAACCGCCCTGACCAGGAAGCTGAGTCTCATAACCGCCCTGATAACCAGCTTGGAGACCGTACCCAGGAAAGACCCCTGGTGTCATATTTGCTTGAGCACCATAGCCACTTGGCATTCCACCTGCAGTTCCTGGACTAGGCGCCCCCAATGTCCCCAACAAAGCCTGTCCAAATGCTTGGTTCATACCCACTCCAGCACCCTGAGACGCCAACAAAGCTGTTAAGGCCTGGCCAATGGCTGGGTTCAACCCCTGGTTATTAGCAGCTAAGAAATGCCCATGACCTCCAATTGCACCGTAACCAGTCTCGTCATTCCTTTCGTAACGTGAATTTTGACTGTAATAGTTCTGCTGATGCTGATGTTGATGCTGCTTAACAGGTTTCGGCCCATCGTTCGCTTTATGGCAATGCAAAACATGACCTTCAAATTTCTTATGCGGCTCCTCCAACGCCTTCTTAGCACTCTCCGCAGTTTTATACACAAACAAAGTGAAGCCTTTAGGTCTCCCAGTAGCTTTATCAAGCCCTAACGGACCTTCTTCAACCTCCCCAAACCTCGAGAAAAACTCCAGCAACCTCTGCGGATCAATATCGGCGCTAACATTACTCACATAAATCTTCCTCTGCACATGCTCAGGGTTAAAATGCTGCCCCACCACAGGGTTCCCCTGAACAGGTCCCATGGAAGCTAACTGACACGCAGCCATACGCGTTCCAATCTTCTTCTGAGGCTGCTTGAGAGCGTTACGAGCACCGGAACGCGACTTAAACAGGATAAAGCCGTAACCTTTAGATTGTCCAGTAACCTTATCAACAACGCATTTGCAATCTTCGATCTCACCGTACTGATTAAAAGCTTTGATAAGTACGTCGGCTTTCGTGTCCCATCCAAACCCGTGGACGAAGATCTTACGATGAACTGGATCCTCATCCGCCACGATTCGGATCCGATCGGCGACGTCGGGATGCTTCTCCGCAGCTTCCTTGAGAAGAATCGAGAGCTGTTCCTTTGAAAACGGTTCCAGGAGATCTTCGATTGGCTCTTGGTCGTCGTCACCGTGACGTTGATTCTCAGATAGAGACGACGTCGTCTTGTTCTCGTCCACGTCATCGTTTTCCTTTTCGTCGATCTGCGTGGTTCCTTGATCGCCGTTTTCGAATTGGAGCTGCTTCTGTGGCGGTTCTGTGGTGTCGTTGGATTGAGGTTCGAGCTTTCTCTTCCTTTCTGCCATGGAGTCTTCTAGTTAGGGTTTACAGATTCTTCCTTCTTCCTTCTTCCTTCTTCCCCTAAACAAATTTATTTGATTGTTTTCCTCTTTATCGCGAATTGAAATGAAGCTCACGCATTTACTCTGAGAAAGATAAGAAGAGACCGTCTCATTTGAGAATATTGGGCCTCACATAAATTGGACTTTGGAGGCCCATATAAATTGTTAGTTGACTTTGGTCAATCCAAGATTCTGACAACTGCGAAACTCGAAAGGCTTAAGCTAAGATAAACTCACTGTTTCAACAGATATGAAACCTCTTTATTACTATAACAACTTTTGTTTCTGTGTCTATACAACAAGTAACATGAACAAGGAGCAAAGAACATATCTCTATGGCTTCCTAGCAGTAAACATTATAAAAGAATCCTGAACAATATCTTCATAATCTGTAAGACCACATGTTGTACACACATCCTTGATCTCATCCTGCATCAAGTAATTGTAGTTCTGCAGTATTCTCTGCAAAATGATTCCCAAACTAATATAAAGATCCAAAGTCTATACAATCCAAATCTGATTCTTATCATTCTCTTTACCGATTGAAAAGGTCTGATAATCCACGGAGTAGAAGGACTGTATCTTAGAAACGTTGTCCCAACAAAAACACCTCCACTTCTTAGAACACGACATATCTCAGCAATCTTGTAACAACAACATAAACAATGCATCACAACAAGCTTCAAGATCAAAATTTCGAAAAGATTTGCTTACAGCATTTGTAGGAGAAGGCCAACAGTGTAACGCTGCACCAGCATGAACTGCATCAACAGAACCTGAAGGGAAAGGGAGACGAGAAACGTCTGCTCTCACAACAGCTATGTTAGTGGAGCTATCAAAAGTTGTGTCCTTCTTGATGAATTCATTACACTGGCGAAGCATGTTTTCAGAGTAGTCAAGAGCAATGACGCCAGAGTATTTGCCAGACTTTGCAAATTTCCTTGAGAATAAACCACTTCCACAGCTAACATCCACAAGAACACCACCTTCTGCTTCTTTGAAGTACTCCTCAGCCATTCTAAACTGCAATTTTTGAGTCATATATTATTATACCTCATGAGATGCAGGAAGAAGCACAAAAGGTGGCTCCATGTACCTCTTCATCAGGACCAGGAAAACCACTTCGAGCAAAGTTCTGTCTCCAACCTCTTTCATATAGAAATGATACTAATGGACTCCTAAACAAACAAACAACAATGTTCTAAAAATCGGTCCGGCATAAACGAAAAGATTTTTCTTAGGCTTTAAAATCGGTCTAGGCTTTGTCCGACTAATCAATAATCTCATATAAAACTATAAAACGCCTAATTACCACCTAGCTATTTTTATTGAACATTAAGACATAGCCAAGAAAAACAGTTTCAGATGATCAAAACCAAATACCGAAAGAGCTCAGTTGTAATGGGTTTGACTTCATTGAAAGAATCAAAACCAGCAGTGACAGTTAGATCCAAGTACTCATCTTTGCTAGAGTATGTCTTGTTACACTGTCCACACTTGAAACCAGACCTGTAGATTGCTTGTCTGCAAATTTACAATAACAACAACAAAATAAAAACTTTTTTAACAGAAAGCAGATTGAAAGAAACAAACTTTATAATCAGATGAGGTGAGCACTTACAGGTTGATACCTGAAGGTCCTTTCCTCATAAGTGGTTCGTAGCAAACAGGACACGCGAACACTTGTGTTTGCTCAACTTCAACAGTTTCAGTTTCTTTCTTGTCGGAACCTGGAGTTTCGTTTAGTTCCTGTAAAATATTACAAGAATGATACTGAGAGTCTCTTTTCAATAGTTAAGAGAGAAAGAGAAAGAGAAAGAGAAGGAGCTCACCGGTTCAAGAGCAACGGCGCGTATGGAGGAAGATGGGAAACGAGAACGAACAGAGGAAGCAGGTGAAGAGAATCGGTAAAGACGAGAGTGTGAGGTAGAAGAGGAGAGGGAAGAGAGGTTAGGTAAAAAGGGCTTGTTGAGGAGAGCTATATAAGAAGTAGAAGAAGCTGTTAGTGAAGCCATCGCCATTAGAGAAGCTTAGAGTCAACGAACGAACAGAGAGATGCTTTTGGCTTTAATTTATACAGAAGTAGATTGTGTGTGTTCCATGTAACAATTTTAAGCAAAATATGTGTGTTGAGATTCTTTTAAGGCGGAATAAAATGACGCATACTTCTCGTTTTCACCAACCAAATCAAGGACAATGAGTGTTTATTATTAATATTCTTGGCTAAATTGGGTCCACATGATACAATATGGCTTCTTTACTAACACATCTCAATCTAATGAACTTTGCTTAAATCCACATTTAAGGTATGGTTCGTTTCACTAAACCAGTAAACAAACTACTCTCTTAAACATCATATCATGTATATGGAGAAAAGCAAGCAAGAATAAGTGGCTCTCTCTCTCTCTCTCTCTCTCTCTCTCTCTCTCTCTCTTTCAATCTGCATCACCAAGACCATCTTTTCCATCGCCTCTCTTTGTGATTTCCGTGAAATGAGAGCTTGGTTTCTTCTTCTGTGATGATGCTGTCTCAGCGTTTCTCCTTAGAACAGCTCCAGGTGATGGATACGGTCGCTGTTGAAACAGAGGACCCTGAAACAACACACATCCATCTCATTAAGTTAGCAACTAGACTTCTTGAGAAGCTGCAACTATTTATGAAGTATGTGGAACCATATATGTTTAAAAGAACAAGTGGCATTACTGTGGCAGTTGTATCAGCGGCTCGCGGTTGCATTCCTTTCAGTCCAACAACCCTACAAGATGAGAAGAGATCAGACCAAACCCCATGTTATGATTCCTAGGATCAATAATCAGTTTGGTTCCACATTTGGCATGTAATCCTCATCAATTCAGATGAGCTAGGAGAGGAAGTGTATATAGCTAATGATGATCCATGAAGTGAATAAAACGGGTTTTATGGACATTACCAGCCACCCCGTGGAGCATCTGAGTACGAGCTAGGGTCCATTGGGTCCACCTCATCATCCTCCGCATGCGCACGTTTTTTGCCAGCTCCCTTTTTCACCGGAGGTTTTGAACTTGACCTGTTTCAATGATTGCCATTTTTTGCGTCATGTGTAAGGAGTAAACCACAAGAGTAAGTGAAACGTAAATCTAACACACAGGAACCTCCTGACTCACTACTACATGTAGTTTCATGTTGATAATTTTTCTAGTATTAAAATTCTGAGAGATGCTTACCTCTGATTCGGATCGTTTTGGCCAGATTTTCCTGCATTTGTGACGTATGCCAAGTACTGCTGCTCTGGGAGATTAAAAACTCTGCACTCCATATACAAAGTCTGTTTAATAAGGTCTTGACGCACGCTATTATGTGCTTTCTAATAAGTAATAACACAAGACTAAACCAGGAAAGATAGCAAGCCAAGGTAAGAGCGGTACACGTGTTTAACATTCTACAGTCAAAGCAGTTCTCTATGCAGCAATATAACTCAAAAAGTATATTAAGACAAGGGACAGACCTGGTACAGTGAGCACAGTAACCCCAGCTCTGGACAAGGCCCACTCCCCAGCCACCACATCCGCTGCATCTTGGCAGCTGAGAGGGCTGAATCTCCCTCTTCCCATTAGCAGTATTTTGGCTGACAACATTTGTAGTGTTTGTGGCAGCGGGCTTCTGTAAAGAAGCTGGACGTTCCCATTGCGATACATGAGTCTTGGTATTGTAGTAATACTTATGACCTGTGCATTAGGAATAAAAAAGGTGTAGAGCTCAGGATAGCGACCAACAAAGATCGAAAATTAAGCAAGCATTGCGTGTATAGTGCAACAGAAAATTAGATGATGCTGGTCAAGTACGAGAGCACAAACTTCCAATAGAAAAGGTAAAGTACATACCAGATGTTTCATCAAGTGTTTCAATCCACTCTTCTTTAGGAGGCAGAGGTGGCGCACTTGAAGTCGTGGAAGGTAGCTCAAAAGGCCTTTGCCACTGGGATGCCCCGGTATGCTGGTTATAGTAATATGTAGCACCACTAGCTGGATCTTTCGCATCTACCTGAATGAAACAGAACAAGTTTAAGTGGCTTAAAAACTATAAAAGCGAAGAAGAAAAGAAGTTAATCGTATCTCATTCATACCCATCCTAATGGTAAGGTGCTTGCATTTGTCGGAACCGGTCTATTCCAACTACCCGCTGATGCCTGGAAAGGAGAAGAATCACAAGCAAACAAAACTTCAAAAAGTCAACAACAATAATAACATAGGTGATTTATGGTTATACAACATGTGTCGAGGATAACAGTGTGAGAGATGAATGATTACATCTTGAGCGTTGGATGTAACAGCCCCTGAACCATCTCTGAGAATCCCCCTGGCCTTTAATTTAAGTTTGAGATATTCAGGCAAATAATCAGTAGGTTCAGGCTTCTCACTGAGCTGGGAGTGGCCTGCATAAGCAACTCCACCCGGTATACCATAACCATTCCCAACATCCACATTACCTGGAATGGAAAAAAAAAACTAGTAACTGAATCGGTTTAGTGAATATTCCAAAATACTTGAGAGCTCATAGAACCTATAAATGAACTAACCTTCACCGCAAGTACTCACAGTCCCACGCTTTGATGCAGTCTCTGCCCGATGATGTGCAGTGAACTTCAGCAAATGTTCCTATGTAGAAACGAATATTTAATAAAACTTAGATTCTACTTCCATTGAAAACTTCACGCTCATCATTCCTTTTGTGTAGAATATAAAACTAAAGTACCAACTAGCCACTTGAGGATAAAAACATCACTGAATCAGAAACCTTTAGAGCATTGGGGTCAGCACGTTGCCGAAGAATGTCAGTGTTATCTTCTCCATCTACTGAACTCCCAGCCTCTCTGAAATATGGAAAATTTGTTCAGACAAAATCACATTAGACAGGAGATGCTGCCCTGACAGATGGGATACAAAGACAGAACCTTTGACCTTGTATGATCTTCTGCGTTTCAATCTCCTGTAGAAAAAAAATCACAACACCAAATCAAGAACGTGACCCGGAATCAAAGTTTTGAAATTTAATCGAAGGAAGCCAAAAAGTAACGAACTTGTTCGCGAAGAACAGCGTGACTTGCTGCAGATTCAATGTCTAGGGAGCTTCCATAGCCATAAGTAGATGCTGCTTGGTTATAAAGAGAAGAATTGCTCTGCTGTTGCAGCTCTTCTCCCATTACTAAGTTCAACCCCAACCTTCGAATCGTTTCTGAAGAGAAAGAGAAACCCAGAAACAGAGCTTCAAAGTAATGAGCTTCCGATTGATTACCGATCAAAACCGAGCCCTAAATTTAATTCCCGCGATATATCAATTAGGCCCATAAACTAAGGCCCATTATGTAAAAGGCCCGTGTCTATTTTTAAATGGTTGATAAGTAACCCACCACAAAGAGAGAACCTAAATAAATGATTTATAGTGTTGGAAGTTCTCAAAAAAAAAAAAATATATATATATATATTAATATTAATTATAGAATTAAATTAATCTAACGTATTTATGAGAATTTTTAGATTAGATTTTTTATAAATTTAAAAACTCCATAATTAAATATTAATATTTACATACATATATATTTATTTTAAGAATCTTAACCTTCATTAGAGTGTTCTAATGAACAAAAAATAGAAGCTTATTTTTTAATTTTTGAGAATATTACTGTCAACAAAGAAACAGTTAAAAAATTGTTTATATTGACTGGTTATGAAGCAAGAATACTGTTTGTTTTAATGGAAATCACCAATCTTAATGCATTTTTAATTACAAATCATAAATATATTCCGTTAAACGTTGATTGCATGACACAGTATCTAAATCTGAAATCAACAGTTGTATTTAAAATGTTTTTTTTTTTACTAATTTTGATTAGGCAGAGTTGAAAGACGGGAGAGGAATGTCAGTGTGTTTGGTAACAAATTAATAAAAAGATATTTCCGTGAAAGAGAGGAAGGACACGACCGCTTCATCGATCTATCACATGCTTGTGGTCTCGTCATCATCTCCTCATCATTACATCCTCTGAATTTGCTGACATCACCAATGGCGTCTGTTGACTTGACCTAGCTTTTTTACTACTTCTTTGTTCATTTTGAATAGTCCTCGAGTCATTTAGAATATTGTATAAGCTGCAGAAATTTCCAACCAAGTATTTAACATTCGCTTACTATCATGTAAACAATGAACCACTAAAACTCGTTAATTCTGGTCGTCTCATCAATGCATAATATCATGAAAACACCAAGTTTTCAATGGTCCAGCAATACACAAATATTGTTGATGGTTATTCTAAATATCTGAACCTGACTCGAAACAACTAAATCCAAACTTAAAATATCCGAATCCGATCTGAATATAGAACTATCTATATGGGTTTTAAACTTTTATATCAAAATATCTAATTCGAACCTAAACAGGTATCCAAATACCTACCCGTAGTTAATTATATTTTTTAGCTAAGTAAAGAATAATCGTTAAATGGTGTCATAATGTACCGAAAATATAAATATAAGGTGTTGACATGGTATTACTATTGTCATTCCCATGAACGATGCATACAAACGGAGCCGATCTTGAAATTTAGGAGACCACAAACAATTTATTAAATTTTTAATTATTAATTTTTTTAGAAATTTGAAGATCTAAATTTTTCATTTTGGAGGGGCCTATATCTATGTAACTTTTCAAAGTTTTAGGGACATGAGGCTAATGTTTCATTGTCTTTGCCCATGACCAGCCATGCATACAAGAAGTGTTTAACTATACGTTCCTATTTTTTTCTATAAACTATACTTTGAGTATAAAACGAATGCACGATGATTTTCATCCCCAAATTAAGAGTTCAATGCTGGTCATCCAATATCAATATTGGTGATTCATGTTCCAGTAACAAATTTACGTGATCAACGGAATGATCATATCCCATTCTACTAGTTGTGATAAAGATGTCAATCATCCAACTAGAATCCACCGTACTTTTAATTGATATTAAATATTACTATATAGTACTATTTACTACAGAATAAAGTCAACTGTTTTTTTTTGGATAATTGAATTTTGCACTTCTTTAATTGAATAAAGCCTACTCTAGTGGTACTTTAGTTCCATGCTTGTCTCGATTTTTTCCTACTCTTTTGAACATCTATATATATATATATAATGTGATCCATATAGTTATTTTCACATAACTTGATATTTCATGGAGTAAATATTAGATTAGCTATACATAAAACGTTACACCGGTCAAATAGAATAGCCACATACAATCATATTTGTTTAAGTAGCGTGAGTGAAGGAAGCACCGTGATAAATAAGTTCGAATATTAAAAAATTCAAAGTGACATTTTTGTTTCAAATAAAACTAAATGATACTTACTTTTTTAAAATAACGACAAAGAGACATATTTTATATTATCTTTTACGTAGTCATTAAAACTGATACTAACTCAATATTGGTCTGCAGAAAATAAAAATAATAAAAGATGGTTATGGATTAAAATGAGGACATATCATAGATATATCTTTTGTGTAAACATCTATAGTTAATTAGCATTTGTAGTTGTCTCCAATTAATGAAGTAAACAAAGGTTAAGGTCTCCCACATTATATGTAAATTATTATGTAGCTTTAGTGCTTTGCGAGATTAGTGAAATCTCAAAGGGTGCAAAAGAAAGACCGAAGCTGATAATGATCGATTCTATTTTCTCTCTTAAGTCGTTTGGTTTTGTCCCACTGAGCAACAAACATTTAATTATGAGTCTAGCCGTTGGAAATTGACCTTGTTTCTTCTTCTTATTTTCTTTATTTTCTTTTGGCTTATTTGCATGATCTCACCGCGTAGGTCCAGATGAATGCCAATAAAAATCTACATCCATATAAAAACATCTGAAATTTCTAATAAAAACTATAAACAAATTTATTGTGATAGAAGGAAATGATTCAGAAGGTAGGTTAGCAAAATGGATGGCAAACATGTAGAGAGTATAAACCGTAACACTTTGAGACATCAGTGTAGTGTTCATCAAAGATTAATCCTCAATCGTTCAAATTAAAAACATAGTCACATGACTAAACTGAAAACAAAGAGATCCGACTTATTATTCTTTGTCGTTTATTTTGTGTCGAATGAGCGCCACAATACCGTTAGTTTTTAACCAAGAGCTCTTGGTTTATTGGTATTGAAACTTCACGAGTGTCCGCCCTGAGTTCGAGTCGTTTTGGTCACCTTTCCGCATATAACCGTGCGTGCTCAGATGAAAGGCATCGTGGAGATTAGTCTGATCTTACCGCTTGGGACCCTCTACGGTTAACAAAATAAAAAAAATACCGTTAATTTTTTTTTGGCAAGTAAATTAATAAGTTAGAAAATACTACAATTTTTTTGTTATTTTTGTTTTTATTCGAAATATCTGACCCTAAGAAAAGTCCAAAATAATTTCTAAAATGATGTAAAGTTCACGGATGGACCCATTCTTCTATCAAAAATGAAGTTCAAAACACAAATCAATATCTACGATGGCCACACATATTTCATATCGTTCGATTATTTTGAACATGGATTTGCTTAGTTTCCCAAAATTCACATACTACTAAACTATCCATGCATAGTTTAATACTGCAACTTATTATTTTATCATTCAAGTTATCAATCTGTTTTACATATGTTTATTTGTTACATCAGTCTACATTTTATTCAGTTATTTTAAAATTAAAAAATGGCCGCTTGTTTAATGATAAAAAAGATTGATTCACTCATTATGCACCGTGTCTGGCTCAGTAGCCAAAACGGTCACAATCACTTGGAGCGTAGAAAAACCCAAAGCTCAGTAGCCAAAACGACACGTGTCATCATCTATCTCTCTCCGCTCAACGCGCTTTCATCTCTCTAAACGCCATCCTTATTTAAATAATATCTATCTACGACCACCATTTTCATTTCTTACCTCTCTCTCTCTATCACTTCCCTTTCCTTCTAGAAGAAACTCTCTGCACTCTTCTTCTCGTCTTTGAACATGGTTTCTTCTGAGGGTTTAGCAAGCGTCGAACCTTGGTTGTACCGACAAGGTTTCAACGTTGATTCATGGTTGCTTCCTGACACCTTCTCTCACGACAATGATTTGCTCGCCAAAGCTCTCTACAACACCGTCTCAGCAACCCCACCACCACCTCACACTCACTCTCCCTCCTCTGTTCTCTTCCATTCCCCTAACCCTTCTTTAACTCTTTCCTCTAACGTCTCTTGTGGATCAGATCCTGAGATCGTCCTTGGAGGAGCTAAACATAAGCATAACTGCTTCCTTACAGGTAAAGCCATGAAGCGTCGCTCTCGAGCTTCCAAGAAACCTCAGACCACGTTCATAACCGCGGATCCATCTAACTTCCGCCAAATGGTTCAGCAAGTGACTGGAGCCAAGTACATGGACTACTCTACCTCGCTCATCAAGCCGGAGCCAAGTAGGCTAGTTAACAGACTTTTGGAGATATCCACGACGGTTCCAACACTCGATACATCGGCGTTTTTGTCTAACCATCACCAGGAGAGTCACAACGCCGTGGGATTACCGTCGGTGAAAGCTAATGCAACGGTGGACGTGAGTGGCTCCGCCGTGGAGTTTGATACTTGCTCAACTTTACCCACTTTTCCCACGCTTGAGTCATGGAAAGTTATGTGATTCCTTCTAATTTAACTGTAATCTTTAACTCTTTTTTAGTTTCTTTTTTCTTAAAAAAAATATGCATCTCATTATGAATTATCTTGTTCATAGATTTGTACTTTCACTTTAAAATTATTTAGCAAATAAGTAATGCTATATTTATTTAAATCTTTAGCCGAGCTCGAGCCAGTGTGATTTAAATTTTGAAGAGGTAAAATAAATTTTAAACCAAATGTAATCTGCCCATTGATTAAATAATGTTCTGAGTCTTCTTCTCACAGTTGAAAAAATAAACTAACTATATAATATACATCAGATATTTCGAGTGGAGTAGGGAATATATCTTATCAACATCTTTTACATTAAGACAATCAAACACGTTACCCACCACTACAAACAATAATGTCTCCATTACTGATACAAAAGCCAAAAGTTTTATTTGTTTTTATTAGAACATCCCATCTTTGCTTGCCGTTATGTAGTACTCTAATGCAATTGCGTGAAGTATTAACTCTCATTATCGATTAATAAAAGTGCATTTTAGCTATTACACTTTCTATTACCTTTCCACCAATTGGAAAAAACATAAAATATATAAGTCTAAGTAGTACCTCTAGATGCTTTCTCTCACCCTTCATCCTTATGTGCCTTTGTTTTCTCAAGTGAATCCATCGCTTCTTCGAATGATTTCTGAAACAAACATATGCAAACTGTTTGTCATGAACTCAAAATGGTTCCATATCGTGCAAACAGCAAATCGGTTACTATTTATTTTCTCACTAAGCGACACTATCTAGCGTGCATATGTAGTAAAGCTAGTTTCTGGATAACATCAGAGGTCCTAGCTCAGAAACTATACAGGTTTTTACTTGTCACAATGCTCTTTTAGCCTTATTACACACACCTATGGAGACAAGGCTAGTTAAGTACGGATGAGACAATATCATCAAGCTCACAAGAACTTCAAACTGATGCATTTGAGAAACTCATAACATTTAGATGCATCCACCAACAGGAACAACAACCTAGTTGAGTTGTATAGTAAGACAGGACAAAAGAACAGGTCAAATACGGTACAGTACACTCACCCCCGAGTTACGCATTTTCCATAATGTTTCTCCGCTTGAATCAATCGCTGTAAAGGCAAAGTACATACCACTGGAAGAGAAATGTTAAGAGAAGAGTCAGGGTAAGTATGTAACATTAAACTACATAAAACCAAAAAAACTTGTCCTCAAGATATGAAGCTCCATCGCATCTATAATGATGTATAGTCTCATCGCACATAGTTTCACTAAGAACTAACAAAGTACAATGGGGACCATAACTCTTAAGACTCTAGCTAAGCTCAGTATCAGATGACATGACAAGATCCAGCTCTGAAATTTATGCGACTTGAAACAATTACACACTGATGACTAAATGATCAATGCATATGGTTTTAATTAATTTAAAGGCTGAATAATCTTATACTCACTATGTTTCATTTTAAGTGTTACTTTAGCTTTTCGCACAAGGATTAAGAAAATAATTAATTTTGCATATTTTCTATATAAAATCACAATTACCTATACACCTAACCATATTTCAACCTATAGAAAAATAAATTACAGTATAAAGTTAATAAATTTTGCATCGAACACTAGAGTGGATACTAAAAGACTCTTCCCCTCCATCCTTTGGATAGAAAGTTTTAGGTTTATATGGTTTATTCCTGATGTGAAAGATCTGAACTATTAAAATAGATGGTATGTCATGTAAGAACAAGGTTCAAGTCTATCAGTCTGTTATGATGCCTCAGGTGCATAACATCATTTAGCAACATACTATGAACATTCACAGGTAAGGTAGTAATCTAACAATGAGCTTGTATCAATGAAGACAAAAGTGTTGTCACATACCCAGCTAACGCGAGGTTAAGGAGAAACGCGCGTGTAGTCAAGTAACGAAACGTCGACTCAAACCCGCTACTAAAACTAGACCCTTGACGGTTCCTCGCAGAGTAACCATAACCATAACCAGAACCAGAACCGCGGTTTCCGTATGGATTGTTATATGAACCGCCGGTACGGCGAAAGCAATCGGAATCGCTGACAGCGTTATAAGACGCGCGTTTACGATCATCATTCAATACCTCGTAGGCTTCGGACACGAGCTTAAACCTTACGGTGGCGCTTAACCGAACGTGGTCCGGAGACTGAGCGTGCTTGTCTGGATGGTACTTCACCGCTAATCGCCGGAACGCTTCTTTGACCTCTTGCTTCGTAGCGTTTCTGTTAACGCCGAGGACTTGGTAATGATCCACCATGACGGATCAAGGAGGATTCGTCTGAAAATTTTTAAACCGATCAAAGCTAAATCAGAATCGCGAACACATGAAATTGATTTTCGTGTATAAAGAGCTATACATATAGATATAGAAGAATTGGTGTATATGAATCTGCGCCTCGTGTGGGTAACATCGAGAAAGGAGATTGGAATAGTAAAGGAGAAAGAAGAGAAGAGACTTCGTGGCGCTTCAATGGCCGCTTCCTTCAGACAGAACATGAAGATTGTTCTACCGGGCCGAGGCCCTTCCTCTAGACAGAACATGATCTGTTATAACGGGCCGAGACCCATTGGATAAACTAGTAAATCTTGAACGAGTTTAAGGAGCATGTATTTATGAAAAAGCCCATCTTCGTATTCTAATTTCTAACTTCTGACTGGCTAAGGCCATCTTTAACCCGGGTCTCTTAAGGTGGGGTTCTTAATTTTTTTGTCCTCTTTTTAATTTTTTTTTTTTTTTTAACATTTTTCCGGATAAGAGACGTCTCTTATGTCTCCTATTTAAGAGACGGTTCTTAAGTTTTCTTAGTTAAAATTAAGATACGGTCTCTTAAAAAATAAGAACCCCTTGTTAAGAGACCTGCATTAATCCTGCCCTAAGAAGTCAAGATCAACTGTTTGAATGGAAAATTTGATAAGGACGAGCAATATTTCTTATAAAGTCGGTACTGTAAACATAAAATCATGTGTATATCCATGAGGGGCAAGCAACATTCGAAAAATTTAGAAGAAATTTCATAAATTTAATATTATTTTTTAAATTTATCATTTATAAATATTTATTTTTTAAAAAATCTTAATTTATGGTAAAAATAAACTTAAATATTTTTTTTAAAAATATTTATAAAAAATTAGAAACTCAACTTCATCATTTTAACAATAAACCCTAACCACTAAAGTATAAATTCAAATGTTAATATATTTTTGATTAAAAGTATTTTTGAAAAGTGATACTTAATTTGTGGTATTCTTAACAATTTTTTGAAAATTTATGTATAATGTAGCATACATTGCTTACCTCTTAATATACTAGCATAATATTTTAGCTTATATTAATCAAATGCGGGACTGTAATATGTAGTAAATTAAATGAGTTTTGAACTAAAAATCAATTAGTAATTAGTGGATATAAATCTATATGTTTCATATACCAATTGACAATCAATAGACTGGACTCATACAATGAAGTATTTCGAGAAAATTAATTTTTAGTTTAGATAATTGGGTGGACTGTATGGATCGTACTATTATTATGCGATATTAAATTTATATGAAGTTCTAACTCTTTTTGAACGACCTATGAAGTTCTAGCTAAAAACTAGTTGTTAAGTAGTAGATTGACTCTTTGATCAAAAGAAAAAGCCGTTGAAACCGAAAATGGCGCGTGCGGGATGAGAGAAGGAATACAAATGGATGTTCCAGAAGCTCGGTGAGATTTTGCTATGTTAAGGATGTAACAGAGAATGGATGTTGGCGTTGAGGAAAAAGCTGTCCAAGTAAGAGAGAGAGAGAGAACCATATTTTGAAACAAACCTTAATTAGAAACAAGGAAGAGAGCGGAGGAGAGTCTACCGGCGGCAGCGATTTGAAGTCTCCGGTTTCTTTCGCTGGCCGAGAAAACGAAAGGAGAAAATGGTGTTTATGTTTTGGATGTTTCGTCGCTGAAGAAGAAGATTGTAATGGAGAAGAAGAAAAGAGGTCATGTCCATAATGCTCCTTCCTACGACGACACCATGTTTTCTTCTCAAGATCCTAAACCCAAGAGGATCTACCAACTCTGGCCCGGCAACAATGTATTGCCTTGTCTTTCACGCTACTCAAAACTTTTCTCTTGTTTTTGTAATGCCCTCTTTTCTTGCAAACCACGGTTCATGCTCTGTATTGGAAGCTGTGTTTGGTGAATTAGGGTTCATTATACTACTTGGAACCGATTTGATACTAACCTCTGATCTGTTAACAGAGCCGGAGATATATTTTTTAGACATTTAATAAGAATTTTAATGATTTTGTTAACATTTTAGGAACATTGTCAAGAGTTCTATGTTAGCTATTGCTTCACAAGCAAGACATAAACTGCTCAGTGTCTAAATTACAGCTTGACTTGTCCTGTGTTCTTGTTTCCTGTTTAGAGATTTTGTTGCGGAGGGAGACTAGTCTTTGGTCCAGATGCATCTTCCCTTCTTCTCACCACAGCTATGATTGGAGCTCCTGCTCTCACTTTCTCCATTCGAATGGCCTTCATGATCGGAAAGACCTCTCCTCTGTTCCACTCTCTTATACTAATGGGTTCCCTTTTGCTCACTGTCTTGGTATTAAAAACATAACTTGTCTCTTTCCTTGTGTTCCACGTTTGCCCTTTCTTCACTACTTCCTAATCTTCTTCACAGGATTTCACATTTCTCTTCTTAACATCATCAAGAGACCCTGGGATCATCCCAAGAAACAAAGAGGCGCCTGAAGCAGAAGCTCTTGACATGCTCCGTAACACAAAGTTACCTAGAACCAAGGATGTATTAGTGAATGGCAACACTGTCAAAGTCAAATTCTGTGAGACTTGTTTGCTTTACCGTCCTCCTCGAGCCTCTCACTGCTCAATATGTAACAACTGTGTCCAAAGATTTGATCACCATTGTCCATGGGTGGGACAATGCATCGCTCTAGTAAGTCTTCCATGTGAAACAAAAAAGTGTGAGTATGAATCTGTTGATCTAACATGTTGTTATATAAACGGCAGAGAAACTATCCTTACTTCATATGTTTCATAGCAACTTCAACACTCCTCTGCTTGTACGTCTTTGTCTTATCATGGGTTAGCATGCTTGAGGTACACGGCAAGATGTTGTTAATGGTCATCACGGATGACCTAATATTCATTGTTCTCATCCTCTACTGCTTTGTTGTCGTCTGGTTTGTTGGTGGGCTCACTGTTTTTCACCTCTATCTTCTCTGCACCAATCAGGTTTAGATCCTTTTTTACTTGTGAGTTTGGATCATTGTATGTACTGATTCTTGTGGTTATGAATCTATGTTTTGTAGACAACTTATGAGAACTTCCGGTACCGATATGACAAGAAAGAAAACCCTTATGGAAAGGGTCTCTTCAAGAACCTGTTTGAGGTGTTGTTTTCAAGGATTCCACCTCCTATGATCAACTTTAGAGACTGGGCTCAAGAGGAACCTGATGTGGAGGTTGGATCCATTGCATCTGAGCTAGACAGAGCCTTTGGACCAAGGGGGGATAGATATGATATGGAAATGGAACTAGGCGATTGTAAAAACAGTAAAGGTGGCTTGCGTCTCAAGACACTGGAGTATGACAACAAGAAGAAGAAAAGTTTAGGTGAAGGAACGGCCAAGTTTAACATCCCGGGAAACTCCAGCGTTGATGTGAGATCGAGATAGGACAAAATGGTTGATTACTAGTTGTAAACTACTCTTTAATTCTAAAGCCATACACTTTTGTGTCCAACGATATACACTTTCAGGATCAGAGAAAAAGTGTAGGAGAAGAATCAAATGTAGTCTATGTAGTCATCAATGGATTGTTGGTTCTTGAGTTACACGGTTCTTCAAAACAGTTTCTTGATTGTCCTTCACTCACAAGATACACTAGATCATACAATTATCTACCTATCTTCTTGAATCAGATCTTAGTGTATTCTCTTTATTTTTTGTATAGGTAGAAATATTTTGTTATTAGGCCATGATTAACCCGGGTCTCTTAAGGTGGGGTTCTTAACGTAAAATTTGTCTTTTTAATTTTTTTTTTTTTTTTTTTACATTTTTTCCGCTAAGAGACGGCTCTTATGGTTTTTATTTAAGAGACGGTTCTTAGGTTTTCTTAGTTAAAATTTAAGATACGTCTCTTAGAAAAGGTAAGAACCCTACCTTAAAAGACTCCGGTTAATCCTGCTCTTAGTATCTGGAAGGTGATGTAACCTGAAATGTAATTACGTAAAAAATTAGTTTCCATATATTATGTATGGTGCCATGACTCCAGTTGTGAACGTTAGTTATGGAGGGATTAGTGGTGCCTTTTATGAGAATTATAGGTCTGATTATGTTACTGACCAGATTTATAACCACCATAGGAATAGAGGTTTAGAGCTCTGTACCTTATGGAAATGGTAGTGAGCCTCTAGTTGCATCACTCTTTGTTCCTAAAAATGAAAAGCTTGTGAAGATTGAAAGCAGCCAATGGTGAAATGCAGCAATGGTTTCGTGAAGGTGTTGCAGGTAATGATAGGTTTCTGTGTTACTTTATGTTTCCTTGGCTTGATTATGTAGGAAGACATTGTAGGTATACTATTCCTAATCATATATTTTTGTTCTTGACAACTATGATATCGAACTTACCTTCAGTTAATCTCTGGTTTAGAGTAGATGCAGAACCTAATCTGGATAGATGGTACACAGTAAGCATTAGTGATCAAGCGACTTTACTCTTTCTCTTGCAGAAGCTAGAGGCATAGTAGCTATTGGGGAGTGTAAATTAACCTGTTTTCGTTTTATGACTCCATTGTAGGGCCAATGTTTAGCTCGGGGATGTGCACAGAAGTGTCCAAAGAGCACAAAGAAACAGCTCTAGCAAAGAAATCAAGACCGCTTCATCAATGGTTGTGTCAGTGCTTGTTGATCCCATAGAAGGTGGTGATGGAGATATCGATGGGATGATTGGGGGACCCAAATCACTGTCCCGAGTTTATGTTGTCGTGCTTCAGGACAGTGCAAAGTATGTAACGTACCTCGTGTGTCTTACCTCGACCAGGAGCTCCTCATCTTGTGACCACTTAAAAGACGTTTCAGGATTGAATCTCCTTCAGCTCTGTATGTAAAGAATAAACAGCTCCCTGCTCTTTGGAATCAAGTAACATCCTTAGCTATATATTACTGTTGTTCAGGTTTTTGTTTCCAGATGTAGATCCGAATGCTGTCACTTTTTTATATATCTTTAGTAAACTTATATAGAACCTTACAAAGTTATACTTTACTCATCAAACTTCTCAAATACATTGCAAGAGTGATGACAAGAAGAAACATGTCCTGCAACAAAAGAAACTGAAAGTGATCAGTTAGCTGATTCCATGGTTTGAGCTAAGGGGGCCTCGGTAACAGCCATCTTCATGTCAGAAGGATTTGAGCGGCTGCTATGTTCTCGGATCTCTCTGTATTCTTGGCAAATGGCACACAAGTGACAGAAGAAGTGTGTTACAAAGTCCCCACATGGAGCCTCCTACATCAACTTGCCAGTTAAAAACAACAACGAGATATCGATACATGTTACCATCTGAGCCACTTCCTTACCTGTAAGTTGTACTTGGTTCTCAATGATCTGCGGTATCCACAAGCATAACATGACACAAAACATCCAGGTAGACCGAGCAACACGCCATTGGTTGCAAAGCAGCAAATGGTATTGACTAGCGCCCATGAAATGCAATGGGTTAAGCAGGGTCCTGCAAATGTTCCAGACCCCAACAACTCTGCGTTTTTGCCAAAGATATAACATGGACAAAATAAACCTATAAAACCTGTGCATCCATTAAAAACTGCAGTAAGTTCCCATGTTCTTCTCAAAAGTAGCATAAAGAAAGCTCAAAACATAAACAAGTTTCTAAACTTAAATCTAAGTTTCTTCCCCAATCTATTCAGACATATTTACTTTTATTACCAAACTTGGTTCCTATAGTAAAATCAAGGTATGGAGGACAGAGAGTAGCATACAGCTCTGTATGTCGTCGAAGCAAGCGCATATGCCAGAGGACCACTGTTTGGGAGCATCTCTCGTGACTCCAGAAACAGCAACTTCAAGACTTGGTGTGGTGGTTTCTTCTTCTTCTTCTTCTGCATCAGTATCCTCTGACTCTCTTAATGGAATGTAACGCGGCGGCACGTAATGTCCCTTCTCTTTCATCCTAGAGTTCAAGAAAGAGTCTTACCTCAGAGTCTGAAGATCGGAGAAGAGAAAGGCGAATCAGTGAAGACTCGGAAGGTGAGAAGAAGTCTTACCTGAGCTCATCAACGGAGAGATTGGATCAGCATCAACTCAGATTCGCGAACCAGCTGAGCTTTCTTTAATTTATTTTTGTTTTCAGCAGCTCGAAGGAAGAGAGATGGAGTTTCTACGTTTTTCTTTTAAAAAGAAAATGGTTAATTGACTATTGATAAATTTCTTAAATAACACTATAACTTTTTAAAGATAAATTTCATTTCTAACAATTTTGATATTATCTTTTAAATTTATTATTAATGAATAGTTATTTTTAAAAATATTTTAAAATTAATAAAAAATTTCCGTATCATCTTTTCAAATTTACCATTAATAAATAATTACTTTTTAAAATATTTTAAATTTATGATAAAATAGACTAAATTATTTTTTCTAAATACTTAATTTATAGTATTTTTAATAATTTTTCTTTAATTTATTATGAAAAGAGACTTAATTAATTTTTAAATTATTTATAAAAAACTTAAAAATTAATTAGTGGTATTCTTAGCGATTTTTTTAAAATTAATTAATTTGTAAGAATAAAAATAAAATGTTGGTGGATTTTTGATTTACAGATATTTTCAATTTAATACAATCCACTATATGACAAAAAAATTATTGGTGGATTTTTGTGGAACGATTTTCGAAAAAGTAATCAAGGAGGCAAGCCAGCGAGTATCTGTTTCAGAGAGAGAGAGAGGTTCGACGCGGCTCACTCAACTTTCACTTTCACCGCACCAAAAGCCGTTAGGGTTTTTATATCACAGCAATCGCCGGAGGAGCACGGTTGATTGTTCATCACCGGAGTTCTAAACAGCTAGATTCGTCCCCAGGATTCGTGAATAGAAATGGCGGAAGTGTCGATGGGAAGCAGCAGTAGCAGCACGGATCTATCTCCCGAGGAGGAGCGAGTTTTCATTAGAGACATTGCTATCGCTGCTGAGTCTAACAGCAAAGAAGGCGATACGTTTTATCTCATCGCTCAGAGGTATTCAAGGCTTCGTTGATTATTAGGGTTTAGGGATTGGGTCTGAGTTCGAAACGTATCTATAGTATGAGAGGACTTTGAGCTTAACACAACGTTTCTCGAACTGTATTCTATGATTAGATTTGGTACTTACTGCTACTTTTGACTCATAGTTATGAGATTGCATCTTGTAGATTAAGTTAGTGGAGATTGCATCTCTGTGAACATTTTTCTCTGTTGTGACACTCTTTGTGTTCAGATGGTGGCAAGAATGGATTGAGTATGTTAATCAAGACCAACCATGCAACACTAATGATGGGTCTTCACTCTCGGAGCATTGCGACTCTGCTGGCTCAACCACTCTAAAGAAGCCTTCTATGATTGATAACTCTGATTTGATCTATGATTCTGCGTTGGAGGACCCGAGTAATGCTGGTGAGATTATTGATACGCTTCAGGAAGGCCGTGACTATGTTTTGCTCCCTCAAGAAGTGTGGAACCAATTGCATTCATGGTAAGTTTAAGGCTGAAAGAATGGAGGATATTTGAAACCGTGCATCTCTTCATCTTGTATTGGCTATGCATCTGATGTTATCTAGGTTCTGAATTCGCTCTCATGTCTTCTTTTTTTTGCTTCTGTTTTATAAGGTATGGGGGTGGTCCGATTCTGGCGCGGAGAGTCATTAGCTCGGGTCTTTCGCAAACAGAGTTGGCGGTGGAGGTATACCCTTTACGTCTTCAGCTACTTTTGATGCCAAAAAGTGAACAGAGTGCCATAAGAATAAGCAAAAAGGTTAATCCTCTTTTCAGTTTTTTTCTTACTTTTCTTAGTCCATTACTTTAAAGTCTGTACTCATTATATTCTTCTACCTCATTGTACTCTTGAACTATGTTGAGCAGGAAACTATAAGAGAGCTCCATCGAAGGGCCTGTGAAATTTTTGACCTTAACTCAGACCATGTAAGATCTGATATCCTATGTTATCAAACATCCCATTTCAATGATACATTTTGTATTCCTTTCTTTTCTCTTACATAAACATTTTCCATCATGTAGGTACACATTTGGGATTACTACGGCCACCAAAAATACTCTTTGATGAATGACTTAGATAAGACACTGGACGATGCTAACCTACAAATGGATCAGGATGTGAGTTCATTCCTTATTTTTCGCTTTAAACGTGTTAGCTAGGTGCTAGAAATATGCAACTTGAACCTTTGTCATAGTTTTTTTGACACTGTTTCTGGGTATGCTATGTTTGTTGTATATCTTTTGGCCTATTTGTTGGGGGTGGGAAGAGAATGGAAACCGCAATAGTTTTTTCTTTCGCCAATACCTAGTTAGCTGGAGTAGTGTTTGGCCTTTGCAAATTTTGACAACGAGGGAAACATTTCAAAGTAAAACATTATGTTTTGGTCCCATTGCTTAGTTAGTCTACGTTTATGGTTCTGTATTCTCTCTGATCTTTTTTATATTCTAACTGATGCTTGTCATTTAAAATCAGATTTTGGTGGAGATGCTTGACATGAATGGTACAACATCAAATGCTCACATTCAATCTCTTCATGAGAACGGCTTGGTGGACGAAGACTCTACTTCCATTCTCATTGATCCTTCTAAATCGAGCTTGTCAGTTGCAGGAGGTTTCTCTTCAAACAGGAACGCATTTAGAAGTGGTAGTGTAGAAGGTTCACAATCTTTTGATAGCACATACACCACTGGGGTCACCACAAGGGGATCCACAGCTGGGTTAACAGGGTTGCTGAATCTCGGGAATACCTGTTTCATGAATAGTGCAATACAGTGTCTGGTTCATACACCTGAGTTTGCTAGTTACTTCCAAGATGATTATCATCAAGAGATAAATTGGCAAAACCCTCTTGGCATGGTTGTAAGTTCCTTGTTACTCATAAGTATTATGCATACATAATTGTGTGCATAGGTATATGCTTAGATAAAATTCTTTGACGAGTGGTCCGGTTTCCCTTTGACATGCGTACACGTAAATAATGTTTGCTTTTCTGCACTTAGGATTCTTCTCGAAGAAGTTAACCAAGAAATCTTGACAGGTTTAACCCGGCATACATGCGTAATACACGTGAACGTGGAAATATACCATATCTACTGTCAGAAATTGTATTTTATGTCACTATAATATATCTCATCACAAATTGCTTAGGGTAATGTTTCCTAGGAAGTTAATCAGTGACGATCTCGTGTAGATTACCAGCATTGTTTCTCGCTGAAATTGCAAATTTTAATTCCGTATCATTACTTTAATGCTTATAAATAACTATGCACAGGGAGAACTAGCTCTTGCATTTGGGGACTTGCTTAGGAAGTTATGGGCTCCTGGGCGCACACCAATTGCACCCCGTCCATTCAAAGCAAAACTTGCTCGCTTTGCTCCTCAATTTAGTGGATACAATCAACATGATTCTCAGGTTTGCCAGACTAACTTGAAACCTTCTTTAAGCCGTATTAGCATTGTAACTCAAGGAATTAGGGGGTTCTTACATTGCAGGAGCTTTTAGCATTTTTGTTGGATGGTCTTCACGAAGACCTAAATCGTGTTAAACACAAACCATATATAAATTCTCGAGATGCAGATGGTCGCCCTGACGAAGAAGTTGCTGATGAGTTTTGGGCTAATCATATTGCTCGTAATGACTCGATAATCGTTGATGTTTGTCAGGTAAGATGTACATCTTTTAGAGATTCCAACACTTATCCTCTTCAAGAGATGTTATGTTAATCTCGGTTGCATGAACCCTACTATCACCCATCATATATCAGCTTTTCTTTTAGGCAGCTTGTATTCAGCTTGTAATTCAGAGACAATGTAATTGTTATTATTTTTTGTTCCATTTTTACTTTTTTAGTAATGTGGAAATCTCACTCTCCTATTCTGTGTCTCATTTCACAGGGGCAATATAAGTCAACATTAGTATGTCCAATCTGCAACAAGGTTTCCGTAACATTTGATCCCTTCATGTACCTATCTTTGCCGCTTCAGTTCAACACAACCAGAGCAATAACAGTCACAGTTTTTTCTTGTGATAAAACTGCCTTGCCTTCAACAATTACCGTCAATATTTCAAAGCAGGGACGTTGCAGAGACTTGATGCAGGCATTAACAAATGCTTGTTCCTTGAAGCAAAGTGAAGAGCTGAAGCTTGCAGAGGTTTGTCGCTTCAACTGTTCTTTTAGTAAGGTTTTAAGTCTTTTTGGCTTTTCCTTATACTAAGCTTCATATGTTTGTCGCAGATTCGAAATAATTTGATCCATAGATTGTTTGAAGATCCTCTAATTCCATTGTCCACTATCAAAGACGATGATCACCTTGCTGCATACAAACTTTCAAAGTCTTCAGAGAATGCAGCATTGCTAAAACTAGTATTCCGCCGCAGGGATCAGTAAGTCTACTTTGTGTGAACTAATTCTAGGCGCTAGTTTGAGATAACAAAGTTCCCTTTTTGGCACTCAATTTCTTTGGATTTCCTTTCGAACAAATTCAAGACTCGATATATTGTGGCCTAACTTCTTCAGTCTTTGATCTCTAACTTTTCTTATGAAACCATGAATTTTGACTGAGCAGTGATATGTTACATCATCGATATACTTTCTTCTTTGTCATCTTCTTGTGGCTCGACAATATTAACAATTATTAACCGGCATACCATGTTTCAGGAAAGCTGGGGAACGTGAAAATACAGTTCAGTTGAAACCCTATGGAACACCTCTTCTCTCATTAGCTTCACGTGAAACTGCGCTCACCAAAGGAAAAATCCAGTGCATTGTCGAAAATATGCTTTCACCTTTTCGGAAGGAAGAATCTATGAGCGAGAGAGGAAAGTCTGATTCTAGCATCCCCGAGAGAAGGTCAGCGCGGCTTAATAATTCCGAGGATGAAGATAAAAATGGTGGATCGAGAAAAGCCAAGAAAGGCAGTTCTTCCGAAGTGATTGCATCTAAATTATCCTTGCAAATCAACGATGACAATAACAAAACAGTTAAACTGGCAGGCGATGAAGGGGAAGCTATTAAATTACCATCATCTGCAACGGTAACCATATATTTGGATTGGACAACAGAACTTTCTGGTATGTATGATATAAGTTGCCTGGAGGGTTTGCCTGAAGTACTCAAATACGGACCTGCTACCAAGAAGGCTCGTTCAGAACCTCTTTCTTTATACGCATGTTTGGAAGCGTTTCTACGCGAAGAGCCTTTGGTGCCTGACGAAATGTGGTAAGTAGTCTTCTCTCCTTATGTGTCCTGTGGTAGATACATTTTGTCTGGTTTGTAGTAAAACTAAGGTTAGAGAAGGCATGATTTCAGAAATTGCTAGTCTATTTCAATACACAGTGTTCTTCTGTGTGTGCAGGTTCTGTCCACAGTGCAATGAAAGAAGGCAGGCAAGCAAAAAGCTTGATTTGTGGAGGCTACCTGAAGTCCTGGTCATACATCTAAAGAGGTTCTCATACAGCAGATCAATGAAGCACAAGTTGGAAACATTCGTGAACTTCCCAATCCATGACTTAGATTTGACAAAGTATGTAGCCAACAAAAACCTCTCTCAACCACAACTCTATGAGCTCTATGCTTTGACAAACCATTACGGTGGTATGGGCAGCGGACACTACACTGCACATATCAAGGTCAGCTTTTTAATGGTTGTTTGGTTTGATACTGTTCCTCTACTTGTGAGAGTTTCTTGATTTTTGATTTTGTGTGCAGCTTTTGGAGGAGAACAGGTGGTATAATTTCGATGACAGTCATATATCACATATAAATGAAGACGATGTGAAGTCAGGTGCTGCTTATGTGCTCTTCTACAGGAGAAAGTCTGATGATGCAGGTGGAAACGCCAAATAATCCACAGATTGGGAACATAATTTAAGTATCTTGTTAGTATTAATCCATGGAAGATAATTTTTCTTTAGTCATGTTCTATATTTAAACTTAGTTTGATATATTATAACCGAATATTAAAGGGGAAAAATGTCGTTTATGTGAGCGGATGTTAGAAGTAAAGTTTGCAAAAAGTTCAGTTATAAATCAGTCTCATAATTACCTTAAAAATGACCTAACAAACCTGAAACTCTTTGGTAGGGATAGAGTCGCTCTTCTTCTGTGTAGTGTCTATCGTCTCTTTTCTCTTTGGTGCCAGTGTTGATGCTAATGTAGTTGTGTCAGAGAATTGTCGACACTCTGCCACTTTGGTTCAAAGCTATGGTATTTTGTTACCAATGTTCTAGAAATCAAGCTTTTTATAGAAAATTAATAATTAGGCGTTTCATCAGAAATAAATATCGGATGAATTATCTGGAATTTAGACGTTAATAAGTTATGAACTTGATATAATATATTTAATTATAAAATTATTTAATAAATTATAAAACTTAAATATATAAAATTAGTCAAATTTTTGGATTTGTGCTATTATTATTATTTAATCTAATATATTTAAACTAATATAGATCGATTAAAATCAATGTTCTAAAATTAGTATAGACAAATCGAGTATAAGGAAAATGATTTTTTTTCAAACCATTTTTTTTAAAAAAAAAATAAGCATTCAGAAAATCGGATTATAAAGAGATTTTTGAAACTGGGTAGCATAAAACCGGATATTAACATTATCGTTTCCACCGATTTGCCGCCTTAAAACACTGATTGTTACTGTTAGAACATTGACTAAACTAATATAAAAAAGTAAATTTTTATTTTAAAAGTTGTCATCAATCAATGAGTCGTGCATTGACCAGAGAAAAAAAAAACGAGTCGTCCCAAACTTATCTCGCTGTTGAATTATCTTTCCTTCACTACTCCCTATCAATGGCGGATCATCTCTTTCTCCCTCTCTTCTCATTCTAATCTCTCTCTCTCTCCGTTTCATACTCATCTCAAAACACCATCTCCTCCACCAAACCACCTCCTAATGGATTACAGACTCCCACCGATCCTAGCCGCCTCCGCGAGCTCCATCTTCATCTTACTCCTCCTCATCTTCACCATCTTCCTCTGCCGTCGCCGCCACGCCATCCAAAACCACCCTCGCCGTGACCAAACCCACCACCAAAGGCCCCCGAACTCATCAACAGCTCTCAACCCCGCCGTGAGCAGCGAAAGCACGAGCTTCGATCCATCCATCTGCGAGATATCCATGTCGGAGCTCTCCTCAGCGACCAACAACTTCTCCTCGGACCTAATCGTCGGCGACGGAAGCTTCGGCTTAGTCTACCGCGCGGAGCTCTCAAACGGCGTCGTAGTCGCCGTTAAAAAACTCGACCGCGACGCTTTGCAAGGACTCCGTGAGTTCACGGCGGAGATGGAAACGTTAAGTAGCTTACGTCACCCGAACATAGTTCGGATCTTAGGTTACTGCATCTCGGGACCGGATCGTGTCTTAATCTACGAGTTCTTAGAGAAAGGGAGTCTTGACTATTGGCTACACGAGAACACGGTCAACGCTTCTTACGCCCTACCGTGGGCCACACGTTTGAGTATAGCCTACGGTGTAGCGAAAGGGTTAGCTTATCTTCACGGTCTTCCTAAACCAATCATCCACAGAGACATTAAGTCAAGCAACGTGTTACTGGACTCGGACTTCGCGGCCCATATAGCTGACTTTGGGCTAGCGCGTAGTATCGACGCGTCTAGGTCTCATGTGTCGACGCAAGTGGCCGGGACCATGGGGTACATGCCGCCGGAGTATTGGGAAGGGAACACGGCGGCGACGGTGAAGACGGATGTGTATAGTTTTGGGGTGTTGATGTTGGAGATGGGGACGCAGAGAAGGCCCAATTGGACGGTGGTTGTGGAGGGGAAGGAGGTTGGGCTGGCTAAATGGGCTGTGATGTTAGAGGGGCAGAATCGGTATAATGAAATGGTTGAGTCGAGTTTTGTGGGTGAGAAGGGTGTGGATGAGTATTTTGGGATTGCGAGTCTTTGTGTAAAAGAGGCGAGTAGAGAACGGCCTATGATGGATCAAGTTGTGAAGTTACTTGAAGAGGTTTTGGTTAGTGAGTGATGTAGTTATTAGTTGTGATAGGTAGATTTTTAATATGTTTGTATTTCTTGTGTTGTTTATAAAAAAAGTGAAACTTGAGCAATGTAATAATTTGGAAAAGAAATAAAGAAAAATATTGAGGATCATGTGATTGAAATTTCTACTAGATTGTCAATTTGCTAACAAAGTTATTGTTCCTGGAACACTTGACTAAAGACTATTCAAAGGTTATATACTTTTTAATTCAAGAGATAATAGTTAACATGTTTACAGAGAAAAAACTTGAACAAAAGACTAGGGTTAGTCATGGCATAACTCACAAATTTTAAGATAAATTAATGTATATAGGTTAAACCTATGGTTTCTAAACTATAAAAGTATTAAGATTTTTTAAAAATGTTTACGTCTTGCTAAATATTAAGGTCGATCATGTCAAAGACTTATGAACACAATCACGACTATAAGTTGAAAATGAAAGATTAGTTTGCCTTGTTTCCAAATAATCAAACAAGGGTATGCAAATACATGTCTGGTGGTTACAATATTCCAGCTTTGACAATAAAATGACATGATTATAAAATTTACATTTGTTTGGTATTTTGGAAAAGGAAGTATCGAAGATATGTTGAATGAACCAACCCAACGAAAGGATGAGTGGTTTAGAGTGCATATAAACCAACCAACAATTAGGTCTGGGCATTCGGGTATTCGGGTCGGGTTCAGATCGGTACCTATAGAATTTTAGATCGGTTTCGGGTCTAAATTTTTTGAACATCCATTGTAAAGAATTCTTGAAGAATGTAAGAAAACTTCTAGTTTTGTTAATGTTTTTGGTTTCGGGTCTTTGAGTCCCCGATCATTCTCAGGTTCGGGTCGGGTTCAGGTCGCGTCTATTCGGGTCCGGGTCCGGGTCTTTTGGGTATGAGTGTTTTGAATACATATAGGTACGTATAAAGTTTTGGGTCGGTTCTAAGTTTGGGTATTTTGGATCGATTCGAAGTTCGGGTATTCAGATCCGAGTTTTTTTGCTTAGCCCTACCAACAATAATGACCTTGTGATTATGTGAAAGGAAGTATCAAAGATTTGTTTGTAGTTTCTACCAAGTAATCAGTAATCAAGTTGGAGACATGCTTACATGATTAAACATTTGTTAGGAAATCAGTAATAACGAGATATTATGAAAGTCCTCGTAACGGGCCGGGCTTCACATCTAGGAAAAAGCAGCAATGTACCATTATGACAAATCATACTATAAGTATTTGACCACCAAAAGGTCAACTTTTTTTTTCTTCAAAAGGTCAGTTAGTATATTTTCTTCACAATCAAACTACAAATGTTTGAGCAATAGAAACAAATAACAAACAATATGGAATAGCTGAGAGACCTCAGCCTTCACAGAAATCTAATCACACTACAAATAAAAAAGTTAGGAAATGATGTGGTTCAGCTCCTTTTTTGGTAGAAATATGTGAATCATATTGAAAACTGAAAGTTATTTAATTAGATTTACGAATGATTTTATACGTTAAAAAAAAAGTCTGATACATATGCCAAACTTTGTCAGGTGGATTTGGTGTAAGCATGTAAGAGCACAATCAACCCTAAGAGACCCTAAGGGTCTCTTAGTTTTTTTTTTTTTCTTTTTAGAAAAAAAAAAAAAAAAAAATTAAAATGGATCAATCGCGGGCCGCCACGTGTCAGTGGGGTCCGCGAACAGTGCAAGAACCCAACTAAGAACACCTCTTAAATAAAAGATTTAAGAGGTGGTTCTTAAGGGATTTAGCGGGTCCCACCCGCTAAGAACCCCCTTAAGAACCCCCTTTGTTCATGCTCTAATTCCCCAATCGAAGAGACGTAAAATATTCGATTTCGTAGCTAAATCATGAAGCCTCTACACGTGTTTCTGACTCGATTTACGTGGAATCTACACATCCACACACATGCATGACACAATATTATGTACCTTATCATCTGTATTTACCTTTTCATCTTTCACATATAAGGCTATTAGTTTCATTTACATATGTGATAAGCTTTGTTCCAAAAAATCATATATGATATACTATAGATTATGAAATATGGTTTGACATATCAAAGGCGTATCCTACTATGATGAGTTCATTATACACTTGGGCTGTTAACTACTTGTTGAAGTTGATATGTATCCAGCATAGGGTATACTGATATAACACCACTCACAACTTAATCAAAACCCAATAGCTCTAAACTATTAAAGACAAGTAAGCGTGAGACACGTCTTCGATGTGTACAAAGAAAATGTAAATGGAGATGTCTCTTTCTGATTAGTTTGAAATGAAAAAAAAAATCATAATAAAAATAGATCATATATGTTCTCACCATAGATATCTATAATTTAATGGGACCTAGTATAATACAATTGAATCTATAGACTTAACCAAATTAAATTTAGGTTTACGAATTCTGCATAAACCTTCCCCATGTAAAGTAGTCACTATTGTCCATTAAAGTGAGATTCATGCATAAATTATTTTAAAAAGGATAATGGATGCTATAACCCATATCATAAAAATGCAAGTGAAGGATTTGAGACATAAACTGATAAAAGACGCAATATCAAGGGATATAATAATATCTTTTAAAGGAATCCAATGAGTTATTGAGATGTGGTTAGCTTTTCATTACGCATTAATATAGTATTATGTGGTTCACATCTCGGATAAGCATACTATGCAGATTGATATCACCAGGTGCATTTGATATATGTACACAGACGCACTCAGATATATAAAGCATATGCACTCGCATCTACACTGATCTATACACATACGCATTCACATATATGCACAACTTCTTCTTATATTGTAAGTAAAGGAATCCACAAGTAAAGGAATCCACCAGTTATAGTAATTCAGTAAACAGAACAAGTATTCAAGAGTTTCTAGCTATGACTCATGTTAATCACGAATAAATTATCAACATTTAAAGAAAATTGCATAAAAAATACTCCAACTAAGTTTTGGTAAGCTTTTTAATACTCAATTTTTTTGTTATCCAACTTAATATTCATACTAAATATATTTCTCACTTAAAAAAAAATAAATGAGAATAGCTTGAATATTAAAATAAGCACATAACTAAACGTAAGTTTATTAAAATAAATAAAATATTTTTTGAGCAAAATATTTAGACTGAATATTAAATTGGATAGCAAAAAATAAGTATTAAAAAGTTTATCAAAATTTAGTTAGGTTATTTTATGAAATTTCCTTAGCATTATTGGTTATGTACATCTAAAAATATCTGTTTTTCAGAAAAATAGGGAAGAGATCAAAATCGATAACAGACAAGATATTCCATCAAATATTATGTCCGCATTATTCCTTTTCAACAGAAGAACGCATTTTAAGATAAAAATGGTTGTTTTGAGATATGGGTCCCAAACGTAGGTACATAGGATTGAACACAATTGATTGTTGCGGCCACGTGCAGTTCACTTTGTCAACTTGTGTTTCATCATTGAGTTAACGTCTTAAGATCGATCATTTGTGACCACGAGTGTAGGAAACTAGGATAGAGATGTCCCAATACGTCACACTCCATTCATGTATATAGCCATCCATGTTACAATCAGTGAGTTTATCGTTTTGTAGTGGCTTGGTTGGTCGAGTTGTCAAATTCCTATTATACATTAACCAACAAGAGATTATACTATACAATTACTTAAATGAAAAAGAAACAAAATGAAGCAAGAAAAAAGAAGAAAACAAAAAAGATAAAGTAAATAGGGTATGATGATAATTTAGATCGCAAACAAACGTAATTTAACTCATACTAGTCAAACAATCTTTGTATAGGCTCTCAAGATTGATCTCTTAACTCCTCTCGACGTGACCAGATGATTTGGCATTATTAAAAAGGTTCAATACGTTTGGCTTTGTTTCATTTCAGTATCACTCTACGATTTTATTAGTATATGTTTGATGAAAAAACCCATCAAATGTTAAATTAAGAGATTGGTTTTTACTTTATAGTTAAGGCCAATAGCATGAACTAATGTATTTAGGCCAATACACCAACATATATATTTAAAAATAAAATGTTTCAAATGGTGAATGCATAATTTTTTTTTTTGGCATTTGCATGGGCGACTAACAATATATAGGATCATCTCGAGTATATCCGTTATGACTCTCTATGTGCAACCAAAACCTAACACGAAAAACTGTATTTAGAAACATAATTTAATTGTACCTACCGTATTAAACTAAACAACTCATTTGTTCCACGTCAATCACACTATTAATCTCGAGTTTTAGTAGCCACAAGTTTTTATTTACCTAATATCATGACTGGTTTCATAAAGCCATATAAACCGAATATTTACATATAGAATGTTTTATCAACTTACTTTAAAGATAATGAATTCATGTCACCCAAATGTTAACGCCAACGTCATTATAAAACAAAATAAAATAACAAATGTAGAGAAAGAAAAGCTAAAGGAAGAAAGCAAAGAACACATAACAAATCCGAATATAAATACAAAGAACCTCTCAACACTTGGTTCTCAGAGAGAAAAAAAACAAATTCTTCAAGTGTTTCTCTCCTCTCTGTTCATTCCTAGTGAGTTGAGATGGGTTTAAGAATGTCAGAATCAGCTAAACCTTACTTTGCAATGGTTTGTCTTCAGTTCGGTTACGCCGGTATGAACCTGGTCACTAAAACCGTCCTTGACCGTGGTATGAGCCATTACGTTCTTGTTGCATACCGCAACGCCTTTGCCACAGCTGCGATTGCACCTTTTGCGTTTCTCTCAGAAAGGTATAAAGAGAAAGAAGTTCATCCTATAGTTCTTAAGATATATATCAATTCTCTTCAAAGGCAAACATTTAGGCCATGTTCGTTTTTGTATCCAAACACAAAAACGAACATGACCTAATGTTTTTTCGACCCATTTTGTAATATTTGTTGGTGGATTTTGTAGGAAAGTGAGGTCAAAGATGACATTTACAATATTCATGCACATATTTGTTCTTGCTCTTCTTGGGTTAGTCTTCTTAAACCATCTCCAAAACTTGTTTTGTCATGTTGAACGTATGAAAATTGTTACAATCATGAAGCTAACGAGTATGATGTTATTGAAACAGGCCTGTGATTGATCAGAACCTATACTACATCGGTCTGAAACTCACTTCTCCGACGTTTTCCTCGGCCGTCAGCAACATCGTGCCCGCTATTACATTTATCCTCGCCACTCTTTTCAGGTAAATGCATAAATAGATACGTATAAGCAATATTTTATTATATTTGACATACGTAGATATGCACCAATATTCATAACTAGATGTATAATTTACAATAAATTATAACATCTTTGATTTTTTTTATGTAAATATTTGAATATGAAAAAGGATGGAGAAAGTGGAGATGAGAAAAGTAAGATGCCAAGTAAAAGTAGTGGGGACATTAGTGACAGTGGTTGGATCAGCACTGATGATATTATACAAAGGTCCTTTCATCAATTTCTTCCGATCTCAACTCACCACCGCCTCTTCGCCGCTGGCCGGTGATTATCTTAAAGCCACCGTCTTCCTCCTCCTCGCCTCCCTCTCATGGGCTTCATTCTTCGTTCTTCAGGTATCATTTATTGTTCCAGTCTAAAAAAGTAATAGTTTCGAGGGATTTTGGTCTATTAACATTGTGTAAACGCTTAGATTGGTCTATGAATAAGCTAAATCTTGTAGATTGATTTATACTAAAGTGTAATTTATTTCCATATCATGTCTGAGATCTAAATTATATACTATATGTTACATTATTTATTTTCGAGTTATTACACTATCTAATCCAAAATATTAAGTACAACATATTATGAAGACAAAAAATATGATTGGATTAAAAATAAAAAAATTGTCAGAGATTTTAATTTATACATTTTAGGATATAAAAAGATATGTGGATTTAACTAATAAGGTTATATGTTTTTTTTTTTTGTTAGGCATCGACTTTGAAGAAATACTCAGCGCATCTCTCGTTATCAACCATGGTGTGTTTCATGGGAACATTACAATCCTTAGCGCTAACCTACGTAATGGAACACAATCCTTCTGCTTTGAACATCGGTTTTGACATGAACCTTTTCGCTTCTGCATACGCGGTCCGTTCTATTTTCTATATATTAACACAAAGATCACAAGTTATGCATGAAGGTGGTGATACTTATATATATTTTTCATTACAGGGAATAATGTCGTCAAGCATAGCTTACTACATTCAAGGACTTATCATGCAGCGAAAGGGGCCTGTCTTCGTCACTTCTTTTAACCCTCTTGTCGTTGTCATTGTCTCCATAATAAGCTTCTTTGTTCTTGGTCAAGGAATCTACCTTGGAGGGTACGTTAACAACAACCGGTTCATTATGATATATACCTGGTTTAGTTTTTCTTTTGTTGTGTTAGTTAAACTTAAACCGGGATTTTATATTTCAGGGTTATTGGAGTGGTTGTCTTGACGGTGGGAGTCTACGCAGTGTTATGGAGCAAGCATCTAGACGATGAGGGTGAAGCAATATGCACAACTTTGGAAGCTGTCAAGTGTTGTAGTGGCCATAATGGTCTCTCCATAATGCCTAGAATCGACGAAGCTGGTGAGGATGTTGAAACTGGGACGGATCAAGAGAAGGAATCATCGGTGGTGGTTATAGTGAAAAATGGATAACGTTTCACGATGCTAACTAGATGGATTTTTTTTTGTTTGAGGCAAAGTTGGGAGAAGGGTAACTTTATTTTTTTGATACTTGTAAGCTTTAAATTCCTACTCCTGCTTCAAAGTTTTATTTAGAGTTCATGACTTTTTTTAGAGTAACTAAAGGATTCCATGTACCATCCATTTTGATCTTTAATTACCTTAGCTATAAGCTTCTGTAAATCACTGCATCTACGCAATTAATACACCATTACGTTGTTGATCATAGTATGAGTCATTATGTTCTTGTCACAATTGGAATCAAATCTATACTGATAATATATTTTGTTGATAAAAGAAAAAAAAACTACTTCTTTGTCACCGATGAGATTAGTTGTCAGTTGTATCATGTTGATTATTGGGTGACTTAATCTTAGTACACCTGTAAAATGACACATTCGTTATATATATATCAGGACTAGAAAAACAGAAATATCATAGGATACTACTGATTTTTTTTTGACACAAAAACAGATTTTAAAAAGAAAAATGATCAAAATATATTTTATTAAAGTGTATAAATATACATCTATACTTTAGAATTAACCAATTTAGAATTAGAATTTAAAATTATAAAATGTAGTTTTGAGGCAAAATTTAAAATTAAAAAAAAAAGTTAAAATTAAATTTAAAATTTTTAAAATAAAAAAAAAATGATTATTTTACGTTGATAACTATTTTAGTGGAAAAGTCTTTAAAATAGCTATTTGAAATAATTACACTTAGAAAAATCTCACTCCTAAATAAGAAAGTTTTTTTTAAAAAAGGTCAAATACCATGAATTTGTATACATACGAATATAATATTTCCTCCGTTTTCTACATTTATTATATATTTTATTAATATGAAAGTTTAAAATATGTATCATATTAAAACATGAGTATTGTAAAGCATTCATTCACACAATTAATCTGCAAACCCTAAAAATAAGTTTTACCTCAATTGAATTTCTTTCTAAATTTTTTGTTTTGTATTTATTCACAACATATCAACAATAAGCAAAGAAACCAGCTTCTTTGTCATTGTAATAACGAAAACAAAGCCAAATATACATAAGCAAAAATTACTATAAAA
Source organism: Moricandia moricandioides (assembly GCA_905132885.1). Taxonomy (NCBI): domain Eukaryota; kingdom Viridiplantae; phylum Streptophyta; class Magnoliopsida; order Brassicales; family Brassicaceae; genus Moricandia; species Moricandia moricandioides. Next base: position 245,946 of record CAJHQQ010000101.1, read on the forward strand.
ACAGAACAAGTTCCTTTATTACATAAACTTAAGGTTTAGTATTACACGCACTGGTCTGAAACCAACTTATTTATTTCATATAATTTAACAGAAACATTTAGATTACCCTTTTGAACAAGTGAATGCTCAAGTGGATGATTCCTTAAACTCTTGTAACTGCTTGAAGTTCATCCATGGCTTCACCCAAACTTTGGCTTCGAAGTTCTTCACCTGGCCACCTTCGTTTGCTTCCACGGTTAAGTAGTACATGGTTCCTGCAACTACCTGTTCTCTTGCTTTAACAATCTTCTTGAACTCAAGAACCTTGTTCTGCACTTACCCGACAAGACAAAAAATAACAGAGCTTAATCAGACAAAGATTCTTGTCGGAAAAGAAAAAAACAGAGGAATCAAAAACCTCTCTGTTGTTATGTTCTTGAATAGCAAATCGAGCTAGACTCTCGATCTCTCCACTGTTCTGGTTTCCTTTGACATCATGAACGCCTCCTAGCATCGTCGTCTTCTCCGTGCTTTTCTTTTCTGATCTGCAGATCCCTGAACGACTTGTTCCACAGAGAAGAAAGGTAATGATCAAGAACGTAGCAGAGACGTAAGCTTTTGATTTCATTTTCAGTAGAAACTAATGTGTCTTCTTGACATTTTCGAGATTCGCAAGTTGTGGCCTCGCCGGTCTCTGTACGTTGCTTGATGATTAAGGAAGTGACAAGTCACGGAACAAATGACATGTGTCATAGGGTGAGTGTTTCCTAAGTCAAAGAGATAAGAAAACACGAAAACGACAAGATGTGTGTTTCAAAAAACGAAAAACGGTGCGCATTCTTTCAGTAGAAAGTGTATCTTGATAGGAATATAAGAACTAGTTTAAGTACTAGGAAACTTAACTTGAGTTGCATATATTCCTGATTACATCAAGTTACATACTTACATTACAATTGATTTTATACAGAAATTTAATGGTAATTAATGTTCAGAATAACATGATACAATAGAGGATGAGAAAGAAGAAGAAAAAAAACAAGTATATGGTAGTGGACGGCTTGCTCTGCTCATCTCATAATCCATATACTCTCCAAGGTATTAAATAGTTAGCCTATGGTCATATGCACACTTGTTACCTCTATATAAACACCTGAAAGTTTGTTTTAACCTTTTTGAGATTTCATCTCTTTGGTTAAGTTTTGTTTTCTTTGTTTCTTTTTATTGTTTTCCTAAGTTTGGCACTAGCCCTTTACTTAGTGCATCTTGCAAAAGTGTTTGGAAGCGCTTCAGGAACATGTCCCATTGGATGGTTGTCATGTCCATGAAGGAAACACCTTCTGATTCAGGATGGTGCACACTCATTGGTGGGCTCCTGCTCCTCATGTTGCTTCCCCTCTTCTTTTCTTTTGCACGTGGTCCTTTGGGAGCCAAAGGTGGTTTAGATACATGAACGGCCTCTGAAGTATCTACTTCACATTCAAGCTTTGTGCTCACTTTATTTCCTTGGCAAGTTTTGTCAATTACAGTTGCTTTCGCTTTGGTGCAGATGGTCTCCAAGAGACTGAAACTATCTTCACTTCTAGCGAAATCTCGAGTCATCTTCTCACCTATCTCTGCAAGACAGAGCCCTGCAGCTGCTGCTTGTTTCAAGAAAACCGTGCAGACGATGTGGACCCTTATGGCAGATTCAGGCAAAGAGTGTAGTTCACTTCTCAGAAGCTCTGCGTCTTTGAAAGGGTCCAGATTAGATATATACTCCAGCTCAGTGTCTGTGAATGGAACCAAAGCTTGAGGCCAGTTAAGCCATTCAAAGTAAGGATCATCTAGGCACTCAGGGAGGCAGAGACCATGATCTATAGGGACAAGCTCAGCTCTCCCAACTCCCTTGTCTTGTTCACATCTCTTCACTAGCATATTCCCTGCGTGTCTGTCAAGATTCAAGACTCTCACATCAAGTATACCTATCCTATGAACCGAAGCAACCGTGAAGCTTCCTGGACCTAACTCTCCAGCATCAAAATCATGATACACAAATCTCTGCAAGGAAGAAACCTTATAGGGCATGGAGGAGAAGGCGTCACTGACATGGAAAGGAACATGTGAGATACTAACCAAAGCTGTTGGTGGAACACCAGAGAAGCCTTGGTGGTCAAGAAGGTAGGCAGCTAACTCTCTTACACCAGTTTCACCAACAGGAATAGAATGTTTCATACCAGGTTGTCCGAGCCTCAAACTTCCACTCTTTTTAGGATTGTTTAAAGCTAAAGGCTCCTCATCAACCGGTTTAGCCACAGCAACGTTATGACCCTTTCCTGTTTGTAGAAGATAAGCACCTCCCAAGCCACTTGGTAAAAGCATAGGCTGAGCTCCAGATACAATAGCCATTGTGACCTCAGCCACAAGGGCACGAACGGTGGGAACTCTCTGTCCACCAAGAATCTCAATCTGTGGAGCAGCGGTTGCTTTCTTACCTTCCTCTGCATTAGAAGAAGCAGCTATAGAGAAGCAAGGAGAAGAAACACTTCTATGAATGTTGTCATCTTCAGGCGTTGGTTTAAAGGATCGAAGGAAGTTGAAGTCAAGATTGGTAAGGGATTGGAGTCTGCATCTTTGTGAGGATCGGTTGAAGTAAGGGAACTTGTCACTGAATGGATCAATAGCCACGGCCATATCCGAGATCAATGTTGGCTTACACGGCCTTTTGTGTTATGCTATAAATGTCTTTCTTCTTTATTTACGTTTCAGATTTTCCCGCGTTTTTCTGATGAACAAATAGTAACAAAGAGTTTTTCTAAAAATAAAACATAGAAAAGAACTTTCTGAAATAGGTAAATACAGAGTTTTAAAAAAAAACGTTTCCTTCTTTTGTGCACTCGTAAACTATGATGGAGTGGACGACAGAGAAAGAGAAATGATGATCAGTCAAGCGAGCTGTTTCTGGGAAGAGAAATTCAAGAAGAATCACAACAAGACCAGAGGTTTCTCCTTATCTTCAAGATTGATCATTACATGAAGAAGACATGTTAGTTTAACTTCTTCTTTTTCTCTCAGCAGAAAAGATCATGACAATGACTAAAGTATGTCCTGAAATAGAAGCAAAGAGAGTGTCTGAATTAGCTGTAGTAGTTGAACCAATCTCAGCAGATGTGAGCTTTGCTTCTAACCGCTTCCCATCATACAAGATAGGACCCCCGTATAGGTTAAATGACTTACTTCTTATATTAACCATGTACACCTTTATATACAATACATAGAGCTAGGGTATTATGACTAAGTAATTACATTTGAATCCTTTCCTTATATGTCTATACGCCCCCTCAAGATGGAGGTGGTCGATCAACTCCAATCTTGTGACAGATATGCTGAAAGGATGATCTCGGAAGTGGTTTCGTAAGAGCATCCGCAAGTTGATCTCTTGTGGAAACATGAGTGACACGCAACCTCCCAGACTGAACCTGTTCACGTATGAAATGGTAATCCAGAGCAATATGTTTCATTCGCGAGTGAAAAACCGAATTAGCACAAAGATATGTGGCTCCAATATTGTCACAGTATATGACTGGTACTGAAGGAAGTTGAATACCAAGTTCGGATAACAGAGAGCAGATCCATCTCAACTCTGCAGCTGTATTTGCAACAGAGCGATACTCAGCTTCGGTGGATGATCTAGCGACACCCTTTTGTTTCTTTGAGGACCATGAGATAGGGTGATGTCCCAGGTACACAACATACGCATTAGTGGAAACAAAATCATCACTGTCGCCAGCCCAATCGGCATCTGAATAAGCATGAAGAGACAAGGGATTATTTTTGTGAAGAAGAATACCGTGGGACATGGTACCAGCAAGATAGCGCAGTATACGTTTTGCAGCACTCCAATGAACATCGGTTGGGCGATGCATGTACTGGGATAACTTGTTTACAGCATAAGCAATATCTGGCCGAGTGAACGCGAGATACTGAAGGCTGCCTACAACAGTTCTGTATTGAGTTGGGTCTGTGAGTGGCTGTCCGATGGTGAGAGAGATCTTCTCTGCCGAGTTTAGTGGCGTGGAGACTACCTTGGTGTTTTGCATATTGACTTTGTGGAGGAGATCACATATGTACTTACGTTGCATCAAATGTAACCCTTGTGATGTTCTCGTCACTTCTATGCCAAGAAAATAATGGAGGTCTCCCATGTCCTTGATTGAGAATCGTTGAGCAAGGGAAGTGATGATGGTGTTGATCAGTGAGTTATCACTTCCAGTGACAATTATATCGTCCACATACACAAGGAGATAAACAATCGCATTTTGATGTCGCAGAACAAACAACGATGTATCGGCAACCGAATTGTGAAAACCAAGCGATAGAAGATAGTTCTTTAACTCATGGTACCAGGCACGGGGAGATTGTTTCAAACCGTAGATAGCTTTGTTGAGGCGACAAACATGGTGAGGCCGGTCTTTATCTATGAACCCTGGAGGCTGAGCCATATATACCTCATCAGTTAGTCGTGCTTGCAGGAAGGCATGGTTTACATCAAGCTGTCGTAGCATCCATGACTTACTCTCTGCGATGCCAAGAACCGTTCGTACCGTAGTTGCTTTGATTACGGGGCTGAATGTATCTCCAAAATCTATTCCATGCTGTTGAGTATAGCCACGAGCCACAAGCCGTGATTTGTGCCTGTCCAAGTCACCATTAGGAAGTAATTTATCTGTGAAAATCCAACGACAACCAACAACATTTTGATTAGGTGATGGTGGAACCAAATCCCAGGTTCTGTTCTTTATCTGAGCATTAAACTCCTCATAACAAGATTGTCTCCAACTCGGATCTCGCATAGCTTGGTTGATGGTTGTGGGTATGGAATTCGTGGTTCGAGTTGTTATGGTGAGTGAGTACTTTCTGTTTGGTTTGATAATATTGTTTTGGGAACGGGTTGTCATTCTTTGTGGTTGGTTTACTAGATTGGTGACTTGTGGGTTTATTGGGTGAGAATTGGGGTTTAGGGATGTCGATGACGAGGAAGATGAAGTTGTCACCGCAGGGGATGGAGCCGGGTGGATATCCGGTGGAGGTGTTGGGTTTGGGCTAGGGGATGTCTGTGATGTTGTGGGGTTTGGGCTTGAGGTTTGTATTATTGGGCTTGGTGGTGAAGTGGGTTCAGAAGAAATAGAGTTAGAGAGAGAACCTGTGTTTGGTTGCGGTGACTGTTGATTTGTTCCCTGCGACGAAGCCGAGGTAGAAGAATCAGAGTTCAGGGGTGCCATTACCGGAGAAGACGGAGCCTGACGAGAGAGACGTGTGACCAGCGGTATCCATGCAGGCTCAGGGTGAGGTTTTTCTGGTTTTGGCGGGGCTGATGGTTGGTGGAAAGGAAATTGATCCTCATCAAATTGAACATGGCGTGAGACATAGAGTCTTCCAGTGGCTGTATCAAGGCAAAGATACGCGCTTTGAGTGAGAGAATAGCCGAGAAACACACATGGCTTGCTCTTGTCTTCAAGCTTGTGAGTGTTATACGGTCTCAGCCATGGGAAACACAAGCTTCCAAATACTTTGAGATTGTTGTAGTTGGGAGGTCTTGAGAATAGTTTCTGGAACGGTGAATCCATGGATAGAATCGGTGTTGGTAACCGGTTGATGAGAAACACAGCAGCAGCAAACGCATATGGCCAAAACGTTTTAGGTACACCTGATTGAGACAAGAGAGTCATTCCCGTTTCAACCACATGTCGATGTTTTCTCTCAGAAACTCCATTATGCTCGGGAGTATGCGGAGGTGTAGTAAGATGAGCAATGCCGTTCTCGGTCAGGTATGATCGTAATGCGATGAATTCACCTCCATTATCTGAATATAGGGTAGTGAGTTGAGCTTGAAATTGTTTCTCCACCAGGTTTTTGTAGGCAATGAATACTTCTCGAACTTGGGATTTTCTGGTTAGGGGATAGAGCCAAGTATATCTGGTATAATGGTCTACTAGTATAAGGTAATATTTGTGGTTTTCAATGGAGGTTATAGGGGAACTCCAAACATCGGAGAAAACTATTTGTAAGGGACGAGATGAGGTAATGGAGGTTTGTGAAAATGGGAGTTTATGACTCTTATTAATAAGACAATGGGTGCAAGACAAATGTTTTTGAACTGAAGATGACAAAGGGAGATGAAATTTAGAAATAACAGAGTTTAAAATAGAGGACGATGGATGTCCTAGGCGGGCATGCCATTTAGTTGAACTGGTTTTCGGTGATGGTGAGGCGAAGAGGGAGTGGATAGTGGATGGAGTCACTGGCCACTCGTAGAGCTCGTCTTTAGTCCTTCCTTGGAGTAATGGGACCCCCGTTCTGAGATCCTTCACCTGGAAAGAAGCCGGGAAAAATTCAACAGACACTTGATTAGTGTTACACAAGCGATATACGGAGATAAGGTTTTTATGAATATTGGGAACACATAATATATTGGTTAAGGATAAAGGACGAGGTTTCGAGGGTATTAAGGAAGAACCAGTGTGCGAGATCGCGAGACCAGAGCCATCTCCTATGAGAACTTCATCATTTCCGGCGTACGGCTGATGGAGAGAGAGATTGGCAAGATCACTTGTGATGTGGTGAGTGGCTCCACTATCTAATAGCCAATTGTTTGCTGTGTACTGAGGTGCCATTGCTACATTAGCTCTTGGCTGCCACGGTGAAAACGGACTCTGCTGGTTCACCATGTTACTGTTGTTCCGGTGTACTGATTGAACTTGATTGCATCGACGTGCAGTGTGTCCTTGGACACCACACAGCTGGCATCTTCCAAGGTATGGCCGTGGTTGAGATGTATTTGTTCTGTGGTTAGGTTGGGGCTGCCAGTTATTGTTCCTGTTGTTGTTGTTCCTGTTTGAGACCTGCTTGGTGTTGTAAGAGCCACGGTAGTTGTTGTTGTTGTGATTATTGTTGCGATGAGCAACAACATTCGCAGAGACAGGAATGATAGTTTGCTGTGAACCAGAGGCTTGGAGTTTGGCTTCTTTATTGATTAAGCGTTCATGGATTTCTGTGAGGGATGGCGTCGTATCCTTGCTCTCAATCTGATCAGCTACAGTCTTGTACTCTTCAGGCAGTCCATCGATAATGAACTCGACTTGGTCTTCAAGATCATATCCCTTACCCAGAATAGCCAGTTGATCAAATCGGGTAATGAATCCTTGCATATATTCATCAACAGTTTTGTTCCCTTTCTTCCACTCTTTGACTTGCTGCCTGATTTGTTTGATATGACCCCTCGTCGGTTTGGCGTAGGTTGATTCAAGCGTATCCCAGATCTGATACGATGTTGATGCACGAGATAGGAGCGGTTGGATTGTGGTGGAGATCGCACCCAGCAAAGCACTGAAGACAAGCTTGTCTTGCTTCTTCCAATGAGTATGGTCTGGATTTGCGACAGATACATCGTCTGTGGTGATTGTTGGAGAAGGAATGGGCAGGGATCCGTCAAGATAGCCAGCAAGATCATATGCATCAAATAGTGCATGAACTTGTCTGCTCCACATGAGATGATTGGTGCTGGTGACTTTAGCAACATTTGTCATGTTCACACTAAGGAGAGTTTTGTTGTTGATAATAACAGCATCGTTTGTGGAGACAGGAGAGTTGTTTGAAGACGCCATCTACGATGACGTTTGATGGCGGCAGAAGAAAATTTCAGATTTTGAGATGTAGTGGCTCTGATACCATATAGGTTAAATGACTTACTTCTTATATTAACCATGTACACCTTTATATACAATACATAGAGCTAGGGTATTATGACTAAGTAATTACATTTGAATCCTTTCCTTATATGTCTATACCCCGATGATCAGATCATTGATGAACCTGAAGAAGATGAACAAATTCCATCTGTTAAAGATGTCGTCGATAAAGAGACAGGAGAATTTGTCAGATCAGAACAAGCGTCTTAAACTCAATAGTCTTTTTTTTTGCCCAGTGTAAACAATTTGTTTTTGTCAAGACTCAAAAAATCGCTAGACGGCAGTTAAACTTTTATAGAACTATTTAAGCGCATGTACCGATTTTTCTGAAAAATTCGTTCTAGAAAAATTGTTTCGTTTATGTCTGATTTGCCGAGTAGGCGGATATTTAGAACACTTTTTTTATTGCAATCAGGTTGAGTCTCTAGCCTTTTTAAGTTAACTCAACATGAAGGTGGGCTGATTCAAGAAAAGTTTGAAGTGAATAAACTTGCAAGCTTCCTCAAGAAGGTACATAGACATTTTGCTGTAGCCTCAGTTCGCTTCTAGGTTGGTTATACTTATTTCAACAGTTAAACTCAGGCTTCAGAAGATGCGAAGAAGTTAGTAAACCAGGAAAGGTCGTTTGCTTGTGCTGAAATCGAGAGTGCAAGAGCTCTTGTAATGAGACTTGGTGGGGAGTTTGAAGAACAAGAGCTTTGTTCTAAGCATGGTTTTGAAAACCGGATCGGACCAGCCGGTCGAACCGGTCCAACCGTGACTCACTAAAGAAGCCGAGTCCGGTTTGATTTAAAACTCGGATTTAAGAAAACCCGATAAAATCGGCCAAAAACCGGTAAAATCAATGACCCGGATCAACTTTAAAATCCAGTTCTAAAAAATTAACATATAAATAATGTATTTTCAATTGTTATTAAAACTTAATATTTCATATATTATTATTATTTTGACATATTCATAAAATCTAAGACTTTAGTTGTATAAATAAATAAATACGGTAATTTAAACAATCAATCATTTGATTTTTATCAATTTCAGTTTTACATAGTATTCACTTATTTGTTGTATATATAATTAGAGTTATGATTATTGTTCATTTTTCTAGTTAATAAAGAGAATGAAAAATATATTATATGTAGAATTATTCGTTTGGACCTATATAATGTAAATATATGATTATATATATTAAATTTTTAAAAAATAGAAAACCCGGTTCGACCGGTTGAACCGGTCCAACCAGTCAACCAGTAGATACACCGAGTCGGTGTCCGGTCCGGTTTTCAAAACATTGGTTCTTAAGATCAAGGACCCGTATGTATCAAGTTGTAAGACTAATCTTCCTTCTCATATGTTTTGAAATCGAAGTTATGTTCCATTACAATTTACAACAGAATGTGGAGAAACTAGTTGAGGAAGTTCAGGAGGCTAGAAGAATCAGACTGATGCATCAACCAACCAAAATCCAACTACTCATCTTTCTGACAATATAATCCAAATTACAACTAACTTTAGTGATCTTGATGGGTCACATTTGAAGTGTTATAAACTGAATGCATTATAATATAGGTGATGAGCATGCAACATGAGCATCATGATTTAAAGAGTCAAATTCAAGAGAAGTCAGCATCTACCGTTAAACTTCAAAGAGAGGTATACATTTGTGTGTCTTGTGCATCTTTCAACATACATATTACTGGTTTTGCTCAATTCTTGTTCTTACATTAAAACATCCATAGATAGCAAGAATCAAGAGAGTGGAAGGGTCTAAGTTATGTCCGTATGTTCTTGATGGTGCACAAAGTCTAGGCTCGTGCCTAAGAATATGTGCCTCCTTAGATAGTGCTTCTGATATTTCCAAATGTTCAATCCAGTGGTATCGTGCAGCATCTGAGTCTAGTCGAAGAGAAGCTATATCTGGTATTGGCATTCACATATTTATAGATTGTTAGCTTTGTTAGCTTGAGAAGTTTCATGTTGTCAATCTCAGGTGCCAACAGATCCGTATATGCTCCAGAACCATATGCTGTGAGCAACCACTTTTGAATCATGCAGGTTACTCTGGTTGGGCCAGACGATTGAGCTAAATGATGAAACACTCATAAAGTGTCTGCTGCATAGTTTTAGCCAGGATGCATACATTGTGTTTCGCATGATCACTATAGTTTGAGGTGGTTGGTTTAGTTTCTTTGTAGTGTGAGATTGTAATCAAGATTTGTTTTTACATGTAATAACAGAAAGTGTTTCATTCATTCATGATTAATGTAATAAAAATGAAGAAATTATGTATTAACTTTTCATAATCTGATTTTGGACTGCGGTTATCTGAAACATCGTAGCTGAGTACATAGTGTTCAGAAGCAAACTGGTGGGGATGAATCTTGATATGTGGCTATGCACATAGTCCCGATCAACAATGCAGGTCCTTCACTCGAAGTAGCATATATGCAATGAATCAAATCTTATGCTGTCTCAACCAATTCTATTTACATAGACATGGTTATGTACAAAGGCTTAGAAGAGTGGTTGGGGCATGAACTTGACTTATCTTGGGCAGTTTTCCGTCTTGAGAAAGCGAATATACTCTAGCTGCACCATCTCTCCTCCATTCACAGGATCAAAGCTGCATCTGTAGAAACTGTGAGCCAAAGAAAAGACGAATGAGCACTGAGCAGAGATCTGAAGGTGATTATCATACATGCATAATTCTGTTTTAAGTTTCACTGGTGATGTGATGGGGCCAGCAAGTGAATATTCTAAGAGAAGCCAGAACGGAATTATTATACCTTCCATCCATGCCGGTGATAGCAACCGTATTGTGACTGCCAAATGCTGCGAAGAATTGTGTGACTTCTGATACATGGAACTGTGCAAAAGACCACTCCGAGCTGAAATACTTTGGTAGAACACCTGCATAATGAGCCTACATGTTAAGTAAGAAAGAGGCAATGAATTGCCAAGTTTTTACAGAGCACTCCACACACCCGTCTTCCAATTTCTAAATCTAAGGGAGAGATAATAAATAAGATAGCATTTTTTAACGACAATGCATAATCTGAGTAAAATGCTCCTATTAAGGGGATAGATCTTTTGAACTTAGCTACTACGTAGTGAAATGTTCCCACCCAGTTAGTTTTCACTTTTCAGAAATCAAATAATCTTCTCTTTGGCATTTCCATGAGAAAGTAATGAACAATGATTCATGCCCTTTTGTTTCATAGGACATTAAGTTTTAGCTTACCTCTCATGAATGACAATGACGAACCAGGATTGGTACCAGTGGCTGGAGAAACAAGGCCTTGTAGTGAATTAGAATAAGTTTGTTGTGTCAGGAGAGCTGCACTTTCACTGGAATGAGAATCCTCCCCAACTACCCTAACTCTAAGAGAGAAAATGTGAACAGTCCCTTTGTCGCTTGATACTGCCAGCCACTGCACGTTTGGTGAAAGTGCAATGCTATAAATATCTGCTCTGTCCACTCCTCTTCTTACCTGTAACGAAACATCAATAAATCGCATCCAGCACACATTAGTAGATAAGCATCAAAGTGGCATCTGCTTAAATGGAACCTCACTTATGCAAACTCTACTACCGGGAAGTCCTAAATCAGGATTGTAAGTTACTACAACTCATAAGTCTGTACAGATACAGGTGTTAAACATCTGATATGATAATGTACTTTTGATCTATGAGATCGCGAAACTAATGATGTAGTGATCAATATTCACTCATAGGGAAAGGAAAAGTATTCAGAAAGGAGAAAACAATTTTTTGTTTTGTTACTCTACCTCTTGCAAACGAGTTCCGTCCATTGTGTTGAAGATTCTAATCAGTGTTCCCTTTGTACTAGCAGTTGCGAGCAACAAACCATCCAGTGTCAAGGTCATGCAGGCAATGCTGGCGTCATGGGCGTTTATGGTTTGTACCATGTTAAGGCCAAAATGTTCAACTCGAATTTCTCCTCTATGTAAACCAGGGCAAGCCAGCACAGATGTATCTGAGTGATGAGAAAGGCAGCACAATCCTCTTGGATTTGCATGAGTTTCAATCTGAAGAAGAAGTCTTAGGTCCACGAAACTGTAGACATATATCTTATGTTCAAGAACAACAACAATCCGATCCCTTCTTAATTTCACTGCACGAATCTCAGACCTAAAAGAAAATTCACTGATGCAGCGGCTCTGGTGATCATCCCAAATTAGTGCTTTGGTTGAAGGGTACTGAGAGTTAGGTCCACCGCCAACAAGCGCCAAGATATTGCTTCGGAAAAGCATCTCCACAATTTTAAAACCACCGTTCTTCAGGTCACGCCTGAAAGTTTCTTTGAAAGGTTCACAGTTGTATATACGAAAACCATGACTGGTTCCAGCAGCGAAACAACTGGAATCCTGGTTCCAAGACACAGAAACCAACTCTGCTTCTTCGGTTTCACTTGATTCTAACTCTGGACGCACAAAAGAACTAGAAGTGCTGCTACTGCGAGAGTCATTACCACCATAAGCACCTGGTTGCAGGATGCCTTGGGGATTTGGAACAGGTGAACTCATTTTCTTGGACCAGTTGAAAAATGCTACACCACTTTCTTGTCAAATCCAATAACCATGAAAAAATAATCAGAACCGAGTCTTGAGATATCAAGAAACGCTCAGCAGAAATAGCTTAGACTGATCTTAATCCCATAAAACCGGAACACTGAACCTGAAAAAGATAGAAAATTTCAAAGTTTAAACCATGCCAAAACATAAAAAAGATCCAAACCAAAACCAGAGCAAAGACAATCCAGCAAAAAATAAAGCTTCAAGAAACACTTATTGAACATATAGCTAATGAGATCACCATGTGCACAATGCACATAGCAACAATGCAAATAAAGAACATATAAACAACCTTTGAAGAATTTTTTGAGTGAGATCAATATTCAAAGTCCTAAATTAATTAATTCCTAAGAAATAGAATTCAAGATTCATTCTCAATATATTCACTATTAGACGTAAAATTCACAAACACTATCGCATAGCAGTGAACATTCAGATCAAACAATAAGCAGAAAACTCGAACACGATTCAAACATTAGCAAATGAGATTAAACGGATCGTTACCAATTCGGAACGAAACAACGCGAAGAGTAACACGAGATCTACGATGAATCCAGAATTTGATTCTTCAAAGCTTCAATGATGAACAACGCTCCAGAGCTGGCTGATCCTTCCCTGTGTGATTCTCCGGTTTGTATTTTGTAATTTGCTTTTTTTTTGGATGAAGAAACTAAAATGGGCTAATTTTAGGCCTTAGTGGGCCGCCAGCTATTGTCTCTTTAACTGCCATGAGCTGGATTTCACGTGTGTACCGTTTCTCGAATTTGAGAAAACACCGCGTGTCGTTTGTTTTTGGTGGGACGAATCGTCGTGCCGTTTGGGATTAAGGTAAAACCTAGACCTAGTAGAAAGATATTAGATACCACTTCGTTTTTTTTTATTACCACTTGGTTAATCTCATAGCCATATTAAAAAGTAACAAAAAGTAATACTATTTTCACAAAATCATAAAGTTTAATACCATTTTACAAATTTATCATTAATAAATGATAATTTTTAAAAATATCTTTAAATTATGATAAAAATAAACTAAATTATTTTTAAAAAAATATTTGTAAAACATTAAGAAACTCAACAACATCACTTGAATATTAAATCCAAAACAATAATTACTAAACTGTAAACCAAACGTTAATATATTTTTTATTAAATGTATTTTTGTAAAGTAGTATTTAATTTGTGTTATTTTTAGCAATTTTTTATAATATTGCTTGTAAAAATATAATTTAGATTGTGTACTTTTAGAAAAAATACGGTGCTGTAGGTTATTTCTCGTGCTGTTAAGGCAGAAGCCACATAACCAACCTTGTAATTTAGAAGATATATAGAGATAATTTTGCTAATTTTTTTTTATAATTTGTGGATCTATATTTATGTATATTTAGTTCTTAAAAATTGGAGATTCAAAACTATTTTTTTTATTCGCTACGCCCATGACTGATATGTTTGGGTCTTACATGTTCTATCTTTTTATTTTGGAAACAAGTTCTATCTTCTTTTTTGCGTAATAAATCAGTTTACCAATACAATTATACAAGTATGCTAAAAAAAATGTTTGAGATTCTTTTAAGGCGAAATAAAAGTATGTTATATATTCAGCCTTGGCAATTATGTCCACAACACTTCCTTATATTGCTCACATAAAAAGGAAAGAAATTTTATAAATTCTCACTATATCACTTCATTCATTAATCTACACTAAACTTTTGAACAATTAAAAGTGATTAGCGTCAGGTATGCATGCATTTCGTTAGAGAAAATTGCTCTTTATACCAAAAATGGAAGATCACTTTGGAGTCAAACCAATCCATATTTGGAAAAGAACTGATTGGCGGAAGAGGTGAGAAACCCAATACACACTCACTTTGTTCAATGCGCACCAATAGTAAAGAAAGCTATAATATCTCCAGTTTCCGAGAGAGGGGGACATGGACCAACACTTGAGTCTGTTTGAGACTTTGAGTTAAAGTTAAACTAATCTTATACTACTAATACTTTTTTGGAGTACTAAAACGTAAGTTGTTGATAACGTTGCCTAATGGTACTACTTTTCTTGTATTTCATGGCCGAGACTTTCCGGCACTGTCTATTATATATGAGCAACATCATAGTCTACATATCTAAAGCTTACCGCCAGCAAAAACATCAAGGTAGATAAAGATATATTGTATTTTCTTGGGTAATATTATACTTTAGAAATGAGTTTGGGAATATATTACATGCACAAGAACTCTCGAAAACGTGATGGGTTTCGGGAAATTGAAACATGTTTGTTGGCTACACATAAAAAGATGAAACATTTTGTCCGTAACCACATGCTTCAACTAAAATAATTCCTAAACCCTAATATATATATATATATATTCCATTCCTTCGAGCAAATGATGCTATGATTATGCCTTTTTCTCTTAAAAATATTGGTTAGTTGGAGATCAGATGAGCTGAATTATCCATTTATAACCACTTGCTGCGTTTCCATATCTGTATTATTGCAGACACTGCAACACAATTACCTTTGTAGGCAATATTAAATAACAACTCGAGATCGTGCACGAGGTCTATATTTTGTTTTATATGCGAGCTTTTTAATGACATTATATACATCCAAACAGTATCAATCTTTATTTGGTTACCGACTCTAGATACTCATCATGATGCTTCAAGAGATGTACGAACAAAATGGAAACTATACAAAATTCTGAAATGTATAAAATAAAAAGTTGAAATCTAACTCTTAAAACAAGAGAAGTAGTCACTTAAAATATACTAAAATTTACTCATTCTGTTTAATATATATATATATATGTTTTAGAAAAAATAATATTTCAAAAAGATATATCATTTATATTTTCAATGTATTAACTAATGATAAATTATAAATTTTAATAATTTCAAAACATAATTGCAATTATTAAAATTTTATTAGTAAAAATTATGGAAATAGTTATTTACAAAAAAATATTGTATTGGTAATCAAAATTTCATATATTTTTTAAAGTCTAAAATATTAAAATATAAATATTTTTGAAAGAGTAATATATTTGTCGTCTGTATGCAAACATCGACGATGTTAAGTTGTGAACCATTCTTGCTCCATCTCCAGTCATTGGGAACATAAAAATTACAAGTACAAAGTTACTTATTTTACAAAATAGTACGAATATGGCAAGAACCCAATCTCTCTCCCCATATTATGTTGTCATGTTTCAATTCCCAAAAAACAAGAAGTACACGAGTTTATCTATATACATGTTTATATCCATGAGAGAAATTGGCTACTTGTAAATATAACTATACCTCTGAATACAACACTAGCTAGGCAATAGTTGCTAGATTGTTTGAAATGAAATACTAAAGCACCTGGTTATATATATTCCTTAATTAAATTAGTTAGAGAGAGGTAAAAAAAATTGAATCGCGCGCTATCAAATTCAATGTCAGTTTTGAACTTGTGATCAACGTCCTAAAATACAAATCTGTTTTGATATATTAAAAAAATCATTAGAAAAATTGAAACATGTAGAAAAATAAGGAGCTCCCTTCAGTCCAAACACAGATAAAGAGAGATGAAAACATCTCCCGCATCATTCATACAGTCACTGTGGTTTAATATCTCTGGTCTTTTTACCACGAGTGTTTGGATGGATGAGTCGGCAGATATTTCTACCCTCTTGTTCTATCCATGACTGGACTGAAAGAATCTCCTTCTATATCTATATATATTTCAATCTCGCTTCATAGATACACGATTGGAACACAGGCATGGGATATAGTTTCAAGCACATGCACTTACTGGTCATAATGAGCCATCGACAACAAGATAAATGTGACCAACTAAGACAGCTTCCTATGTACTTTAGTTTGAAATGGTATTTGCATGTACTTATAGCAGTGAAGTAGAATGTTAAATAATGGAAGTATATACATGTATAATATGAATTAACTTACAAGGTTTGATGCTGAGTGATATATGTTTGAAACATCGTAGAAGGAAGCAAGATTTACTGTACAAGAAAGACCATTGATGGGTCTTGTCAAGAAGAAACTGCCAGGAGAGAGACAAAGGCCGAACTGTTCATCAAACATTGAAATAATACAAACATTATTAAAGTTTTTTTCTTTAAAAATATGGAACTGTTTTGTGAGTGATGTAAGCCCTGTGCATATGAACAGTTCCCACATTAATTTTAACATTAATAATAACTACTTGAGTAAATATATACATAAGGAAACAGGTCCAATACATGTGTGAAAAGATTCCACCATAGTCATTGCAGATCATGAGAAGATAAAATAAAATATACTCCTTGAAAGACTAATTAAACAAAAATAATTTTGTTTAACCACTACAAGTATTGGGGCAAGAGATATTCAATCTTCTCAAGAGATCCAGTTTCTGAAGGGTTTGTGCAATAGATTTGATTCTAAAATCATAGAGAATATACTCTTTAGAGTTAGGGCTAAACAAGAAAAACTCTACAGAAATTAGAAGAAAATTTCTCTATCAATCATGCATAAATACATAACATGCCTAAAAATATTTCTCCAGTCATGATCTAGAAAGGGGAAAAACCCTAAAACCAGATATGAAAAGGGCCTATTTTTTTGTGGGCAGAATAAAGAGAGATTAGATCTAAAGTAAGTCATACAAATGGTAATAGGAGATCATAAGACGAGGTAAAGAAAAACCTAAATCCAGAATGAAAAAAAGAGAAGAGATCAGATCTCAAGAAAGTCAAAACTAATGGTAAAAGTGCTGAAAAGAGAGCTCTTACAGTGGATCTTAATCGAGATTTCACCAGCTTAGATTTTTGTGAGCTTTCTGAAAACCCTAGCTAGGTCTTCTTTTGAACCTTCACAAACCTAGTAGTGATGAAAGTATAAGTGACGAACAGTAATTTATAGAAAAGGAGGAAGTAGCTGGATGTAGCTAGCCACTAGGTATTAGCAAGTGGTGGTTCAAAGAAGGGACAAACAAAAAGAGATGGTGATGATGATGGTATATGATAAATGATGAATGATGATGATGGTGGTGATGATGGGTCATTGTCTTCATGGGAGTCAGGGAAAGCTAACTGTTTCTTCATATCTCACCATATCTTACATACATGTCTATATATATATAGATAGAGAGATTGTGACTAGCTTATGTATAAAAATTGTGTTGTTTTCCAGGTTTTTTTTTTGCTGTAGATATTGAATTTTGATATTCATCAGCCAACTTTTTAAGGTTCTTTAGTTTTCTTTCTAGATCACATTTAATGAGCGGTGTAAGAGCTTGAGAATTTAGATAATGTTTTTTTTGTTTATTTATTTTCTATTTTATTTAAGCTTAGATTAACGATAGTTTAGTCTTTTTGTTTATTTATTTTCTACTTTATTTTAGCTTAGATTAATGACTGGACCAGAGATTAAATAGGCCTAGAAATCATATTATTTTGTACATAGAGGATGATTAGTTGGTCCCAAAAATAATAATCCCATCGTTATCTTTATGCATTCAAGATTCTCGCAAGCTCGTGAACACAGATTCTTCTAAGTGAAAGAGCTATAAATCCTAAGTATTAGTTACTGAAAAGTTCGTGAAGCATT
Source organism: Moricandia moricandioides (assembly GCA_905132885.1). Lineage (NCBI taxonomy): Eukaryota > Viridiplantae > Streptophyta > Magnoliopsida > Brassicales > Brassicaceae > Moricandia > Moricandia moricandioides. The sequence goes on from CAJHQQ010000101.1 coordinate 263,833, forward strand.
CAGTATATATGGAATCATTTAGTTCTTGCATATTTGACTTGGAATCGCAAGTTAATCATGTTATTTTAACATGTAAGATCTACTTACAAAATATTAATACTAATCTATGTTTATACTAATCTAATTGATACCAATTAATATGATAGTTCATCTCTCTCTCTCTCTATATATATATATACTCTTTTGTTGTGAATCTTAATACTAAGATGTTAACAAATTAGACCATAGCAAAATAATCACAGATATGGTCGATGGTGTGATACATTTTTACAAACAAACAGTAGGCTACCTTGTTTCATAAACTTACACATCAATCACATGATTTTTAAAATGCATCCAATCAATAAAGTATTATGCGACCGATTGAACTGAAAAAATAAAATAAAAATTGGATATAATTGGATAGTCATGTATACATAGGTAAATAAGTAAAATATAATAAGAAGTTTCATTATCTCAATCAACCAAAAAGATATAAGTGGGTGTGCTATTCATATAACAGTGTCCCAGTTAAGATAGAAAATATCACATAGTTCCTCCTCGGAGCAGTACCACCACTCTCCTTCGGTGAAAAAAAAAAGAAAAACAACCACAAGTAGACATTTATGATGACGGTTTTACCCCTGCCAACCTGTCATCTGCGGACCGACCAGAATAGTAGTGGGCATGGAGTTTTAAACTCTTTTGACACTTTGTGGGCCCTTTGTGTAGTGCCTTTGCTTTGTCTCTTCGTTCAAGAAGACCCGATAAAGACCCGGTTGTAGAAATTGGTATCCACCATAGCTGACCCGGTAAGTCAAAAATCATTCACCCGAACCGAACCGGTATGTAAAAATGGAATCCACCCGTCCTAAACCGAACCAGGCAATTAAACTCAAATCGGACTATTCGACCCGACCCGGTCTTTCTTGGATTTGATCGCCAACTCAGAAGCGACTAGCGAGCTCCGGAAACGGTAAAGACGATGGCTTTCTTCCTTGACTCCTCGAACCCAATTGAAAAGTCTCTCTCTTTTTTCTTTTCGAGACGAAGATACTCAAGTTAGGATGGTAAAGCCATCAGATTCCAGAGCAGTTCATGGGTTTATCCGGTAGCATTACACTCGGGTTAACCCGGTTAGACGCTCAAACCCCACCTGCTTTGTCTTCTCCAGCTATTCCATCGAGTGGTGTTTCACAGCTTCAGCAAAGGTTCAGATTCTCTTTTGTCCTAATCTCAATCCAAAGTTGTAAGCTTTGGTTCACCTCGTTTGAAAGCTGTTAGTTCGACTTTTGCTAGATAACGTGAGGCTACTATAGGGTTGCACATTGATGCATTTTGGAGAAAGAATAGTCTTGTTTTGTTTGGAGCTGGTGGTGTCTTTGTATGTATCTTTCTTTGGAGGATTATGTTTGGAATTGCAAGTACATTTGGTGGGCTCTCAGAGGGTATGGCTAAGTATGGGCTTCTAGCTCCCTACTCTGCCATTGTAGCATTTTCTGTGCTTCTCTCTGAATCCCTGATCATTTGTGCTTCATTGTTCGCTTGTTTCAATGCCATGAAGTTGTCCTGAAGACAATGAATTGAGGTGCTCTAGTTTTCAAATCATGGTTATTGATTGATAGTGGTTGGATTTGGAACTTGTTATGCAATTATATATGTTTGGTTTCATCTGGACTTGAGCTTTAGGATATGGTTTTGTTTGCTGTGACACTCTCCTTCTGTTAATATTATAAGCCTTCACTGCTATTTTTCTAATGATAGGGACTATACCTGCGCTCAAGGTTCACAATAAATCCCGATAAAGTTTACAGGATGACCATGATCAGATTTACGAGCTTATGTGATGTCAGGTGGTGGCATAACATTCAAAAAATTCAAGCCAACAGTTCGGAGCAGCTTTGCTTTCTACTATTCCATGTTCAAGGTTCTGAAAGAAAGGGACTTGTTAGCGTCGAAGTGAAGAAGAAGAAGGGCCAGGTTTTACTCTCTACTCTACACTTATCCTTTTTATGCAACCTTCTCACGTGTTTGTTCACGTTGTAATATTTAGGATGTAATAAGCTTTGTTAGAAGTAATAGGACTGTGATAAGCTTTAAACAAGTTTAGTAGCTATAAGTCTACTATATCTATCCTAGGACTAATGTGGCAGATTAGAGCTGTTGTGAAGTTGATTAGAGACTAGTTAGCAAGGTTGTGAGCGTTGATTCTCTCAGTTATTAATCTTCTGGTTTTGTTTCCTCAGTATGATAAGAAGCTTTTGGCTGTGGATATACCAATGGAGTCTGGTCCTGACCAACGGTTATTTCTGATTGGCGATGAAGAAGGGTACACAGTCGAGGGTGGTTTAATCTGTGTTAAGAGACCCTGTTGTGAAGGCCATGGCAGCAACTAAGGAGTTTGATAATCTTGACAGTATTGAAGAGGAAGAAGAAGACTAAAGAGAACTTCAAGAAGCTGAAAGAAAGCACCGTGAAGAGATTAGATTGACAAGCTCGAAAAAGAGAGCTCTTAAATTCTTTTTTTCTTCCCTGGAAAACGTTAATTCACATCTTTAATTCACATCTTGAATCTTCTAAAAACGCAGTTTACTGTTGTTGCTCACTCGGGAAAATCACTTTCTCAGGTTACTGCATCACAACTTTGATGTATATCAGCACCAAAGTCTTCTCTTTTGACGTGTATCAGAGGACTGTTAATCTTAATTGGATTATATTTTATGGCATCTATCTGTAAATATAAAATATAGTTTTCTCTATTCTCATTAAGCAACCTCATCAATTGATTATGTATAAACTGACATATAAGACTTAATTTTGTAAATATTAATGAATAATCTTATTTTCTTATTAAAACTAAATTTATTTTAAAAAATTAATAACCCATAAAAAGTTTTATTAATCAATATTCTATTTTCAATCCAACCAAAATTTTAACATCACTTTATTGTAAATAAATAATAATATTATGTAATATATATTTTTAAATACTTTTTTAAAATAGAAAAAAAATCATAAGAACAAAAAAGAAAAATCTATTTACGTTTCATTACACTCAGAAAGGAAAATAAAATAAATATGAATCTCAATGTTTTTTTTTCTTTTCTTTACCACCAAATTTAAAGTTACACCAAATTTTTTTTTTTAAAAAAATGAAAACTAATGATTAATACCTTATTAAATAAAGACTAAATTTTTTTTGAAACTTGATATAAAAATTTAGAGAAAATATATAATATAATTTGAGAAGTGAAAGTTTTAGTCAATAAATAATAGTTTAATAACAATTAAATAATATAACTAAAAAATTATGAATAAATGGAGAAATCTATACAAATGAAAAGGAAAAAAAATCCATGTACAATACTGTTTTTTATATTTCATCAGTTCTAAGTAAAAATAAAAAAAAGTTAATATCATCCGACTTATTTTTTTGGTCTAAACTCAAAAGTAGAGAAATTAACAAAAACAAAAAGAATGATGAAAACCACAAACAAACATTAATAAATAATTAGAACAAATATTTTACATGTGGAGTAAAATAAAATGTTACAACAAATAAATTAGTGATTATGCATAATATAACTTGAGTTTGGTGCAAAATTTTAGTCAATAAATAATAATTTAGTGAAAAATAAATTATTTAATCTAAAGATATATAAACTTTAAGAACAAATAGAAAAATCATAAGAACAAGAAAAAAATTATGAAATTGTTTTTTTATGTTTTTAAACCCTGACAAATGAAATAAAAAAATCTCACATATACTTTTTTGTTTTGTGGTTAACAAACTTAAAATTAAAATGATGAAAAATATAACCAATGATTAACACATAATCAGAATATTTCTTTTAAAAAGTACGAGATCTAATAAATGAAACAATTAAAATATCATACACATATTTTCATTAAATTATCAATACACTTCTAAAGAAACCAAAAATATACTAGGACATGATCTCTTACACTTTAAAGTTAAAGTAAATAGTTACAAAATCTGAACATGCACTACAATACATAACAACCCTACAAATAACACATAAGACCATAAATGATAGTGAATAACGTAAAAGAAATAAAATAAACTAACTACACTACCTAAATAAAAATAAAACATTATTACATTAAAAAAAAGCCTATGTTATTATTTATTTAGTCAACGGCAACATCCTCGCCTCTAAATATTATGGCTACCTATATAAGTGAAAATCACATACCAATAGTTATTCACAAAATATATAACAAATTCTTTAAATATAAATACATATATCAGTCCTACCACTTAACTATGTTAAAATTCACAAAGCATGGACTCAGCTCTAGTATATAAAATAAATTTTCATATAGTGAGTTTTCCATAACAAGACTTCGACTGCAATTTGTTCAAAAAAAATATTAATCCCACAGTTCCATTTTAGAAGAGGTGTATTGAATTTAGGATCTGAAAATATTGAAGATTAATGAATTTACATGACTTTATGACTTTGGTGTATTAGGAAAAATTACAATGATTTGTTATTAAATTCTTTGTAAAATACTATGATTTACATGACTTTGGGGACCTAGGGAAAAAATACTATGATCGATAACTGATGAAGAATTCATAAAGGCAAGTTCATTCTTTGAAAGAGTTGCAAGCACACATAGAGGAGACTGAAGAATATAATCATAATGGAGAGGCTCCGTAAATAGAAAAACATCATCTAATTATTTTAAAAGTTAAAAGATGAAAAAGAAATGTAAAACAAGTGAGCATCTGAAGCAAGAATCTCTTAAATGTATCATATTATATTTCAAATTCCTTATTCTTGTTTTTTATTTTCAATTTTGAATACTAAAATTCTTAATCGTAATTTATTTTTAATTCTTATTTATTAAATGTTATATGTTCTTTATTAATACTGTTTTCATAACCTTTAAATGTATATTTTATTATTTGTAATTTTTTATGACTTAGCCAATTTTGATCAATACTATAGATTATAACGTAAATATGAATTTTTTTTTTAAAAGTTAGATACAAAGTTTTGTTACAGAGACAAACACTTCAATTTTAAAGTTAATACAAAACTTTAAAAGTAAAACTAAAAATAGATATACTTTTAGAAAAGTGTATTCCCAAAAAACTTAATAATATGATATTTTAGTATGAGAAAAGAATTCAACTAAAATCTCTTACTGACTGTAGTCTTCTGGTTCTTTTGTCTCTCCAGAGTTTCTCGTTGTTGGCTATATAGCAGCCGCGATCCATCTCAACGAATAATTCTTAAGGGTTAGTTTCATTATTTTTCCGGAATGATATTTTTACACCTTTGTTGTCTTTGATGTTTTGATGGCTTATTGTGTTATAACTAAACATACACTTAGATTTGTCTCATTCTTTTCACATTAGATTGCCAATCTTCTTGTCTGATTACTATTCAACAAACCAGAATATATTTTTTTTTATTCATATAGCTGAGAGAGTACATAACTTGATATTGAATTAAGTTTAAGATTAATTAGTCTTGCAGCAACAAAAAGGACTTTTATTTTCTCTTGGTATACAAACTCCCCCCAATTTGAATCCGAGAGATTCACAATGGGCAGTGCAGTCCGTGTCCTTAGGACAACTGCCATAATCGTGCGGTTCACAGTCTTTCTCGCCTGTTTAACATAAAAAAATAACAATATTTTAAATATAAAAGCCTCAATAATAATATAGTAATAACATAAAATATTTAAATATTTTTGTTTGCTTTTATGATAAATATTTTTTTAGTCAAAGGGTTTAAAAGATAATACCTGAAACTTCAGAGATAACGGTGAGAGTAAGCATGATCATCAACAAAGGTAGTAAAAGAGATGCAAATTTCTTGGTTGCCATTAGTTATGTTTTTACAGGTTGCAGCAGCTTGTTATCTTGCAAAGAAAATAAAACGTACAGAAAATTAAAATATTCAATTTCGACATTAGAATAAATTCTTGTGTAAAAGAGATGCAAATTTTTTTTTTTGGGAAATGCTTACAATGAGTATGAACTGACTATAATTTTTTTTGGTTTTTATATTTATGTTGCTGGCTTCTTATGAACCGATCATTGTATGGTCTTGTAAGTGCTATATATACAAACTTCCGTATCATTTTATAAAGCATATTATCTGATTTTTCCATATGAAAAACTTTGAACGTAAATTTGTTCAACGAGATTATTATTTACCATATAATAAATTACTTATTTTGGCTGTTTTATAACAAGACTTTGACTGTACTTACTATTCCCCGAGTTTCTATTTTATAAGAGGTGTATTCAATTTAAGATCTAAAAAGATTTGAATATCAATGAATTTACATAATTTTTATGACTTTAGTGAATTAGGGAGAACTATTATATTTTATTATTGTAGTTCTTTTGCAAATTCTTTTTTCTTCTTGTCAACATTTTTTCATTCACTTAAAACTATAAGATCCATATTATTAAATTTTAGCTAGAATTTTGACCAAACTCCCTTAATTTCACTAATTGTTTCAAAAAAGAATTTAAATCCTTCTACAAGTATTGAGGCTTAATTATTGTTTTTAATTTTATAGTTATTTATTTGATTCTCATTGAGTGGGTTTACAATTCTTATCTTTAAATCAATCATACTAGTTATTTTCTCTTCTTCTTTTTTTTTTGTCAAAGAACATTAGTCATTTTCTCTTTGATTGTGTTTAATGAGTTTTACAATCCTGATTTTTTTCCAATTACTGCTTAGCAAATAATGTATGTTATTTTTCATAAATTATAACTTTTGTTTTCCAAATTAACTGCTGGTAGTTTATTTTTTAACGTTATAGTTTCATACATAAACTGCTGGTATGTATATGGTTCAAAACATGTTACCGCAACCTATGATTTTCTTGTTTCACACGAAAACTCTTTTGATTCAATCTTCTCTTCCCCCTTTGAAGATGAGAAGGGAGCTGGAAATGCAAGAGATGGATTGGACGGCTTTTCCAAAGCCTTCGGAAGAGATGCAAAGCACCTGGCTATTGCAGCACTCTACTAAATGCAAATAAGGACAAAAACATATTTTGCATTAAAAACATAAAAATTCATTGCAAATAACATAAAATATACTGAGTAGCCATATAGATCAATAATAAATTCATTGCAAATCAAAACTCTGCATTTTAAGGCAGCTCTGAGTTGGTTACATACTGTTTAATAAGAGACATCTCACAAACTATAGTGTTCTATGAGTCAGAATCTGATCCAGAATCTGTTTCTGCATCACACTGCACCCCAAATGGTCTCAATCTGTTTGTGTTTGCTTCCAGTGGAGGCATGCCATCATCACTCTCATCACTCGAATCTATTTCACCGTCACCATGTTGCTGTGTTATGGGAATTTGAGAGCTTCCATCAGCTGGAACTGGCTTAGCATCCCTGAAAATTTCTGGCCTGCATTCACCATGCCCAAACTTACATGAGCTTTGCTAAAACAAAACTAGATGTCAGTCATACCACAGCTCAAAGACAATGCTTTTATTTACCATTCCGGAGACTTTTGGAGGAGACGGATTTGCTCAAAGAAAAGAACTTTACAGACAATTGATGTAACTTTGCTACCAGATTCTTGCGCCTTTTCCTTTCCTGTATGGTCAATCACTACAAAGCTTCCTGCAAATGCATTGAACAACAATTAAAACACCATCTCAAACTCATCCATCCACACCGAATCATGCAGATCATATCTGACATATGTCAAAGATTGAGACACAACACTGATTACCTCGTCTGATCCACATGCTCTCACGAAACTTGGCTGGAAACAATGCTAATGAGTTCTCTCCTTTTGCATCCATTATCTTCAGACAACATCCAAAAAAAAAAAACAGCAGTTAAAGAACATATCAATTAGAAACTCTAGCTGTCCTAAACAAAAATTCAATCTTTAATCAGTATATACATTCAGAACTAAGCCAACACATTGAGATTGAATAAAAGGATTCAAACCCATGAATAAAAATTAAAACTTTAATCAATACATACATACATACAGAACTTACCTCAATTTGATTGGAACCTCTGAGAGAGATGACCTGAGCGATGCTCTGACATTCCTCTAGCGTGAAGTCCTGCTCTGAAGCTGCTTGCTTCAGATTCTTTCTTCCTCTGTTCATCTCTTCAAACTCCTCAACTCAAATTCTAAAAAAGTTCCAAACTTTGACAGCAAAAATCACGACCAAAAGAACACAAACACCAGAAACTGAGATTAGGGTTTTGTAGTTGTGCCGTTTAACTAGAATCACATGAGTTCCTAAAGAGAAGTAAACAGGGGTAACTTTGTTATTTTTCTTTATGTGTTGAGGGTAAAAATGTCATTCCGTTGACCAAGTTAAGTCGGTTCACCTAAGCGCTTGTATCTCCAGATAAACCGGTTAAGTCGTTTTTAACCGTAAACAGACACCGTGCGGCGGTCTGTTAACTCTCCTCCGCCTCCTCCTCCTCCGAGACGATTCAAAGTTGTTAATTTTACTCGAATCTTTCACTTCACAGGTTCGTAACTATGTTCTCTGTTTACATCTTGAGCTAACGTATTATATAACTGAATGATTTATAGTAACTGACGATGCGTTTTGATAAAAAAAACTATTTTTGAATTACATAAAGTTAATAGCTTTTTGTGTTTCTGGATTTGATTTCGGTTTTGTAGTGATGGGTAGGAGAAAGCAACCCAAGCCGCAGCGTTCGTTGGGATTGAACACCGAAACTGGCCAAGAAATCGATGGAAAGCAAGAGGGTTCTCGGAGAAAGAAGAGTGTTGAAGATGTTGATAAGCCATATTATGTGAACATATGTTCAAGTAGTAGACTTTTGGAGGAGGAGAGACACTTTGATATAGCTGAAGTTGTTCTTACTAATTTAAGTTTAAGAGAAAGGTGTCTGCAGTAATGGTTCACTCACACCAGTTGAGATTGATCATAGTCTGGATTGCTCGTTACGGTTTCGTCTATGCAATGTTGCTAGTTTTGTTGATCGGATTAAGCTTGGTCATTGGCCTGTGTTGTCTTCTAGTGATGTAACTTTGGAGTTGGTTGATGATGAAGCTTCTGGGTCAGTGGTTTGGTCTGCTAGCTTTGATGGTCCAGGTGACAGTGTTTCGGGTCTTGCTCATTTGGTGAGTGTAAAGTTTTTGACTTTGAGGCTTGTGCCGGGTAATGAGGGTTTGTTGTCTCCTAGAGTTAGAGTTGAGATGCTTCAGGAGGCTTTTGATGCGTGTGACTCTCTTCTTGAGAATACAAGGCAGATATGGAAAAAGAGTATGATTCATGTCATGTCTTGGTTGAGGCCAGAGGTAATGACATCAGAGGCTAGGTATGGGAGAGAACTAAACGTGAAGGAAAATGAGAGAGTAGATGAAACTCTGGACTCTAGTAAACAGTCTAGGTTTGATGCGGCTGCTTTTTATGAAGCCATAAAGCCATCAAAGTGAGTAGAGCAAACCTTTTTTCCTTTTGTGTGTGTTAAATATCTGAAATTAGTTTTTTTTTTCCAACTTATTAGCATGTTTTTGATTCAGGACGGATGCAATGCTTGAAGATGATATAACTGATTTGCTCCCAGATCTTAGGCCGTACCAACGACGTGCAGCTTATTGGATGGTGAAGCGAGAGAGAGGAGATCCAATAACTTTGGGAGACAAAGAAGACAACCAATTTATCTCACCTTGGTCAATCCCCATTGGATTTCTTGACTCTGCTTCAAAAATGTTCTTTAACCCTTTCAGGTTGGCTTTTGTTTTATCATTTTGAACTGTTAGCTCCTCTTACTGTTCAATAAACAGTATAAGTCTCTCTCAGTAAAGTTTCCAACTGTTAACTGAAGAACTCGATTTGATTTGGTCCATTTTTCATGCTTTGGTTGTTTTTAGTGGCAATATCTCATTGGCACCAGAGTATTGTTCACCTCGAACTCCAGGCGGTATCCTTGCTGGTAAGAACAACTTGCAGCTTCTTTTTGCCTCCTTATTCTATAAACAGAAACTAGTTTACCTTTTCTGGACTTTCCATTCACAAAAGCATGATTTTCGGATGTTTTAAGTCTACTTGTGGGATCAGCTTTTGTTAAGTTCTGTGGCATGAATACTGCAGATGAAATGGGATTGGGGAAAACAGTTGAACTACTTGCTTGCATCTTTTCTCATCAGAAACCAGACGAGGAAGAAACATCTGTGTCTAATGGGTCACCTGTAACTGATGATTTAAAAACTGGCTTGAAGAGATTGAAAAGGGAACGTGTTGAGTGCATATGTGGAGCTGTCAGTGAAAGTCGAAAATACAAAGGAGTTTGGGTACAGTGTGACATGTGTGATGCTTGGCAACATGCAGACTGTGTAGGTTATTCACCACCTAAAGGGAAAAGTAAGAAAGTTAGTCAACAAGATGTTGATGAAAAAGCATCTCAAAAGAAGAGCAAAAAAGATGCTGTGGGAATTGTTGTCAGACAAGGTGAATATATTTGCCAGCTGTGCTCTGAACTTCTACAAGTCACTGCCTCTCCCATCTCTACAGGTGCCACTCTTATTGTCTGTCCAGCTCCTATATTACTTCAATGGCATTCCGAGATTACACGGTATCAGATTCTTCTCTACATTTTTCTTCAATCTATGTTATTACTAATTTTTAATGTTTGTCCTCTTTTCCTTGTTTCATCTCCACTGTTGCAGCCATACGCGCTTGGGTTCTCTGGTGACATGTATCTATGAAGGTGTGAGGAGTGCCTCACTCTCTGAAGAACCTATGGTGGATATCACTGAACTCCTCAATGCTGACATTGTTTTAACTACCTATGATGTCCTCAAAGAGGACTTGACTCATGACTGCGACAGGCATGATGGTGACCGGCATTGTCTTAGATTCCAGAAAAGGTATCCTGTTATTCCTACTCCACTCACCAGAATATTCTGGTGGAGGATTTGCTTGGATGAGGCCCAGATGGTGGAGAGCAATGCAGCTGCTGCAACAGAGATGGCTTTGAGATTATACACTAAACACCGTTGGTGTATCACCGGAACTCCTGTACAACGCAAACTTGATGACTTATATGGACTATTAAGGTTCCTTAAAGCAAATCCTTTTGATGTTTCAAGATGGTGGATTGAAGTTATAAGAGACCCATATGAGGTCTGAGCAGAAAAAAAAAAAAGAGTTCATTTCCTTACCTTTTTAATGGTATTTTTCTCTCTAACAACCTTCTTGCTTTGTTCAGAGGCGAGACGCAAAGGCCATGGAGTTCACTCATAATTTTTTCAAACAAGTTATGTGGCGTTCTTCAAAAGTCCATGTGGCTGATGAGTTGCAGCTTCCACCTCAAGAGGAATGCGTTTCATGGCTCAAATTCTCCGCAATTGAAGAACACTTTTATAGCAGGCAGCATGAAACTTGTGTGAGTTATGCCCGTGAAGTTATAGAAACTTTGAAACATGATATTCTCAAAAGAGGTCATAGCTCTTCTGATAATCCTTTAATCACTCATGCCGAAGCTGCAAAACTGTTGAACTCACTCTTGAAACTGCGCCAAGCTTGCTGCCACCCTCAAGTAGGGAGTTCTGGTTTACGTTCGTTGCAACAAACGCCAATGACCATGGAAGAGATTCTAATGGTGGGTTCTTGCAAGAGTTAGCTTTTTCAATCTTGGTTTGTTACTTTTTGCTGATTGAAGTTTTTTTAGGTCCTTCTGAAAAAGACTCAGAGCGAGGGAGAAGAAGCTCTGAGAGTGCTGATTGTTGCTTTAAATGGGATTGCTGCTATTTCCATGCTTAAGCAAGAGTTTTCTGAAGCAGTATCATTATACAAGGAAGCATTAAGAATAACTGAAGAACACGCCGAAGATTTTCGTCTTGATCCGTTGTTGAATATCCATATTCTTCACAATCTAGCTGAGATACTACCACTGGTCCAAAGCCACAAAGGTGAAGTAGATGTGAAAGATGACGATCATCATCGTGCAGCGAAAAGACAAAGGATCAATGAGCTAGACAGTTCAACTCATGTTTCTTCAGAAACTGCACAGCAGGGGGAATCCAATGCTCCAGACAATGGTTTAGAGAAGGTTGGCGAATGTCATGAAGAGTGCAAAACTCTAGATATAGTTTGTGACACATTAAAAGTTAAGTATTTATCTGCATTCAACTCAAAGCTTTCTGCAGCACAGCAGGAATTCAGAAGATCATACGATCAGGTAGCTTCCACAAAATGCTTTAGAACTGTTTCCATTACTATGACGGCCAAGATCTCATTTGTTCCCTCTTTCCTAGTGTTTGCCGGAACATGACGGGGTCTTGCCGTGATTTATGAATGAGTATTTCAAAAAAAAAAACTGTTTCCATTAGCCAAAGAGTTAGTTAAATATTGAGACATCACTTAACTTCCTGGAGCTCACACTCTGTGATGCATTGCTAATAATTGAAATTTTTTTGAAGGTTTCCGAGTCTTTGAGCAATATAGGGAAACAACGTTCGGTTTGGTGGTTAGATGCCTTGCAACTTGCTGAACAGAATAAAGATTTCACCAGCGAGTTGACCAGGAAGATTGAAGAGGCTATCCATGGAAGCCTAAACAATTCAAGCTCCTCCAGAGAATCTTCTCGGTTAGTACATTAAAATTGAAGTTAGACTTCTTGTTGTTGCATACTTTCTAGGTGTGCCAAATTATTTCACATGTGTCTGCAAATTTATTGAAAAAATTGATCTGTTAAAAGAGTAGATCGATTATTTTATAACAAGTAATCGTTAACTTTGTTTCATGTTAAGAACTAACTTGCTAAGTTCACTGATCTCAGATTTAGAACCATACATGGGATGAAACTTCATCTGCAGACTTGTATGGATACGCTAGAAAGCTCTAGAAAGACAGTGATAGATAAGCTTTTAGAGATTGACCAGACTATGGAGAAACCAAGACTGGAGGATATTGAGCGAATTGGTAATTGCAAGTATTGTAATAAGAAAGATGATGGTCCTACTTGTATTCATTGTGAGCTAGATGAACTATTCCAGGTTTGCTTCTTTTGCTTGTGTGCACTTTACATGGAGTTTTATTGATGTTAAAATCACCTGATACCATCGTTATGCATTGAAAAATCTTCCCAGGAATATGAAGCTAGGCTCTTCCGTCTTAACAAATCTCGTAGGGGAGTAATGGAACATGCATCTGCTGAAGAGGTAGTAGATCTACAGAAGAAGATATCTGCTCGTAATCATTTCTTTTTTGGTTTGTCATCAAGAAACAAGGATGTAAATCCATTACATGTTGATAACGAAGAACCCACCAAAAGAAATGCTGGTGACTCCGTTATAGTAAGTCACTTGATCTATCTTCAGTTTGGTCCTACTCCAGTAAGTCACTTCATTTATGCTCTTTCCCGTTCTGATGATAGGTTTCAAAATCTCCATCTGAGACAGAAGTAGTTTTTGGTGTGATAAGAAACCATTGCAAATCTTATTTAGACAGGGAAGGAAAATTGGCAGCCACAAAACATTTACAAACCCTTGAGGTAAGATGGGGAAAGTAGTATAAACTTATATCTTTCATTTTCAAGTTTTCAACCGGATCTGACATTTGTAATTATTTCTTATCTTGATTAAGGTGATGAGGAAGGAATATGCACATGCAAGGGTCTTAGCTAGGGCTCAAGCTAACCTCCTACGTGCCTATGATGAGATTAAGATGGCGACAATGAGACTACAGCTTAGAGAATCTGAAGATGACACGGCGATTTATGCTTTGAGCCTGGATGAGTTAGACGCTGCTAGTGTCCAGAACACAAATGATAAATTTTTGGCTCAATCCTCGTTGCTTAGTATAAAAGGGAAGCTTCGTTATTTGAAGGTAAACCTGTTACCTTGTTGTTATTGACCTTACTTCCTATTTATATTATGCAGAGAAGTCATTAATGTCTGTGTTGCCACTAAAAAGTTTACATATAAACAAATCTTTTATCCTTTTTCAGGGGTTGATAGAAACCAAACATAAACAAGAAGAGAGTCAAGATCACTCCTCACCAATAGAGGAAACAGTCAAGGCCATAGATCCTGTTGAACACGAAAGTGAAAACGTTCTAAAGCGAGAGGAAGCATGTCCAATTTGTCATGAAAACCTACGAAATCAAAAGATGGTTTTCCAGTGTGGACACAGCACTTGCTGTAAATGTAAATACCTTACTCACACATATATACTCACTGTTGTTATCTTATAACCACACTTCAAAATGTTAATAATACCGTCTTCTTTGTGTCTCTCCACAGGTTTTTTCTCCATGACTGAGCGCGGTTCAGTTCATGAAACTCTGCGGAAGTGGGTGATGTGTCCAATATGCAGGCAACATACAGATGTTAGAAACATTGCTTATGCTGATGACAGACAAAATGGTTATTCGTCAGGTCAAGATCACAAAGAAAACGAAGCATCATTAGCTGTTCAAGGTTCATATGGAACGAAGGTTAGCCTCCATGCTTTTAAAGATTCTTCCAACAAGTAGTACTTCATTTTCTCATGTATTGTGTTTGGAGTTAGATTGAAGCTGTTACTAGAAGAATCTTATGGATCAAGTCAAGTGACCCACAAGCGAAGGTTCTTGTTTTCTCCAGCTGGAACGATGTTCTTGATGTGTTAGAACACGCCTTCGCTGCCAACAGCATCACTTTCATCCGGATGAAAGGAGGAAGGTAAAAGTGTTGTTGCATAGGTTACTTAAGAGAGTTATATAACATTTGATTCCATGTGAATGCAGGAAATCACAGACGGCCATTAGCAAATTCAAGGGAACAGAGAAAGAAGTCCAAAAGATCCAAGTCCTACTACTTTTGGTGCAGCATGGTGCGAATGGTCTTAATCTTCTAGAAGCACAGCATGTTATTCTAGTGGAGCCGCTTCTAAATCCAGCTGCAGAAGCGCAAGCTGTTGGTCGTGTTCACAGGATAGGACAAGATAAGCCTACTCTAGTTCATAGATTCCTGGTTCGTGCATCTGCTTTATTTGCCACTCTTGGTCTTCTGCAGCTTCACTTTGTTCTTGACCCTTTTTTTTTTTTGGTGGGAACTAGGTAACGGGTACAGTGGAAGACAGCATCTATAAGCTGAACAGGAGTAAGAGCATTAACGTAAGCTCATTTAGCAGCAGGAATACAAAGAATCAGGATCAACAAAATCTGACACTAAGAGACCTTGAGTGTCTATTTACTTCACAACCACCAGCAGAGACAGAAGAAAACGAGGGAGATGGAGAGCAGAATCTGAGAGATCTACCGCCCTCAGTGGCTGCAGCTGTAGCAGCCGAGAGGAGAATGAAAGAAAGTAATGCATCAACATCCACTACAAACATATCATGAAAGAGACTTGGTGGCTGTTGGAGCATCTTGTTGTCTGTATATAAGATAGTGAAGAGAGAAGTAGTCCAAAGATACACTGCATCTCTTTAGTGTTGTCTAATATTCATTCATTATGGATACTTCTACCTCAAAAACTTTTAGATAGGCTTAGGCAAGGGAATAAGAGTTTCTTCAAGATTTATTGTATTGCAACAAACATTATTGCATTAAGATCTTATAAATATACAACAAAAGATCTATCAGATAGACCTAACATCAAAACCTATATTGAAGAACCTAGCTTGGCACTGCTCTTTCTAGGACTATCCGGTTTAGTGTCAGTTCGACGACTCTTGTCCGAACCACCAAACACACCCCATTCCTCAAACTGTGTCTGCCTTGCTCTTGCCCTTTCTTTCTCCTCTTCAGAGTAACAGTAAGGACAAGAAACTCCACATTCATACTCTGGAGCTTCCATGTCTTCATATCATTTATAGGCTGCTTGCATCCATAGCAGAGTTTATGCGTTCCCTGTGCTAAACCATGTTCCACAGATATTTACACGTTTGTCGAACACAAAGCATTCTCCTTCCCACAAACTTATTGTTTTAGGGACTTGCTCTAGGTACTTCAATACCCCACCTTTCAGATGATACACCTGATGACAAAATGTTTTAAGCTCTAAACCGAAATATATAAAAGTATTTTTAAAAACCAATAATAGTGGTTAGCCCATAAGTTTAGACAGGCCATGAGATAGGCCGGCCCATAAGTAGTGCATATAGATAGATAGATAGATCTCCTCATCGAAACCCTAAAGCTATCAAAAGTTGGATATCGATACGATATGGCAGGAGTAGGTGATGCGTTGTTACAAAGGTGGACAGGAGTGTGGTGGGACCTAAACACATGTCCGGTTCCCGGTGGTGTGGACCCTCGTCGTGTCATATCGTGTATAGAATCTGCGTTGGAGAAGGAGATGGGTGCTGGTTCCGAAGCCTACATCTATGCGATGGGAAACCTAGAATACATCTCTAGTGACCTCTTGGAACAGATGGGCTAGACTTACTTCGTTTTCTGCGCCAGTGGTCTGAGCTTAACCCACCTCCGGCCAACGTAATGCTCATATCCAATGATTACACGATGGTTAATCCTGATCTTTTTGGGCTTGCTGGATACACTGCTTTTGTTGCATATCCAAAAGATCATCGACCAGTTCCCCTTGACCACGATGATCACAACTTCTTTGTCAAAGAGTTTGTATGGGAAACTTTATTGCACGACAACATCAACACATCATGTGAGATTATCATCGATGATGAACCTCTCTGCATTTGCGACATATGCAATGATACTTTCGAAATATGTGGCGAATTCATCACTCATCTCAAGAGTGATGAACACAGAAAAGTGGTAAGCCAAGTAAGCATCATCCTTAGTTACATTTTGTATCATTACATTTTTGTCATGTACGTGTGCAGTTGTTTGGTATCGTCCCCATTGACTCCACCTCCCTTAAGCCTAAACATTTTTGCCATGTTTGCAATTATCCCGGCTACGACAAACGTAACATGTACATCCATAACCAAAGTGAAGAACATTCTCTCAAGGTAACCACCATCCTTGCTTTTGTACATTGTAACCAATCAAAATTTTGATCATTCCATTTCGTTTGTTTTCAAGCTCAAGAATCTGGAGGATTGCGAGACCAGGAAGAGAAATCCACAAGTGGATCTCTTTTACGACAGAAACAAGAAGCAACGAGGCAATCAAGATGATGTAGCCTAAGTAAGAAGAAGAAGCTAGAGTGCGTGTGCGGTCTTTGCGTTTAAGTTTACTAAATAACACTTACTAGGTGTTTGATACAAATAATTCAAAAAGTTTAATATAATAATTATATGTTATTAGCATGATACAATTTTATTTTTGAAAACAAAATGTGAATTTATTTCTCAGATATTTTTCAAATAAACATGTTTTATATTTTTATATGTTTTATACTTATGATTTTAACAGTATAAGTATGACTTTTTTTATTTTATTAATTTTTTTATCAAAATTCACTATGCTCAATTATTAAATGAGTAGTCAATTAACTCACTTTTTGTTATTATAATTAATCCAACAATGACATGTGTAAAAAATCAGTGAAGTAAATTCTATGAGAATTTTTCATGTAAGATTCAATTTCTATTAATATAAATTCACAATAATATTTTTTGTATTTAATATGGTAATAAGAATTTTTATTTTTATGGAAATTATGTTGTGTTAGTTTTAAACCATAAAAAAATTCCTCTAAATGTATACATTAATTCTCTAGTGATAATTTTCATTTTAAATAGAAAGTTTATGAGTTTGTTATTATTTTGTAACATAAAATGATATAAAAAGTTCCAGTTATACACATTTGAGTGATTTGTTAACAATAATCTTAGTCTTTTTGTTTTAAAAAAAACTGATATACGATATATATGATTATATTTCTTAAAATAAAAATCTTTAAATATATTCAATTTTTTTCTTTATGTTTAAAATAATATAACATGACTAAATTTTGAATGATCAAAAGATGTATTTGAACGTTTATTCGTAGATCTGATATTTCAAGTTAAGGTTTTATTATTGCATATGTTTTATAATAAATTTGTTATAAATTTAATTTTATGCATGATATTGTTTGGAAACTAATATAAGTTGGTTTATGGTAATTTTTCTTTTTAGAACCAACTTACATAAATCAAAACTAAAAAATCATCGACTAGTCAAATTATAACAATTAATCTAACAATTCACTATGAATGACATGTGTACAAAAGTCACTTAAGTGACTTCTTAAGTGTTAGTTTTAAATCATAAAAAAATTCCAGTAAATGTATACAATAACTCTCTGGTGGTATATAAAAAGTTTCAGTTATACATATTTGAATGATTTGTTAATAATAATCTTAGTCATTTTTAAAAACTGATGTACGATATATAAGTATATGATTATCTTTCCTAAATTAAAATAAAATAAATATATATAAAATTTTACTTTGTGTTTAAAATTATATACTATGACTAAATATTAAATGATCAATAGATGTAAAATATTTAAACGTTTTTTTTTTGTAAATCTGATATTTCATGACTAATATAAGTTGGTTTATCCTTATTTTCCTTTTTAGAATGGAATTAAATAAATAAAAATGAAAAACTATCGACCAATCAAATTATAACAATTAATCTAACAACTCACTTATAAATTACATGTGTACAAAAGTCAATTAAGTGATTTCTCAATTAATATATATGAGGATTTATTACCGTTTGTTCTACCATATATATATTGGTTTTTTTCGTAATTAATACTTTTTATCGGTTAAAATGAAAATCTTAATCCTATTACTTTATGCAAACCACACTCCCTCTTTGAAAGGGGTGATTGATGATTCTGTTCTTGGCAAAAATTATGTAAAGTGTGAGAGAGAAGCCTTTACTTCATCTCTTTAGAAAACTGTAGGGGGCTATGCAAAGAAGCAATCTTGTAAAATATACCCCTGAAAGGGATTAGAGGCTGCACCAGAGGCCATTCTAACCTTGCTCTGGTTGAGAGCTAAACTCTGTTTTAGCGCCTCCATCAACGGCGTTCCTTCTTTTGTTGAATCGTGTGTCCCTCACAGTGTGTCTATGTCTTCTTGTTCAATATTGCTCAACATTTTAGCTTTTTGCCACTTGAGACGATTAGATTGATTCTCACAACTTAGTTTTTTGAGCTGACTTAAAGTTGTTGCTAAACATAAACATCTTGTTACTCCAAAAGTTATACAGAAATTGGTATCCAGGTTTGATGCTGCAATGAAAGTACCGACAATTTCATGAAGTTTATAATATAAATTCCATCATTTTTATTCAGCCTAAAATTCATAAGTACTGCCAAAATGATCAGGGCCAAGCAAGCAGTAGCCTTACATAGCTAAGGTGACTTGTGATTGAAATGCCTTTAAAGGTCTCTTTTATCAAAATGATCCAAAACATTTTTATTGGTAGTTCTACATTATTTTTTAAAAGGTATAGTTCTACAATTTTTTTTAAAAAAGAAAACAAGATTCCTTTATTATACTGAGATTAGTCTCGATTATTACATTTAGATCCGAACAATGCGGTCTCACCACAACTGATGCATTTGTTTTAGTAGTTAATCTAATCCATTACAGAACTCAAAAGGTTATGTACGACACATTGACACATCAATAATTAGTCTTATGGAAATGCTTAATATCAAAAGTTACTTACTCAATAACTCTAAATAAAGATTTTGCTTGTTGGTCCGAAATATCTCGTCACCATGTCATCTTGAAAATGATTTCATGCCAATGAAAACAAATTGATTGTCGAATTATAAATAAATTAGCTTCACAACTTTAAAATAAAAGAGAAAACCTAACCAAGTTGTTTGGGATCGTTGTCATGGAATTAAATAAACAAATAAATAAATAAATACATTTTTTAAAAGAAAGAAAACAAACACAACCATCAAGCCCTCCAACGTGTTAACCGAGATCGGTGACGTCATTCCACCTCGACGCCGTGACATCAGCAAAACTCTGGTAAGCCAATGGGAGAGTGAATAAGCTATCATTTTCCCACTATACCCTCGAATTCATTATAATTCCATAAGCAAGTTTTAGCACTTATTATATCCTCCACTCCTAAGCATCTTCCTATGATTCTTCCTCTCTCTTGATCAGATAAAATCTTTTTCTCAGTTCTCACTTTATTACAACCATTATCAAATCATCATACCAAAAAAAAAAATAGAAAAGAAAGCTTGTTGTAACAAAAAAAAAATGGATTCAAATAGTAATAACACAAAATCTACAAAGAGAAAAATGGTAGACAACCTCGTGGAAGGATGTGAATTCACTACTCAGCTTCAGCTTCACCTCTCTCATCGACACTCTAATCAGTACATCGAGACGGGTGATTTGGATCTCGTTAATGAGCTCATTGCTAAGATCTTGGGATGTTTCCATAAAACCATATCGGTTCTTGATTCTTTTGACCCTGTCCTTGACGTCTCTGTCCCTGTGGCCGTAGAGGGTTCACGAAATGCTTCATGTGGCGATGCCTCGGTGGCTCAGGCGAGTTGCAACGGTGGAGATTCCGGCGATAGTAGAAAGAGACTTGGGGTTGGTAAGGGTAAAAGAGGATGCTACATTAGAAAGTAAGTGGAAAATATTAGATTTGTTGTTTTATAATTTTCATTCGTGCTAAATGGTTTAATCTACTTCTTATTATATATGGATATTTTATAACTTTTTTTCATTCAATTTTTTTTTTTGGATGTGGATTCCATCATATATTCTGGTAGTGCCCCATATTGAAATGACTTATCGTAAAGGTTAAGATATGAATTTGATTTTTCTCATAATCCATAATATTAAGATTACAACTACTGTTTTTTTTCTATGATGGTATTGATAGATATTTGTATGAATATGATGGATTGGATCCAATCAATGCTAGCCAGGAACCGAATTTTATTTGTTTCAATTAGTGTTGTGGGTTATATATTGTTTACAGTTGATTTGTAATTGTATTTGCTAAACTGGTTTAACAATTAATTAATAAATATCTTACTAATTATTTGCAGGAAGAGATCGCATACTTGGACCGTGGAAGCTAAAAGAATTGATGAAGATAGATATGCTTGGAGGAAATATGGACAAAAAGAGATTCTTAATACCAAGTACCCAAGGTCATTAATCTTATATCTATATATATACAATACATATGTAATGGTAAATCATTTTCATCTTGTAACGAGAACCCTTAACCGAAACATATCAATTTAATCTAGAAACTATGTAAATTCTGTAGTGGTCTAAATCAGTGTGTGTTTAATGTTTTCAGGAGTTACTTTAGATGCACACACAAGCCAACACAAGGATGCAAAGCAACAAAGCAAGTTCAGAAACTTGAGCAAAACCCTGAGATGTTTCAAATCACATACATAGGCCACCACACATGTAATGTTAGTGAACAAACACAAGCGAAGACCGAAAGAACCATGGATTTGGACAACACATTGGCTGCAACCACTTCTCACCCGGACCATGTCAATGCAAATGTACATGATCAAGAGAAGGATATCAGTAGTCTGATCGTAGGTATGGTGAAGCAGGAGAACAAAAATGGTGATCAGATTAAAGAATCTTGTGAGGGTTCTTCAACAGATGGCGATTTGTCATTGGTTTGGCAAGACGAGATGATGTTTGATGATTATCAACATCATCAGGATCAACACTACTATCATGGTGAAACCATTACTACTTCTCATCAGTTCTCTTTCATTGATGACAACGATCAACTTTTCTCCTTATTCGACTCATACTGTGCGAATGCTAGGTGAACATCCATACATATGCAGATTGATGAATCATAATCAGGCTTGTAATATTTTTATGCATAGTGGAATGTAATGTTTTATTTTTTTGGATATTTGATAAAACACCATATAGCATATATATAATTTATCTTCCAACGTTTCTCTTGTCTCATTTTTATTGAACTGACACTAGATGTTTTGTATATGGTAATATCGATGATATGATTCTTGACTAGATTAGAATTAGCCAAGCTCCAATTGTGACAGCCCCACTAGATTACTGTTTTGCTTATTTGATTGTTACTGCATTTATTATTGAACTCAAATAGTTTTTTAATCCTATGTGTGTGATATATGATTGCAAAGAGACTTATCCATTCAAATTGCGGCTATGAATGTTTGGTGCTAAAAAAGGAGGAAACCGTGACACATGCATCTCGCAACTGTCATGCTTTGTCTTTTTGTTGTTGCCCTTACATAAGCATTGCCGTATACACTAGGGCATTAATAAATCAACAAAACAAAATCAATTAAGCTATAAATTTATATATAGTGACCCAAAAGATTATATATGTTCCGTACATGTACTCCTTTTTTATACAAACCAAATTCATTTTACTCTAGTGGCGCACAAATATTTGAAGAATTTGAGAAATTTAAGTATTAACATATATAAATAGATAAAACTTACTAGAATTCATATAAATAATTAACCAAATTAGTTCAGAAATTATTGTTTTTACGTGCGATATATAGTTTTAAAAGAAGATTTCTTCTCTGAACATTCAACAAATTCTAAGATGTATGAATCTTTTGATACTTGATCACGAGATATGATGAGTCTTTGTGTGTTTTAAAACCCCAAAAATAAACTAAAATATATAATTCATTTAACACATTAGAAATATTTTAGGTATGTCACAAAATATATCAAATAATTGAGGATAGAGTGTCTTCTCTGTCGGCATAACAAGTAGTCAAGTACACATGATGAACAAAGGGCAAAACGAAGGCCCATGCATGATGAATAGTAACGGTGAAGGGGCCAAAGATTCCACTTGAATAGCTGATTTTGACACTGAAAACTCCTCTTTAACTATTTGGATTGTTTAGTATTAAAAAAGACATCAACAAAAAGGAAGAAACACCAACAACTTCATGACAATACGTGATACTGACAAAATAACAATTTATCCCCCTATTTTAAACGTATCGAAATTAATGCATATTTATTTATGTAAGAAAATGTACCTTGTACTGAAAAAGTGTAGACAATATATTATAGTATAATCTAATTACTTTGCGTTTTTTTTCTTTGTTGTCAGAAATTCTGGTTACTGGATGTTCTATTTCAGAGCCAATTATATATCTTTAAACTAAACTCTGATTTTATTTTAAAAGTATATTAATGAAATGAGCTCTTTCTGGAAATTTGTATTGAAATATGGAGTGTTTTTAAAAGGTATTGTGGAAAACAAGCTTTTACAGTTTATTAGGTAAATAGATAGTTTATCATTATTAAAAAAAAATTCAAAACCCTAACACCAACTTTTATCAGTCATTTTCTTAAAATGTACCTGCGTTCTGAAAAATGTTTTACCTTAAAAGCAATTGATCTTTTCATAACTAAATTTATTTTTACATTAAAACTTCATTTTCATTGTCACCTGAAAAGAAATGTTTGTATAATCAATGGATAATGAGAAAGAAACTATACAATAATTAAAATACATGGTTGAAACAACCACATTTAATTATAATTTTTTTTTAAAAAACTTCTCATTGTCAAAAAAGTGAACTACTCCCACTAGATCCAAACTAGAATCACGTGTAATATACAAAACTTTTGATAGTAATAATAAAATAAATCAAACATGTCCTTTCTATGTAGATACATGAATCCTACTTGTCTCCGTCGTCGCCGTGTGTTAACCGCCGGTAACAGTGATCATGATGATTACTTGGGATCACTGAAAGAAAACATGTCCATGTTGGCCCCAATCCCGCTGCTACTAAACATCATAGCATCAGCCATGTCGAAGAAGAGGGGACCGTAGTCAAGGGGAAAGCTAGTTGCGACTGGAGCGGTGGGGGCAGCGGCAGAAGCGGTGGGAACGGTTGAGTAGATGTGGCAAGTGTGTGAGCCACGGTAAGTGACTCGGAAGGTGAAAGGATCGTTGTTGAGTCGTTGTACTTGCTTCTTGGCAGGGCAATTGTATAACTTTTGGTGGGTGCATCTATAGTACGCCCTGCCACATTATTTAAATAGATTGACATGCATGATTAGGAATTTTCAAACTATTCCAGCGATATGATAACCAAGTAAGCTTGACTCAGGCTCCTTAACCAGTTTCAATCCTTGGAAGATCATTGACATTACTTCTTCCATTTGTAACCTAAGTTTTCAATTTGTACGATTGTACAATATAATTTAAAATTTATTCATTCGCATATATATATAGACGAAGAGTACGTAAATGATGGTTAGTTCCAAACAGTTACCTTCGATGTTTTTTTTTTTTTTTTTTTTTTTTTTAACTGGATACCATTTCTGAAAATTTTAATAGTTATGATTACAACCAGAAGCAAAATAGCTTAAAAGAGAAAATAGTATAAGCATAGAAGGAAAAAAACGTAAGTGAACCAAATATTGAAATTCATGGACTCTCTGTGATTTTTGGGAAAAGATGTTTGATTTAACTCTGCACATGCTGATACCATATGGAGAGGTAGGTTGCTGATTTGTGAGTTGAAACCGCTGAAGGAAGCGCTGGTGATTGATTAATCTGGTCCTCTTTGTCAAGAGAGAAAAGCTTTGCTCTAAGATGAATGAAAATTTCCTTAACCACCATTTCAAATGGGCGAGAGACATTTATGTGAAGGCGACTATTTCTTTCCCTCCATAGAAAATAGATGGTTGCTTGGAAGATGAGCTTGAGAATGGTTTTGAATTTTCCTGTCACCTGCAAAGAGAGTAACCAAGGAACAATTTCATCCAATCTATTTGAGATCTGCAATGTACTTCTTTCCAGAATCTTCTTCCAAACTGCTGAGGTATAATCACACTGGAAAAAAATATGGGATATATTTTCATTTTCATTTCCACAAAAGAGACATAGAGCAGAAGTATTTAGTCCCCATTCCAGCAGTCTGTCTCTAGTTGCCATCCTGTCTTGCATAACTAACCATGTAATGAAAGCATGTTTTGGTATATGTTTCTTAAACCAGACAACATTTGACCAGTTAACCCGAAGGGGAGGTGGAAAAAGTGAACTCCAAAGCTTTGAGGTGGAAAACTGCGAAGGTGGATCCAGTAATGAGTTTCTCCACATGTAATAGTCCTCATCCAGTGAATTAATGTCTGGAGTATGTGAAGGAAGCATAGCTCGAAGGGTAGATAGTATTGGATTTCTGCTTCTCGAGAACCGTTTTGATTTACTGCAGATGACACACAAGCATTTAAGGGGATCCCTGAAATTCCAGGCCCCGTTGGTCCCGTGATATTAATCAAAGGACCCAGATTTGTCCAGTCATCATGCCAAAATGAGGCTGTTCTCCCCGAAATTATATGACAAATAATAAGCGGTCTCGCAATGGGTCTGAGTTTCATCAAATCGCGCCAAATCCAACTTCCCACTGACGAAAAAACATCGGTCCAAAACATGGGTCTGAGTTACCTTCGATGTTGGTTCCAGCCTATTAAAATTCTGAATATGTAGATTATTCAAAGTTTGTGATTTTTCTTTTTCATAAAGCGATTTTATTTCTTATACTAGTTATTTTGGGGGTTAGCTAAAATGAAAATATGTCCAAGAATCAAGAACAAGCTTAGGCTATTTCACAATATGAAACAACATATATACATATTCTTCAATAACACTAAGAAACCAATTGTTTAGTGAAGTCCTGACCCAAGATCGAACTACCCGGTCGGAGAATTAGATATAGCAAGGGCGGGTTCGTGTTTGGTTAAACACGGCAGGCGACCTGGTATTAATATTGACCAAGTCATGGTCTGCTTGCTGCTCGAAGGAGAAACACAAAGTCATGGTCTTCTGTGATTTAACATAATTAATGTTTCCTTTTTCTTTTGTTTCAAGATTTTACTAGAAGTCTAAGCGAAGACTTTAAAAGTTCAATGTGAAACTGTTGAACATTTATTTCTTAAAGTGTTGACACACTAGTGAACACATTTCTATGGACTACGAACTTTTGGTAAACTTCTTAACAAAAACTAAATAGAATCTGAAAAATTCTTAGTCCAAGTATCCCTTACTAATAATTAAATATCTTCACACAATATTTATTTAGATCATATCATAAAATTCTTAGGGCTTATATATCGCCCTAACGTTTTTATTATTTTTTCAATTTAATAAAAACTAGTTTTGTAAAATTTGGTATGTAGTGTGAATCTTAAATATTTTATATTGATATAAAAATAAACATTTTAAAACCCAAAATTTGAAATAACGAAAAGGAGAGCACTAACGGTACTACGAGAACTGAAACCCCATTATACGACCCAAAACCCCATGAATCAATCCTGGGCTATATAATTCGGCCCACATAAAAACAGCACGAACTTTATAACTCCACGTCGTCTTGTGAGCACTCAAACAGCACGAATTGTAAAAACAAAACACGAAAACGGCGGCGAAACCAGTTCATATCGATCATGATTCATAATATCAAAGAGCATAAACAAATCTACAAAACTCGATGCAACAAGCAGATTGTTGAAGAAGACGAAGACGAAGAGAGTTTTCGTCGTTCTTCTGATTCCATATAGATCCATACGAAAGCAACAACGTTTACTGGATTGAGAAGATATAAACATGTTTAAATTCTTGAAGGAAGTAGTGGGTGGATCTGGGACGGGGCTCAAGGATCTACCTTACAACATCGGTGATCCTTATCCTTCTGCTTGGGGCTCCTGGATTCATTATCGTGGCACCTCCAAGGTCTGTTGTCATATTCTCCTTCTATGCTGTTGCTGTTGTTATGTGTTCAAACGTTTGAAACTATATAATTTAATTGATTTGCTATGTTAATTTGATCCAAAGCTAAAGCTTTTGGATTATCTCGTAGAATGTAAGTTCAAGTCCCATTGAAAAGGATCTCCTTTTCCAGAGTAGAGTTAATTTAACATAGTTTGAGTCTCACACTAGGGAATGTAGTTATTGAAAACGTGATTCAGCAGCAGCATTGAACCTTTTGTGCTTAGTTAGATGCAATTTTGTGAAGTCGTATCTTAGTTTTACTCAAAGATGAGTCTAATGACCATTCGAATGATAACTATATTGGTTTGAGTTTTGAGATTGAAACTTGATTTCACTCATTATAGCATCCGCTTTTTTTTGTGTATCTTGTTCATCTGAATGGTTATTATTATACATATCTCATGTCTTGTAATGTTGGTTTCTTCAGGATGATGGATCTCCTGTTTCGATATTTGCTTTGACTGGGAACAATGCTCAAGATGGGCATTTGGCTGC
Source organism: Moricandia moricandioides (assembly GCA_905132885.1). Taxonomy (NCBI): domain Eukaryota; kingdom Viridiplantae; phylum Streptophyta; class Magnoliopsida; order Brassicales; family Brassicaceae; genus Moricandia; species Moricandia moricandioides. Next base: position 291,017 of record CAJHQQ010000101.1, read on the forward strand.
TGGGAGAAACGGTGTTAAGCGCCTTCGTACTGTAAGTTCTCATAATCTTATAACTTGGTGTAGGCTTGATTCATACAAACAAGATACTTCTTCTCTGGTTACTGACGGAAACTTCTCCTGAGCACTTTGAACTCTAATTCACCAAACAAAGTGAAGTTATTGGTAATATTTCTTTGTATGTAAGGGAATTATGAAGGCACACTGAAATTTATAATCCCAATTGAACTGACACTTGCATGAAAAAATCTAGTTTTGGTCATATATCTTGGTAAGCAATTTTTACATATATGTGGTCAGTTGGATCATCTGAATGTCAGACAAAGTAAATTTATCATCGGCATCTTTCTGTTAGATTATCTCCTACTATTTCCTATTGCAGGTGAGACATCCAAATATACTTTCGTTTCTTCATAGCACGGAGGTTGAAACTCATGATGGTTCTGCTTCCAAGGTTACAATCTACATAGTCACTGAGCCTGTTATGCCTCTGTCAGATAAGATAAAGGAGCTAGGCTTGAAAGCCACCCAGAGGTATGAACTCTTCTTGTGAGCATCAGATAATAGGCCAAAGGATATAATTTACCGCAACATTATGATCTGTTCCAACGAATCATATCATAGTCTTCTATCTTTCTACTTATATTGGCTTTCTGATGACGACTTCTCTAATTTTGTTGTGACTGGAATATTTGCCTAGGGATGAGTATTTTGCATTGGGTCTACACCAGATAACTAAAGCTGTGAGCTTTCTAAACAATGACTGCAAACTTGTGAGTATTTTGCTTCTTATAACATGATAGTTTTCAGCTATTTAGAAGACATAAATTTTGGTACTGTAGATATCATCTTGAATTTATTATGTAAACCTTTGATTCCTTGTCTCAACAGGTGCATGGAAATGTATGTCTGGCGAGTGTTGTTGTCACACCTACTTTGGACTGGAAACTCCATGCTTTTGATGTCCTATCGGAATTTGATGGAAGCAACGGATCTGCAAGTGGACCGATGCTGGTAGTATTCATCACTCCTATAGTTTTTTTTAATTCTTTTGCATCCTTTCTAAACTTGTTTTCTTGTTTCAGCCATTTGAATGGCTAGTGGGAACACAGTACAAGCCAATGGAAATGGTGAAGTCTGATTGGGTTGCCATTAGAAAATCTCCTCCATGGGTAATTGATTCATGGGGTTTAGGTAAGGTCCTGCGTACTAATTCATGGGGATTCTTTCACTGAAGACCTTTACTTCTACTTCTTTTCTTGTAGGTTGTCTTATTTATGAACTCTTCTCGGGCTCTAAGTTGGGAAAAACAGAGGAGCTGCGTAACACTGTCGGCATTCCTAAGGTTTGGGTGTCATTCTCTTTCTTGCATATGTGTTTTTAACTCCAATGTATTTGGAACTTTCAAATACTGGCGATTTGTTTCTTCCGAAGTTTTGATGGTTTATTAGTTTGTCTGACTTCAATTTCTAAGAGCTGGCTTTCATTTCAGTTTGAATGTTTCTTTTCTTGCAGTCTCTGCTTCCAGATTATCAGCGACTCCTAAGTTCCATGCCTTCTCGCAGATTGAACACCTCAAAACTTCTAGAAAATGGTGGTAATCTTCTTGTCATAGACTTCGTTACAAATTTGAAACTTAAATAGTTTATCCTCGCTTCTCGGCTTGAGGTTTCTCTGTATCTTTGTATTGGACCCTTCCCTTTGGGTTTTGGATGTTTGTAACTATGTTGTATCTCTCATAGTTATCCTTGACCATCTCTTGATTCTTATTTTTGAAATTCGGCAGAGTATTTCCAAAATAAGCTGGTGGACACCATACATTTTATGGATATACTTAACTTGAAAGACAGTGTTGAAAAAGATACTTTCTTCCGCAAACTTCCAAATGTTGCTGAACAGCTTCCTCGTGAGATCGTGCTTAAGAAGGTGTGAATCTTAATTATTGGGGGCTTTGCGTTTTGTTATTGACTTGACCTTATGGTTGATGCAGCTTATTCCTTTATTAGCGTCTTCCCTTGAATATGGTTCGGCTGTTGCCCCTGCATTAACTGCTTTACTTAAGATGGGTTCATGGTTATCAACCGAAGATTTCAAAGTCAAGGTTGTACACTCATGCTGCTATGTCTCCGCAAAAACGCTTTAAACCACTCAATTGGTGGTGTATATATGAATATTTTTCTGTTATTTTGATATGACTTTAGGTGCTGCCAACGATAGTCAAGCTTTTTGCTTCCAATGATCGAGCTATTAGAGTTTCTCTTTTGCAACATGTTGATCAATTTGGAGAATCAATGTCAGGGCAAATTGTTGATGAACAAGTAAGTTTATTTTCTCTTCTTTGGCCTAAAAACTGTTTTGGGTGTGGATGTTCGGCAGCACTGCAATCTTGTTGCATGCTTTTAACATTAACATTGACTGGAATGTGTTTTTATAGGTATACCCTCATGTTGCTACTGGATTTGCGGACACATCTGCCTTTCTGCGAGAGCTGACTCTTAAGTCAATGCTCGTTTTAGCTCCAAAGGTAATGCCCTTACCAATTTTGCTTTGGTTATAAACTTATAATCGAATTGTATTTGTACCTAATATATATTTGTTTTCTTTTATTGTGGCTGCAGCTTTCTCAGCGTACACTTTCTGGATCCCTCTTGAAATACCTTTCCAAATTACAGGTTTGTATCTGCCACCTCAATAACTTTGTTGATGACAGTTATTTGGTTCTATTTAGCTGGACTTGAGAGGTCGTTGTGGTTTAATTTTTATGTTGTCCTCAGGTGGATGAAGAGCCTGTAATCAGAACCAATACCACTATATTACTCGGGAACATTGCCACCTACCTAAATGAAGGGGTTTGTCTTCACTACGTTCACTGTTCTTCTGATTCTTTTGTCACTTCTATTGTTTTTGTTTGTGCCTAATCATGAAAATATGATGCAGCCAAGGAAAAGAGATTTGATTAAAGCTTTTACAGTGCGTGCCTTGCGGGATACATTTCCACCTGCTCGAGGTGCTGGTATGTAAATACCTCAATCATCGTCGCGATCTATCATTTATAAGATGTTTTGGTTCTTTTTTCATTCGGTCTTGGATATTCGTACTCTGTTATCTTGTTTCCAGCTTTCATCTGGGGTTTTACTTGATGCAGGTATTGTTGCACTATGTGCCACCAGTACCACTTATGACGACACCGAAATAGCAACCAAGATTCTTCCAAATATTGTTGTCCTAACCATTGATCAAGACAGGTTCCTTATTTAAGTGCATGTTATTGTCCCTATTTTGGTCACTTGTGACAAAATGTAAAGCTTTTCTCTCATTTTCCCTAATAGTGAGGTTCGATCGAAGGCATTTCAGGCTGTAGAACAGTTTCTTCAGATACTGAAACAGAACTATGAGAAGGTAGAGATAATGGCTGTACAGAACTCTTGCCTTGAGATATTTGTAATATTTAGAGTCTTATTGACATTGGGGTTTTGTTAATAGACAAACGCTGGTGAGACAGGAGCCACCGGAGGAGCTTCAGCTATACCTGAAACTGCTGGTCTGATCGGGTGAGTAGACTATATATATAAACACTGGTCAGAATGCTCGGTATGATAACTGAACTAATTTACTTAATTATTATAGATGGGCTATGAGTTCTTTAACTCTCAAGGGTAAGCCATTAGATCAAGCGCCTCTTGCTTCTTCTTCTTCAGCACCATCTCTAGCTGCTGCTGCTGCCTCAAATGCTCCAAGCACAGGTACACTACGCATCACTTATAATAATATTTCTCTCAACTATTTGTAGATGTTCAATTATCTGATAGTTGATACTTTTGTCAATACTTTTTCTTCTCCTATTTTTGTTATGATCTTTGTAAGCAGCTGAGGCGCCAAGTGTCAGAGCCAGTCATCACACACGTTCCAACTCGGACTTCACAGATCAACCAGCACCACCATCCCCATCATCAACAGATGGTTGGGGGGATATTGACAACGGCATTAGCGAAGGTCATGACAGCGACAAAGACGGTTGGGATCTCGATCCTATCGATGAACCAAAACCTTCTCCAGCTCTCTCAAACATTCAAGCAGCTCAGAAACGACCTGTGTCTCAGCCCTCTAGACCTGCAGGTACCAATCTTTATCTGAATCTGTTTGCGAAGCCTCCTAAAATTCATATGGTTATGTGTTAAATTCATCGCTCTTAATAGCTACAAGCTCAAGACCAAAGATTAGCACGGCAAAAGCAGCTGCCAAATCCGAAGACGATGATTTATGGGGATCCTTAGCTGCTCCTCCACCTGCAACTACTTCAAGACCGTTGAACTTAAAGAAGACAGTACAGTCTGATGATGAAGACCCTTGGGCTGCCATTGCTGCTCCACCACCAACCACCAGAGCAAAACCTTTGTCTTCTGGTCGTGGCCGAGCAGCCAAACCTGCAGCTCCCAAACTTGGTGCCCAGCGCATTAACCGAACCTCATCTGGAATGTGATGAAACACTAGAGGAAGAAGATAAACAGGTATACAATGTACATTTTTTTTGGAAACCATCTCCATGTGACTCCAGAGTTCGAATCAAGCAACCAACACATTATTTGATTTGTGATCATCATTCATTTTAGATATTTTTAAAATTTATATGAACAAAAAACTGCTCATAACATTACAGAACTTATGCCAACCTGTTATCAAGTTTTTCTTGTACTTCTACTGCTACTCATCTTCTTTCTCTTCCTTGCGTGTTGCCCTTTTTGGCGTTCGTCTCTCTTCCTCTTACACAGAGTAGAAACATCAAATACTTAAGCGAAGATAAATTCACCTTTAACATATTTCTGCACTAGCTGCGATGGTATTCCATAGTCCTCAGATGAAGGGTTCGCAGACTTGTTTAAGTGAATTACCAAGTAGCCCAAACTGCAGCGAACTCGATTTTATTTTTATTTGTGCGGACAGGCCTGTTGCGGATTGCGATTTGTATATATATATATATATCCTCACCCACCCGGCTACTAAGCTACTTGAACATAACTCTCGGAAATTTTTACCAATATTTAAACAAGTTGTAATTTTTGTTTCTGTCAAACTAAGTCAATTTGAGATTTACTCAGATAATTTTTTTTTAATTCTTTTTACCAAGGATAAGCATATGCAAGGAGAACTTTTATACAGATTTTGTAAAATGTTTATGAACAATTCACATTAATGAGATTACAAAACTCACTTCCAATCATCACCGTAATGAGCTATCTCTATCACAAATGCAAAGATGTTCGCAGCCTTAAAGCCACCTCTGTGAATATATGTATCATCTTCAAAAGCAATTGTTCCAGCTCTCACACTTCCTCAACCTGCAAAAACCATGATTGTAACTAAAACAGTGAAATTAATAATAAAAAAGACCATAGAAGTAGCAGAGTTAAAAATTTGAATACTGGATTCAACCTGAGGAAGGCTCATGAGCTCAAGAACAGCTTTAGTTGGTGTCAGTTCGTTATCGATTATCTTAGCTACGGCAGTCAAAACAGGGAGCTTCACATTGTATTTCTGTGCTAATGCTATCACTGCCCCAGCAGTTGCTACACCTTCTGCAACCTGTGCCAGCAGTAGTTTATTGATCCATGAGTCACAGATTCAGTTTCACCATAAGACAAGAGACCAATGAGAAACCACACCTGATTCATGGAGCTTAGTATCTCATCTAATGTCTCCCCTGACCCTAACCTGACTCCAACTGTTCTGTTTCTTGAGAGATTCACGAAGCACGTGAGCATTATGTCCCCAGTTCCTGATAAACCGGTTATGGTTGTTGGCTTTGCACCCATCTTCATACAAACAAGCCAACAAGATCAAGAGAATGCAGTAGTCATTGTGGTGAGTTTCTTCGACAAAGCAACTTTCTATGGAGCCTATTACAGAAATATACTGAATTTGCTACCTTTGTGGCTAACCATCTTATCTCTGAACAACCTTGTGATACAAGAGCCGCCATAGAGTTGTTACCGAGTTGCATCCCATCAACAATTCCTGCAGCTATTGCTAGAACATTCTTCAGGGCACCCGCAATTTCCACTCCTGTAACATCACTGGAATGATCAGAGGTTACAAGCTGAGTGCACAAAACTCCCTCGAATAATTAAGAAAACCAACCATTATATCTCAGTCACTACCACTGCATATATTACAAGACATGAATAGGTAGGCAAATGGATATAATCACAACGTGGCAAAAGGACACAAGTCATAAAATATGTTGTACCTGGAAGTGTTTATTCTCAAGTAACTAGAAGCCAGAAGCTGCTGAACGGCATTGGCCAATTTCTTATCTTTAGAGGCAACCACCATCGCTAGAAAACAATCAAGCACCAAAAGGAAACATTTTCAAAACATTTAGCACTATCCATTACTCTATTTTCATTAAAAACAAATTTAGAATAGAATGTGAATCTAACCAGTAGGTAAATTGTTCATTAGCTCCAGAGCAAAAGAAGGGCCAGAAAGTGCAACAAAAGGCTGCCGAGGATTCTTTAGCGCAGTGGGGATTATCTGAGACATCATCCTAAGAGTATTAAGCTCCAAACCCTTGCTAAGTGATATAAAAGGTAATCCTGGATCAACATAATCCGAAATCCCCTCTAGAAACAATGAACTGAACTGCAACAACAAGCCACATCAATCATCAGAGCATAAAATCAAACCAAAAAACTCAAAAAAAAAAAAAAAAACTCAAGGTGGTTAAACCTGCACAGGCACAGCATGGAGGCAGTAATCAGCATCAAGCAAAGCAGCTTTCGCATCAGTCGTGGCAATCACATTATCAGGTAGCTTATGCTCAGGAAAGTACTTACTAATAACAAAATCAAGAAACTTCACATCATCACTGCAAAGTCCTCAAGCATTCTCGAACTGTTTTGTGTTAAATTAACGATGTAAAGGTACCAGTTATGGTGGTTCTTGTTGATAGATTCGCAAACGAAAGAGTCACGCACAAGCATGTTAACCTCTAACCCCTCTTTCCTTCTAGCTACATGAGCAGCCATTGCTGTACCAAACGAACCACCACCAAGAACAACAACCTAAACATTGAATTAAACCGGAATGAGATAACCATCTAGACATTGAACCAATCATAAACCATCACTCTAAATATCTTCGAAAGATTCAAGAACAACAACCTAAAGAACACACAGATTCTTCTGTAAGCTGAGCAACGAAGACCGAAGCAGAAAGTTTGTTACATTGGATTAAACCGGAATGAGATAACCATCCATAAATTGAATTAAACCGGAATGAGATAACCATTTGAAATTTAAGAAGAGGTTGAAGATGATGATGATAGTACCTTGCGAGTGCGTTCGAGGACATCGGTTTTAGCTTTGGCGCGCAATGAACGGGACCATCGAACTATCTTCTCCCACGCGATGCGAACCACTTTGCGTTGGTCCTTGCTGAGACTGGTGTCAGGCGAGTCAGAGAGAGAGTCAGGTTCGGGGAAATTTGGAGAGGACACGCAACGTAGGAAGGTGCCGTTGTTGTGTTTGAGAGGTGGTGGATGCTTGCCGGCGAAGTGAAGGTCTAAGCATGCAGGTTGAAGGGAAGCCGCCATTGTCGCGGAGGTTTGAGAGGAGAGGACGAACTAAACCCAACCAATCGGAGAGATTGATAGAGAGAGAGTGAAGAGCAAGTTGTGTTGGTACTTTCAAGTTATTCTTGGCCCATGGACTATATTATAATGGGCCTTCTCTTATTTGGGCCGAAAAATTAAAACTTGGTAAAGCTGGTAAGATGATGCAATTAAATTTTTATTTTAATTTTGCAGTAATGCAAATTGGTTTGGACGTTTAATATTTCATACTATTTTTCATGATTTAATTTTGAACTACAATTAAAATGGTTTTCTTTCAGTTCAGGTTGGTTTGGTATGTTTCAGTCTCAAATACGGTTTATCATCCAAAACCCGGTTTATCTGATGATAGCTTGAGTCAATATCCAATAGCAGAAGAAGAAATCTATCAAAATAGAAACTGAAACATTGTTTGTCAAAAGAAAGTCACAACGGTTTGATACGAACGAACAAAGTTGTAGAGACTAATCCGAACTGTGACAAAAGGGTTTGTGAATATCAAAGAAGAATATGAAGTTTACTACTTGATGGTAGCTTTGGGGATGCTGGAAGTACAAGGTCCAGCTGAGGTCATGAATGGTATGCCTTTGTATGTAGCTACACCACTTTCATCGGTGTAGAGATGCTGCAAAACGTGTGTGAACATGAAATGTATATTGTTTTACTGCAAATACATTACTAAGCATGTTCAATTTGGTTTAGTGTGATAGGAATCTAATAAAACATACCGGTGTTATCTTCTCAAGTTGCTTCTTTTTTGGATTCAGTACATCCTCTGGCTTCCCTTCAACCCTATTCAAATATCAAGACAAAAAGGGTTCTTCAGTTAGTGATGAACAAGAAGAGCATGTATCCAAAGCAACTATAAATGTTGATGCTTTATATACCCTAAAAATGAAACACGCTCTCCCGGTTTAGCTCCAGCAGGTGGTAGCAAGGGTTCCACAACTGAGTGATCTTCATTTGAAGCACAAAGAACCTGCACCAAAGAAACCAATAACAAAGTGTGAAAAACTTTCCAATATTTTGACCGTTGAGGAACTGGATTGACGCAGAGAGAAGAAAGTCTTACCAGTCCTTCTGACATTACATCTCGTAGCTTTCCAGGTTTGACATTTGTGATGAGCGCAACAAGCCGGTTCTTCATCATCATAACACAGCAACCACAGATAAATAAGCTTTAAGTCCAAAATCATACGCATACAAACAAACTTTCTTTATTTATGTGTAAGTTAAGACATCACTATACCGTTAGATCATCAGGACTGCAGAACTTGGCTAAGCCACTAACGACTTGCCTCACTTTACCCTCTCCAACATCTATTTCTTCCACCAGCAAACTGTATTGACAATACATAAGACAAGTCTTTGACATATAACAGAGCTATAAGATTGAAGTGTTTTGATTACAAACCTGTCTGCAGATGGATGTTTCCACGCTTTTCGAATTAGACCGACCTGAATATTTAGCAAACTGACACTAAGCTCCACCTCCTTGTTAGCTGGTTCTGTTTCAGCAGGTTTCTTCTTCTCTTTTTTGGCTTCCTTCTCTTTTGTAGCTTTTTTCTTTGGCTCCTATACCAAAAAAGTGGAAGCTTCAGATCCTTTGGCTCATTATCATATAAATCCAACTTCAAAGGCAAAAACAGTACCTCAGAGTCAGTTTTCTTTGTGCTTGGCTGAGCTTCTGACTTCTCAACAGACTTTGCACTTTCTGCAGCTTTTTTTGTATTAGCATTTGCATCCACCTTGACGACAGTTTTTGATACCTTCACCTCGAAGTCAAACTGTGGTAACTTCACAGAAACTGGTCCAAACAATGTTGACAACCCTTCCCTAATCTGTAGAAGTAATCGCGAGCAGTGATTACAAACACAGCAGATAATCACACAGAGACACTATTCCTCCGTAGTTTACAGACTAGCTTGACAAAATAGTAATGAGAATTTTCAATGTTGTTCTTGCCTGGATGTAGTTCATCCATCTTACGACATGTGGTATTTTCTCCTTGTCGGAATCCGAGAGGCCAAGCTGAGAAACAGAAAGCCAGCAAATACTAGTTACTTCCACTTTTACTCAACAGTTTATGAGAAAGAAAATAAAAAGTTTCTCTAGAAGATAATATCTTTAACAAATATCATTAAAACAGGTAACAAGAAGAGTCGTACCACTGAAGAATGCAGAGCTGCGAACACAGCAACATCAGCTGCCGACGGTGTCAATCCATTTCCCAAGATCACAGACTTGACAGCTAACTCAACATTCAACTTTTCAAGAGCTGCAAAGCAATCTTTTGAATTTACTGGGAGACCTTCCGCATATTCCAGCCACTTTAAAACCTGAAACAGGCCAAAATGTGAAACAATGAGTGCATTGTGCTAAAGAAGCCAAATAAAGACTCATCTTTTAACACTACACAGAAAAAAAAACTCAACACAACTTCTCAAAATGTGGTATAAACAAGACGGGAACTCAATATTCATGTCTTGAGGAACCAAATTCTAGAAGAAAAAAGTTACCTCCTCGTTGTTTTGTGCAGACACTTCCTTTCCAGATGTCTTCAAAACATTAGCGTACAGCGTCTTGACATCATTCTCACCAGCCCCTCCCACAAAAGGTGCCTAAGCAAATCAATTTCAGAAACATAACCAAAATGAGAGATCTGTAATATTCCAATGAAAGATAGAACTAATCAACACCCTTTTTCACAACGAGCTTGATGCATGCAACAACAATACAAGTCTAAACACTCATAAAGAAACAAACTTTTGATAGATCCATTCGATACCCACTTACAATAAAGAACAGAACCATGCAAAAACTCAGCTACTAAACAGACCCTAGACAAAATCAGTAAGCCACTAAGATAAAGGCGAGAACTTTCTGAAGATGACATCATCTTCACTTACAGAGTCTAAGGAGAAATGTTTACAGAGAGCTGATAAGATCATCTGCTTCGTCTTTGAATCCATCTTCAACTTCTTCTCTTTCTCTATTTTTCCTTCTCCTTTTGAGGCTCTTCGCTGAGACAAAACACTCCTGCTGCAGTTGTCTTCGATAGGGTTCTTCTTGCCTTGTAGTAACCAGTCGTAACGGACTTCCAACTAACGGCGTTATCTCAGTTTCATATGGGCCTGTAAGTAACCGGTTCATCAACTCTTGGGTTTACTACTTGAATTAAGGTCCATTATATTTACAACTACAATAAATAACAGTGTTCTGGCCTAAGACAAAAACAGAACATTTTTCTAAACCAATTTTTAAAAAATGATCTACCTGCTAAAAAAAAATTGGTCTACAAGTTCACATAATCAATATCCTCATATAAAATGCATAATAGCCGTCTAGTTATTTTCTGAACACAAGTGGATAATGATAAACAAAAGATAATAGGAATTCGTAAATAGCAGTAAAAAATGTGACAGCAAAAAAAAATTCTTAAAAATAAAGTCATCAAATAATAATAAAAAAAACTTAAATTTAACCCTAACCCCATCTCTGGAAAATAAACTTTAAGAAGTTTTATTAGATTTTTATTTGAATTAATTTAATCTTAATAATTTTTAGATGATTTCAGATGAATTTGAAAATTTAGTGTAGTTTTTATTAATGTGCAATTCTCTCAAATAATTTTTAAATTTTTTTTTATCAAAATGAATTTTAAGAAAAAATATCAAAAGAAGTTCTTTTTATCTTGAATAATTTTATTTTATTTTATTTTTAAATTTAAATTTCATCTCCGAAACTTAACCACGTAACTATAACCTCTAAGTAGGAATTAATTAACCTTAAAGATATAAATGTACATTTATACCTTTTAATAAAATTTATTTTAATCATTGTTCTTCTTAAAATCTATTTTGTAATAAAACTTTTTTTAATACTATTCTAAAGTATTTCTCTTTAGATCACTATTGAAACTTATTTAAAACAATAAGATTTAGTTTTTTTATTATTAAAACTAAGAAATTTTTTCTCACATTTAAAAAACACTTAAATACTATAAAATCTATACCTTAAATTTTATTTAGTAGCAGTGAATTTCAAATCATTTTATGAAATCATAATCCAATAACAATGGATGCTAAAATCTTTTTAAAAATTCACATTTGAATAATAAGATATTGATCATTTTAATACAAATCAAGTACACCACAAATCTTTTTAAAAAAATAACGGCCCTTCAAATAACCGGCCCATTAATTTCAACTCGTTACAACTAAGGCAGAAAGTAATACTGCCCTAGTGTCTTCGTTTTCCACACCGTCGTAGAGTTCGATTTACTCCGGCGACTAAGCCGATCCCGCTTCTCTTCCAGCGACCATGGCAAACCGCACGGATCCGTTAGCGAAGAACATAAGAGGCACGAACCCACAGAATCTAGTGGAGAAGATCGTACGGACGAAAATCTACCAGCACACTTTCTGGAAAGAGCAGTGCTTCGGTCTCACGGCGGAGACGCTCGTCGACAAAGCTATGGAGCTTGACCACGTCGGTGGAACCTTCGGTGGTAACCGAAAGCCCACTCCTTTCCTTTGCCTTATACTGAAGATGCTGCAAATCCAGCCTGAGAAAGAGATCGTCGTGGAGTTCATCAAGAACGATGATTACAAGTATGGGTTTTTTTTTCTTACCAAAGCTCTTGTCTTTTGTCTATATGACGTTTTGGGTTTTGTAAAGTTTGAGTCTTGTGTTCGGTTTTGTGCAGATATGTTCGTGTTCTTGGTGCGTTTTATCTACGGCTCACTGGGTCTGATGTTGATGTGTATCGTTACCTTGAGCCTTTGTATAATGATTATAGGAAAGTGAGGCAGAAGCTATCTGATGGAAGTAAGTTTAGTTTTTGTTTAATGGATTAAACTTTTGATTGGTTTTGTTTACTGACGAGTTTTTATCTCCTTGGGTTTGAGTAGGATTTTCGTTGACGCATGTGGATGAAGTCATTGAGGAGCTTTTAACTAAGGATTATTCTTGTGATATCGCAATGCCACGGTTGAAGAAAAGGTTTCTTCTTTTATTGCGATTAAGTGTAGCTGGTTACTAGCTTTTGCTTTATGCAGTGTTGTGAAATGGTTAATCTGTTACTGTGTGATGATAGGTGGACGCTGGAGCAGAATGGTATTTTAGAGCCGAGGAAAAGTGTTTTGGAAGATGACTTTGAAGAAGAAGAAGAAAAGGAGGAGAATGAAGGGATGGCTGATGGATCTGAAGATGAGAAGGTCACTGTTTGTTCCTCTGCAGTAGTTTTCATTTTCTGTTTCTGTTTGGACGCTCTATGTTGATACCATCTTCCTCCTTGTTTACAGGATCATTACCGTAGGAGTCCTGAAAGAGAAAAAGAGAGGGACAGAGAGAGGGACAGGAGACGTGACAGTCATAGACACAGGTATCTGGATCCGTGCCCTTTGCTAGATACCATCTCAAAGATTTTTTCCTTGGGATGTCTTTGTTGCTTATGATTGTGGAAGCTGTTTGATCTGGCTAATGCTCGCGCATCATGTCCAGTATTCCGTCTTTAGAATGTCTGTTTCCTCGATGGCATTTCAAGCCATCAGGGTTGCATACAGCTTCCGAAATTGAAACTGTGGAGATCCTTACAGGTTTTACTGTACTGACAGTGTACAGTGAAAAGTATGATGGATCAAACATTCTTCCAGTAGCTTAGCCTGACGTATAACATTTTGTGTGTGTTTTTTATTATAGCTTGTCGTTATGATTGTGTTGAGACCTGAGTTGGTTGTGTCATGAGTTACAACTTGACTATACCTTTGTTGTTGTTTGCAGGGATCGTGATTATGATAGAGACTATGACATGGACCGAGACTATGACAGAGACCGTGGGCGTGGTCGAGACCGGGATAGGGATCGAGACAGAGATCACTATAGAGGCCGGGATAGGGAGAGGGAACGAGACAGAGATAGAGAAGGGGACAGAAGAGACAGGGCAAGGCGTAGAAGTAGAAGTAGAGATCGTAAGAGGCACGATAGTGATGATGACCGGGATAGGGAGGAACCGAAGAAAAAGAAAGAGAAGAAGGAGAAGAAGATGAGGGAAGATGGAACAGATCATCCGGATCCTGAAATTGCAGAAGCTAATAAACTCAGAGCATCTCTGGGACTGAAACCCTTGAGATAAGCAGGTGAAGAAGGAAGGACAACTTATCAAACCAGGCCATGGTTCATGTATCCGGTTACTACTCGATCCTACTATCTTTTGTTTCTGTTTTCGAGTCTGTTTTGTAAGTGTTTTGCGCAGTCATAGAATCTTTGATGTAAAACAAAATGGAGTGTTGAGGATATTGTGTGCGAATCAGTCTTTCAGCTTCATATATGTAAACCTTGTAACCTCATTTACAATGAGAAACAGATGAGCAGACTATCTTTCATCTAATCTGTAGCACAAGGGAACGTTCTGTTTTCCAAACACCACAGAAACTCCAAAGAATTAGCACAGAAGTCTGTGATCTTTCACCGTACCAATCTCACTAATCACAATCTAGAAGATACTGCTTTCATGTTTTAACAATTAACATACAATAGTTCAAATGTTTCTGGGAAACAGAAGGACGACTCCACGGTTTGTGGGACGCAATGCTGTGGTAACTACACATTGCTTAAATGGATGGTTAAGTCATTTTTCTTATAGTCAAGTCTTTGCACTCGTTTTATCCATTAGATGTTAAATCTCTTGCATCAAAGTGGGTTTCTTTTCAGGTATGTTGTGAGGACACTGGACAATGCAGAGTCTATTAGTTGCAGCATTGCCTTCATGAATTCTCCAGTTATGATTCCCTAAACAACTGATCAAGTGTTCATCTTCTTACTCCATCACCCGTTAGAATAATGTTGTTGATTCATTTTTAGGCTACCATATCAATAAAAAGAAATTATTTAGAAGAAACTGCAATGTTTAAAAGAACATGATTAGCTAAACTTCAGTGGGCACAAAAATTGAAACCAACATTAATAGATCTGAAGGACGTATTGTATCATGTATAATATTTACATTGTATATCAACCCTAATGTATATAATCTACCTGTTTTAGTATATGATAGTGATTTGGACGTATAATTTATCTTATGAACAACACATAATTGTCTTAACGAATGCTCTCTTTTTTTAAAAAATCTAAATGTTAAATCATGCTCTTTTTTGTCAACATTATCCATCACATAATGACTATTAACTAACTCGAGGTACAACTCCAAAACTTAGGTCTATATGAATAGGAGGTGTATTAGTTTGAATGACAATCATATATGCTCTACTCTATTGCAACTTATAGTACAATAGTGAAGAGAGAATTACTCATACCCTATCACAAATGCGTTAATGTCTTTGTTGATGGAGTTGTAGTTAGGGATAAACTTGCTTATTCTTCATACCTTTAACCAAGCCTATCTCAAGAGCAGAGCCGTGCGAGGGCTTTTTAATGCCATAAGCCAATAACTACTTTTTTACTAATTTGTTGTAAAGTTAAAGTAACAAAATAATAATTATTTTTGTGAAACAAATATTTAATTACTAATTACCAATTTTTTTTCTTATTTTATATATTTAAAAAATTAAATTGTAAAACTAAATTATAATCTTTAATATAAAAATATCTATCACAAAGCCTTTTTAGTTTTAAAATAAATAAATATATATTAAAAGAAACTAATTCCAATAATATCGATAGTGACTTAGGTTCAAGAACAATATATTTCCTATCACAATATAAATTTTTAATAATAAGATAGACAAAAAATAAAATATTTTTTTTTAAAAAAAGAAAAATTGTAGCAAATGTCTCAAAAAATATTATTTGTAATCCAAATTCAAGTGACTCTAACTTTACAAGGAAGTAGTTTTACCAGCAGGTCATATTAAATAACAATTATGTAATTACTGCTATATGTGAAAGTTTAGCAAAATATTATGCCCTAAGCCAATGCTTCAAATTTTTGTTAGTAAGCACGGCTCTGGTCAAGAGACAACTATGCCTTTATGTTTTTTGTTATTATTAGATCTTTTTACTTTTTCAAATTTCTATTCAGTGAGTAAATCCTCTCATGTTATTTTGTAAATAAAATGTAACGAACTTTTTGAGAATACTACCATACTATAACCGTAATAATTTTATAACAGTTATATATTCAACATCTCTTAGGATTATTTTGCTTAAGTTAGTTGAGTTAATTGAGTTTAGAATAAAAGGCTGAGACTGTGTTGTAATCGGCTTTTCACTTTGTTCAATGTGAAAAAAAATAATAAAATAATCTGATGCAAACTCACAATAGTTTTACCAATTATATTCTTAAATTTAAATAGAGAGAAAAACATTTTTAAAGACAAGTTTTTAGAAAGGCTTTTTTAAAAGACAAAGTTTAAAATTTGTATATATGTATCCAAAATATTACAAATGATAAATACTTAAATAAACCTTTTAATGCAAGATTTGGTCCTATTACATTATTAAACAAAAACAGCAACAAATAGGGTTGGATTTTTTTTTGTGGACAAAGGGATTTTGTTTCATTAACATGCATTAGAAAACATACAAATTATAGTTTTTTTTTAATAATGCACGATTTGGTGCGATTACATTATTAGTAGTAAAGTATGTAAACAAAAACAACAACAAATAAGGTTGGATTTTGTTATCATTAACATGCATAAGAAACATACAAATTACATATCCAAAGATTTTAACATCATCTTAATTTGCTGCGCAAAATGACGTCGTTTCGGAGCCTATTTAGTGTTTTTTTCTAACCACCACCTTGAGACATAAAACGTGAAATCTAAATCTTTCTTTAGCTGTCCGATTCCGACAGCTAGACACAGGAGAGAGAGACACCTCAGAGAAGGCGCGAAACAGAGAGAGAAGGACGACGATCCAAGACATGGATGATCCCTCGAACACAAAATCCAACCAATGCCCAGCTCCGACGTCGACGCCGTTCCGTGGCCCGTACCACCGGCGAGCACATTCGGAGGTTCAGTTCCGTCTCCCTGAAGATCTAGATCTCTCTGAACCATTCGGAGGGTTCGACGAGCTTGGATCTGAGGATGACCTCTTCTGCTCATACATGGACATTGAGAAACTCGGATCCAGATCCGACTCGGCTGCTGGACCATCTGCTCCTAAGTCAGAGAACCCGTTTTCCGATTCGGCTGAGAATTCGAGACCTAGACACAGGCACAGCCTCTCCGTCGATGGTGGGTCTTCGAGTTTGGAGTCAATAGAGGCTAAGAAAGCTATGGCTCCTGATAAACTCGCTGAGCTTTGGGTCGTTGACCCTAAGCGAGCTAAAAGGTTTCGTCTTTAACCTCAAAGTTCCAGATTTTTTTTTTGTTTCTTGTAATAATGCAAATGATCTGATGAAAATTGAAATCTAGTTTCTGTTTATATCGTTAAGACCAGTTTCGCGGGGAAAAAGGCAGTTTCTTTATGAGCTTTTTTTGGTTGGTTAGGTGTTACATCACTTTTCTTTGACTTTGATTCTCGAATCTTAACGGTAACTGAGTTTTAGTTAGCTTTTGCTATGTCTTTTTGGGTGAGAGAGACCATGAGGGTCCCATAAGTATGTTCTTTTGTGATTAAAATGCTAAGTTGAGTTTCTATGGTAATGCGTCTCTTTCATGATGATGTTATGGCCCTCAACTAGATAAGTCTTTTTGTTTGATTTGTTGGTTCAAGCTTGGTGTACAATCTTGTTTTGGTTAGAGAATCCTATCTAATGATGACTCTTAATAGTCAACTGTATGGACTTGAAAGTTATAGTTTCAAGTAGCTTTGGTTAGGAAAGGCTTAGACATTAGCTTTGTGTGTGATTTGTTATATGTAATCTCAGAGTTTCTAAATTGTGATGAACCTCTGGTTATGGCATGACTGTTCTAAACTCTATAACATAGAATGGAAACATTTAGCATTCTCTATTGAGTGATGATGTAGTGGTCTAATCCTGTCTCGTGCACTCTTTGCAGGATAATTGCCAACCGACAATCTGCTGCTCGTTCAAAAGAGAGAAAGGCTCGGTATATAATGGAGCTCGAGAGGAAAGTCCAGACCTTGCAAACTGAAGCTACTACCCTCTCAGCACAACTGTCTTTGTTCCAGGTTTCAATACTACATTTTGCAGTTAGGGAAATAGTACTCAGTTTCTCATCTAATGTCTATTAACTTGCTTCTTACAGAGAGACACAACTGGTTTGTCATCTGAGAACACAGAGCTCAAGCTTCGTTTACAAGTCATGGAACAACAAGCCAAGTTGAGAGATGGTATGTAAACCTCTCCCCTCTCTTCTGTTTCTGTTTTAACTTCATTTTATTAATGATTCTTTCATCCCTACGCAGCACTGAACGACGAACTGAAAAAGGAAGTAGAGAGGCTGAAGTTCGCCACGGGTGAAGTCTCACACGCTGATGCTTACAACCTCGGGATGGCACACATGCAATACTCTCAACAACAACAACCACAACAACAATCCTTCTTTCAACATCATCATCATCATCATCAGCAACAACAAACTGATGCTCAAAACTTGCAGCAGATGACTCATCAGTTTCACCTCTTCCAGCCTAACAACAACAACCAGAACATTACATCTTCAGCCTCTCGCCAAAACCCTCAGCTTATGCATCACGCTACTTCTAATGCATCTGGTCAGTCTCATTCCTTTGCAGAGGCAATGCATGAAGACCATGTTGGCAGGTTACAGGGGCTAGACATTAGCAGCTGTGGCAGAGGCTCAAACTTTGGTAGGTCTGACACCGTCAGTGAAAGCAGCAGCACCATGTGAAGCTCTGCCTTGTCGATAAAACCTATTCTTTTGCTCTCCCTTGACCGTCGTCTGATTCATTCTTTTTATTCTGTAAAACTGGTTTCAAGATCCAATTTAGAGATCACAGGTGTGTTTAATTTGTCTGATTGTTATGTTTCCTGAATCCTGATTCATCTGTATGTTCTCTTGCTTCCTTCACTAGTTGCTTCTTTAGTCATCCCTGTAAATGGAGGTTGTATTTGGATTCGGGTTTGCCTTAAAACCAGACAAGAAATTATATTGTTTTACAGTCTGTCTCATCATAGTTGCATACTACTTTCGCTTGAAGCACAAGTTTGTGAGGACTCCCATTATCCCATAAGAGCCCTAACGTCTGGAATCACTTGACTGTTTTTTTTTTTCACAAATCCTCTCATGATGATTAATATGTTCACAATCTCTCTCATGGTGATTCGTTTTGGTAAGGAGTATACTTGTGAGTGAGTTGCCTTTATCAAACTATTAGTTTTCTCATAAACAAACAATACAGCTTATGAGTTAGATATGCTGTTGTGTAAATGCAGAGTACCGTGTATGAAGAGAGAGGAGGGATACGGTTTACGATAAACGGACACTCTTACTTCAACCTTGTCCTGACCTCAAACGTAGGAGGAGCAGGAGACGTCCATGCCGTCTCGATCAGAGGCTCAAACCTTCCAAGGTGGTCAGTTCTGAGTCCACACTTCATCATCTCTATGTTTTGTGGTGCTGGTGTGGTTGCATATTGCTGAGGTGGCTCGTAAGTACCCTCTAGACTTAGCCTTCTTCTCTATTTTTGTGTGTTTCTTGCTTTCAATGATTGTCTTTGTGGTGCCTACAAGGAGTTTTTTTTTTCTTCTGATTATACATGTTTATTGAACTTATCCTTTTGGTGTTACATGTAATGAAGTTAATAAACGTAATATTTATTACCGACAAAAGAGCATTTTAAATTGGAGTCAAGTCAACGGTCGATAACCGCGTGAATGAATACTATCTTCGTCTCTGTTCTTGACATTTTGTTTAAGCCGATCAAGTTATGGAGTGTGATGGCAAAGAAGTTGCTTTTCAAGCTGTCAAAAAATTGTGTTCTCAAGATCGTTAAAGGCGACATCACCGAGTGGTCCGTAGATGGCTCATCCGATGCCATTGTGAGTCTTGTCTCTTGCTCTCCTCCTTTTCTGTTAGATCACGTTTATGCATAAGGTTACAGTTTAGAAAACTCAGAATCTTGATACCAAATTTGATTGACATTAGAGTAATCTGAATAGGAGAAGGCTGGTTCCTTTTTGATGCCTTGATAGAGATTATGAACCTTTGATTACTTCAGGTTAATCCGGCTAATGAACGTATGCTAGGTGGTAATGGTGCAGATGGAGGTACTTCTCTTCAATATATATAGTTTTTTTTTTTGTTTGTTGTGATCTAACTTCTAAGTACTTCATTGAAAAGCCATTCATGATGCTGCTGGGTCACAGCTACGAAGAGCATGTTATCAAGTCCCTGAAGTCCTTCCTGGAGTCCGTTGTCCCACGGGAGAAGCAAGAATTACACTGTAGGTTTTGACACTTTCACTTTGTTCTCCTCTCATCTTTTGTGTGTAATGTTTTGAGTTTGTTGATTGTTTTGTCTGTGATGTTGGGAGTAGAGGTTTCAACTTGCCTGCTTCTCATGTGGTTCACACTGTTGGACCCGTTTATAGTGCCGAGATGAATCCTAAGCAACTCTTAGAAAGTGCTTACAGGTAAAAAAAGCAATAAAAATGCATTTTAGATGCATTTTAGTAATGTACTCCCTCGTTTCATAATGATTCATATTTTAGAAAAGATATTTGTTTCTAAAAAATCTATATTTTTCATTTTTGAATGCAAATAATAAAGATAAATTGTATATTCCAAAAACATTAATTTGGTTTACTAAATTTTGATTAGATAAAAATTACGAGAAATAACTAATTACAAAAAGTAATGTATTTATAATCTAAAATTTAAGTGTTTTCTTAATACATGTGAAAACTGTAAAGCATATGTGAAGTGGAGGGAGTATATATTTATGTTCTTGTTCACTTGTTTTTTTCTCTTTTAGATTGTTTTGACCAAAAAAAAAAGATTGTTTAACTCAATATTTGGTTTTGGTAACAGGAACAGTCTGAGAGTAGCTAAGGAGAACAATATCCAGTACATTGCATTTACTGCCATATCTTGTGGTATTTTCAGGTAAAGTTATAGATATTAGTTTTACCAAAAATAAAGCTATAGATATTAGTATGAATCATAAACTTGATGTTTGTCTTGTTAGTAAGGTATTTTCAAAGATTTCTTCACATGTTGTGAGATCTTTATAGAATGAAAATTCCACATGCTATAAAGAAAATTAAAAGACTTTTGTACTCTATATGATGGTTAGGTATCCTTTGGATGAAGCTGCTTCTATAGCTATCTCCACGGTTAAAGAGTTCGGTAAAGATTTTAAAGAGGTAGGTAAATTAATTGCTCTTACAAACTTTATAAATTTTAGACTCAACCCTACAATTATTGCCAGTGAAGTCTTTGGTCTGAACTAAGAAATGCTTAAAGTCCAAGAAAATGATCTTCTGAGTTCTGACAAGTGTAGGATCATTTCTCAGGTGCATTTTGTTATGTTCAGCGATGATACATATACAACGTGGGTGAACAAGGCAAAAGAGTTGTCACTTTCGCAACAAGACCGAAGATCATCCACCTCATCGAAGACGATCAAAACTGGAATCTTCAGTAAGCTCAACTGTTTTTCTTAAATGTTTTAGGAAAACAGAGATGTCTCATCTCATCATGAAGTATACTTGTACTCGTCCCATACTCTCATCGCTAGGGGTGGGTGGGCGTTCAGGTATCCATTCGGGTTCGGTTCGGATCCATTCGGGTTTCGTGCTTTTGGGGTTAAAGATTCCAACCCCATTCGAATATTTAGAAATTTCAATTTAGATTCGGTTTGGATCTTTGCCAGTTCAAGTTCGGATAACCCTAAATTATTTAAAAAAATTTAAATTTATATAGATTTTAGTTTTCTCAAAAATTGAAAATAAAAATGATATTTATAGAAATTTGAATAATGTATCCCAAAGTACCTAAACTTAACATAAAAATTGGTTTAGCTTGAATATTTAAATAAAAAATTAATAGATATTTTAAGTAGTTTTAGTGTTTTGAGTATTATTTAGTTACTTTAATTATTTACTTTGACTATTTCTATATATTTTTTTATTAGATAATTTCAAAATATCTTATACGTTTTGGATAAAATGTACTTAAATCTAAAATAGCTGATATATTCAAGTACATTAATATGACTCGGATATATGCGGATACTCGCAATATTTTGGTTCTGATCGGTTCAGTTTTAGTTCTTTAGATACCAAAATTTTGAACCCGTTCAAATATTTACCAGTTTTGGTTCGGGTTCAATGCTATTTTTTTTATCGGATTAGGTTCGGGTTTTTGGGGTTTGATAATTTGCCCGGCTCTATGGTTCTTTCTGATCTGATCAGGCCCATAGCTAGGCCCATTAACAAGTTTTAGCAATTAAAACCATTTCTCATTACACCTTCGTTAGCAGTAATGGGCCAAAAACTTGGCGAGGACCTCAAATGAGACGACTCTTGTTCACCTGTGCAGTGGGAAGCGTGACCACCCTCTCAAAGCTACACTCGAGCTTCGCCACTTTCTCCGTCAAAGCTTACCACACCGCCGCGTCACGTTTCCAGAGCTGTTCGTCTTCGTCCCGAGTGATAACTGTATCATCCATGGCTTCTGGAGACGAAGGAGCTGTTTTCAATCTATCTGATTCGAGTCTTCTCAAAATACTTAAAGGTGACATCACCAAGTGGTCCGTCGATGCATCCTCCGATGCTATTGTAAGCCTCTCCTTCTCTCGATCAATTCGAACCCTAGCGCAGGACTTTTCCAAATTGTGGATAGATTCGTAAAATTAGATGAAAGGTTCACTAGCTTATACTCTGAACTGAGTATGATAAATGATCAATGGAGTCATACTCAATAGTATTTTATCAATATTTTGTTCCCCTTGAGAGTTGGTGATAGATTGGTGAATTTAGATGATCATTGATTAACTGTGTGTCAGTATCCATGGTAATACATAGGATATAAGCTGAATGATTCACTAGCTTATGCTTTGAATCTGAGCTGAGGAGTCGTTCTTTGATAAATGATCAGTGTCAGACTCAGTAGAATTTGATCAGTTCTTGAAAATTGGTTGTTGTATCACTCCCATATAATAGTCAGGTCTCTGCTATTGATCCACCTTTACTGTGACTTAACAGTATGTTTCTTCAGGTGAATCCAGCAAATGAGAGAATGTTAGGTGGTGGTGGTGCAGATGGAGGTGATTTTTTGCGAAACTCTCCTTGAATAATCTCCAAACCCATTGTTATTGGTATAAACTGTGATTATGTGCATCTGTGACAGCAATACATAGAGCTGCTGGGCCACAGCTTAGAGAAGCATGTTATAAGGTCCCTGAAGTTTGTCCTGGAGTCCGTTGTCCCACGGGAGAAGCAAGAATCACTCCGTGGGTTACTCTTTTTTCTTCTTCTTCTTCTTCTTCTTCTTCTTCTTCTTCCCATGTATATATAATCAGGTTTATTAATGATCATGTTGGATTTGAACATAAATGGAACAGGGGTTTTAACTTGCCTGCATCCCATGTCATTCACACTGTTGGACCTATCTATGACTCTGATGTCAACCCTAAAGAATCCCTCACCAGTTCTTACAGGTAACCGCAGTGTCTCCTGTCATACCCTAATTGGATCGTTTCTTCCAGACAGACATAACTGAGTTCATCTCTTTGTTTTACTACAGAAATAGTCTGAGAGTGGCTAAGGAAAACAACATCAAGTACATTGCATTTCCTGCCATATCTTGTGGGGTTTACGGGTAAATTTGTCTCAACCAGATTCTTACGTTCGTATTGTTTCCGTTTCTCTAGTTAGGTTTGCTCTTAGGATGTCATATGCTAGAACACATTTTTTGTGCAAAGTGTAAAAGTAAAACTTGTGTACCCAATGTATTGTTTGTTCTTGTTGTTAGATATCCTTTTGATGAAGCTGCTGTGGTTGGTATATCAACGATCAAAGATTTCGCCAGTGACTTTAAAGAGGTAACGGTTGCTTCTCTCTCGTCCATGGATTCAATGGAGGAACTGACACCTTTTTGTTTTTATCAATCTTGTGTTTGTCATTAGGTGCATTTTGTATTGTTCGCCGACGATATTTACAGCGTGTGGGTAAACAAAGCAAAGGAGGTGCTTCAAAAAGCTTAAGATTCCCTCTGCATGCCCAAGTGAACATGAATAAAAAAAGTTTGCTATGTGTGTTGTGTGATGAGAGCCTTGTGATACTCCACACAAAGGAAACATTTGCTATTTTGTGTTGTGTGATGAGAGCGTTGTGATTGCCCCTAAATGGTTATGGTTTTTAAGGTATGTCTTTTGCTTTATACATCTTTGCTATACCAAGCACGTATTACGGATCAGGCAACTTGGTTGCGATTAAAATAATTAATGACCTAAAATTATGATTAGAAAAAATATAACAAATATTGAGGAATATAAAATTAAGATGAAATTCAACAAGAAAGAAAAAGCGGAAATAAAAGGTTGTATTAAGATGATCCAAGACAGAAAGAGAAATAAAAGCTCAAATAAACACAAAAAGAGATAAAGCCCAAATAGAAACAGAAAAAAATAAAGCCCAAGCCCAAATCTCTTAATGCCCTAAAAGTAGACAATAAATCATCTTCACTGTAATCAGTCGTCGTCAAGAAGAGAGAGTAACCCTAGTAGCAAAAGCTTTTCAGCTCACGACGAGGAGAGGAATCTTAGTCACAGCCGCGTCTCAAAGAAGATGGTATATTCGTGTTTCGTCGATAGTCTCTTTGTATGATTAGATTAGACTCAAAAATTAAGTAGCTCATCATCATCGCATTGTTGTTGTTGTAGACATTCAAGCGGAGGAACGGTGGGAGGAACAAGCACAACCGTGGCCATGTCAACCCAATCAGATGCTCAAACTGTGGCAAATGTTGCCCCAAAGTAAGTAGTAATAGTAATTACAACACACTCTCTATAGAGTTTGAGTTTGATTTGTTGTGGTGTGGATTAGGACAAGGCCATAAAGAGGTTCCTTGTAAGGAACATTGTGGAGCAAGCTGCCATTAGAGATGTTCAGGAAGCTAGCGTCTACGACGGTATCTTTTGATTCCTGGTTCATTGTTCCTTGTTAGATGTACATAACAATGTTGGTATTGTAATGGAATGTGTAGGGTACACGTTACCGAAGCTGTATGCGAAGATGCAATACTGTGTCTCATGTGCTATCCACTCTCACGTTGTTAGAGTCCGTTCCCGCACTAACCGCAGGGTTCGTACTCCCCCTCCACGTTTTGCCAGACGCAAGGTAACCAATCTTCTGTGAAACTTGAGGATTTTTTAAATGTATTGACTTGTGCAAAAGTATAGTTGAATCTTGTAATAACCAAATTTTGAAGATGTGGATTTGATTAACTTAAGTTTCCTGTTATAGTTTAGTTGTTTAACAATAGTCTTTAGCTTCAAGAAGTAAACTTTCGATGTGGATCCTTAACAGAAGTGCATTCACTCAATGAGGCTGTTATGCTTTTGTTGTTTTTTGAATTAATGAATGAATTTATATGTGATTTTTACTTAGTTGTTTGTTGACATTTATGACTGTATCAGGAGGATGCTCCCAAGCCTGGACAACCTGGTCAGGCTCCTCGTCCGGCCGCAGCTGGAGCTGGAGCTGGAGCTGCACCGCGTGCCTAAAGCCTCTGCATATCTCAATTCAGCTTTTTTTGTTTGTTTTGCTTATGTTTGGGTCAGGTTACTTATATTACTACCATGTGAATCTCAAAAGCTGTTTAGTAGACTTTACATTTCAACTGATCAATGCTATGTTCAGTTTTTTTCATCTGTTATTTTGATTTTTTTTCATTTCTCCAATCATTGAAACCCACTACAAACATCACTGATTAAATTTCAGATTTCACTATCAAACAAACAAACAAAAATAGTTAGTTCAAATAAAAACCTTAACTCTATCGCTAAGATGGTTAGAGGCAAAGGTTCATCAAAGGTTAACAAACCTTCTTCATCAGAGACTGACTCTGTTCTTGGCCAAGGAGACTTAGGTTCATCTAACCTCAATCACATGAACAGTCTCCAAGAAGATCTGAACCTCCTCACTACTAAGAAAGCTCCGGTTTATCCACCTGGTTCACGGTTTCTTCCAACCGACTTGGGGTTGGTGAGGGTTCATCTTAAAACATGGTCATCAACAACAAGAGCGGTTTCATAACAACTTTTGATGTGTAACAACGATCTCTTCAAAAGAAACGAGGGGTACTACTTTGTTCCAAGGACTAAAAGAGGTGGCAAGACACCTAAAAGGACCGTACTGGGAAGAGGAGGCGCCACATGGAAAAACACTAGTGGGAAAGAGCCGATCAAGGACAGATTCAAGAAGGTGGAAGGTTACAGAACAAATCTTGCGTACTACAAGAGTGTGAAGGAAAAAGTAGTGTCTACTGGTTGGGCCATGACAGAGTATTATCTTCATGATGATGTTCACGACGATTTGGTCTTGTGTCATATCCGGAGAGAGATCAAGAAGAAAGTCAAAGCCATGTGATGTTGTCAAACAATTTCCTATTTGATTCAACTTAGTTTTTGCAATAAGGGCGTGATTGACATCTTATATGACTGTTTCAGGATACATGTGTAGTAACCAGGTGTACAGTGGTTTATGAATGCATACATGTTTATAGTAATAAGAGAGAAAGTGACATACAAACAAATATTTAAATCATTACAAGACATCAAGATCATGGGACCATTACAAAGCTCTCATCACATAAAATAGTCTGTGAAAAGAAACCTAATGCAACTTAAAAAGACAAAAGATTGCAAAATTTTATGTTTATTTCTGCAAGATGAATCCATGGAAGTCTTAAGTAGCCATGAAGAAGGCTTTCCTACTTCATTCATCTGAGTTTTCGCGTTGCGATGAGAGGAAACCAAAAACTTGCCTTAGATTCCCTCTAGATGGCCGAGCATTCACAGCATATCTGCATATAAATATCAACATCCGTCGCATTTCCAGTTTAGTAATACTCTTTTCTTCAAAAGATCTCCCACCATCATAAGTTCCTGCACATGATTCAAATTGTAAACCAAAAGACTTCAAGTGTGTTTTAGACTTATGTGTGTTTCAAGGTTATTGCATTATACCTTCTTCATTGAATAATGACATTAAGATGGCCAAACATACACATACACTGATATCTTCCCCTATCATCACAAGACCAACATTATTATTAGGTACAACTGTACAAACAACATACAATCATGTTTGAACTTGCAATATTCCAAGAATGCAAACTTACCGTCTTGACAACAGACTAAGAGCTTCTTCCCCATACTCATCTTCATCTTAGCAAAGTTAACCACGGTAGGAAGATTCTTTAATATAGAAAACCTATCAAACTTTGAACCCTGGAGGAAACATATACACTTCTTATAATGATTACTTTGTTTTGAAAGAAGAAGAAAGTGTGTGGAGTTTGGTTTTACTTAATAGCATACCGTCATGGGTAGATGCAAATGCTCTTCAAGATGTGATGGTGGGACTGAGATTGGATTTTTATCGCAGTTTAATATGCAGCAGTCTATAGAAAACGCCTTACTAGCTGCACAACACAAGCTTATAGTTAATGCAAAAGGAGAGAACCACAAGTTCTTTAAGATATTTAATAGAACTCACCTACTTGTGATGACCCAAGAGCAAGATTAGTTGATGCTAACCAAGATACTAAGCTTTCTTCATCAACAATCATCATCCCAACTTTAGGTTTTGGTACACTAAGAGATAAGGTTTCATCACTTTTAACTCCACCACAACCTTTTGAGCTTTTGACAACAATTTGAGGAGCTTCTTGACCCCTCTGCGCTCTATACACTCTATCACTCTCAACAATCTCCGCGACTTTCTTGTTACACACTTCAGGCCCTGAGTCAATAAGATCATCAACATGGTTCCAGAAAACACTAGGAGATAGACCTCTTGACCAACTCTCTTCATCATCACCAGCCCCAGGGATATAACTCCAACTAAACTCTGAGTTGGTTCTGTTTTGCTGAACTTCACCAGAATCAGAAGCTGAGACAAGGATGAGAGGAGTGAAGTCCCATGACTCATGATCAGGTACTTCATTCAACCATATGACTGTCTTCTGTGAAACCCAAAGAGGACGTAAAGGCTTCCTCAAGCAAGAAGCTAGAGAAGCTATATCAGCTCCACTCTCCTCTAACTGTTTAGTCCATTCATCTAATCTAGCTTCAATAGAGGCCTTCTCAGTCTTGGAAACCCATAGTGGCATATGTAAACTACAGTCCCATTTATCTAACAGTTGTCTTATGCTGCTATCATCATGATCATCACTAGTGAAACCCTATTCAAGAACAAAGAACAAAAGGTTGTAAACAGTATTCTAAAAATCGGTTTATTAGGCAAAGCTTAATCAATAATCCCATATAAGATCCTAACTATGGCTTAGCGATTTTTTGAACATTGTTAAATACAAAGAATGTACTAATAATGCAGAGAATGTGACATATGTATGTAACTCACTGCATCATTGAGCTGATCATTAGTGTTACACAATCTCTTCAACTGATTATATATTGAGCGGTTCAATACACAACACCATATTGGTATCGTTTTCGACATGCTATCTGGAAACCTCTTTCCTTTACGAGTTGAATCTATAATGATACAACCTCCTTTCTCTCCTATCCATT
The DNA here is from genome assembly GCA_905132885.1 of Moricandia moricandioides. Classification (NCBI taxonomy): domain Eukaryota; kingdom Viridiplantae; phylum Streptophyta; class Magnoliopsida; order Brassicales; family Brassicaceae; genus Moricandia; species Moricandia moricandioides. The sequence continues at coordinate 319,286 of CAJHQQ010000101.1, forward strand.
CAAGAAACAAGGGCATTAAGATATGTTTCTTAAGATCATGATCTGACTATGTATCAATCATTACCAGCGAGAAGAGGAAGATGGAGGTTGAGACGAGAAGTGTTGAAAGACAAGTTGTTAGTATGACCATCTGTGGATTTGAAGTAACATGTTGCATCGAATCTTGGAGAGTACCAGAGACCACAACGAAGGTTAGCTAAGAGAGGAAGCTTCGGCCATAGGTTTGAGATCTCGTCTACGAAGAGAGAGTCTTGGTAGATTGATCTGAGAGCGTTGTAGAGGCTGTTGTCTCTTCTCTTTATACTCCTTGCAGCTCTGTAAATACTATCTCTTGTTGTCCTTGGTTCTCCCTCGTTCTCCGTCATGGTTCTTTTTCAGACAAAACACAACTCTGGTTTATTGTTCTGACACAAGAAACTAATCTAGTTAAGCCTCAGGGCTACGGAAAGAATCTAAATACAAGTACAAAGCGGCGCAGCCAAAACGATGAAACAGAGGAAGAGGAAATAAGGGATAAGTTAACCAAAACACTGTTCTGTTTTCTTGGTTTAAATTAAAATAGTCGGTTTATTAGTACAATTTGGTTTGAGTTTGGTTTGGTTTACATCATATATAAATCAAGAAAGGTATAGAACGGTTGCTGTATTTAATTAAAACAAAGTATAAATCAAATAAAACAAACAAAAACAAGGATTTAATCCAAAATAAAACGAAGATAAACCTAATCTTTTAAAAAGGAAACTAAGCAAACAGAACAGTTTGAACAATAAGGAAACAGTTAGTATGAAGTGATATTCCATAATCACACATGAAATAGGATTAGATTTACAATATACTTTTGGCTGGGGCTGATTTTGTTTTTTTTTAAAGGGTTTGATTTGGTTTAGTGGAAGATCTAACTTGATAAATATACAATAATTTGATTAATAGTACATGTAATATGATTTAATTTTCAAACATGTACACACATACGTACATTTATATATTTACATAATTAAAATATAAATCTATTCAGTTGTTACTTCGGTTAATTATTATATTTAGTTAAGTTCACAAATCGTCTTGATTTTGGTTTCCTATTCCAAGCTAAAACATACAACAATTCAATTATAATATTAAAATAAAATAACGATACTTAATCTCAACTGACTTAGGAATCCATAAAAAAAAAACAATTCCTAATAGTAACTGGAGTTGTGGTCAATTATAAATAGAGAGAGACGATTAAGAGAATAGCTAACAACAAGTCACTATGGATATTAGGTACACAGAGCCTCTATACGTAGATGAACTTTCATTGCAAACCATCCGTGTTCTTGGCCAAGGAGCCTTCGGTTCCGTGACTCTCAAGGCTCACCCTGGCTATGGACTTTATGCTAAAAAAACATCTTCAATAAGACTCAAGGAGAATCTCAAGAAAGAGCTTAGGATCATGCTATACTTCCGGAACCATCCTCGGATCATTCAAGCATCCAGTGATCATCTTCACTTAGGTATGTTCCTCAAAGATTGCTACATCTATATGGAGTATGCATCTGAAGGTAATCTAGACCAAGCAATCTCTTCCTTTGGTGGGAAACCATTGCCTGAGAACGTGATAGGACGTACAACACGTATGATCTTACAAGGACTTGAGGCTCTTCACACTCATGGTTATGTTCATTGTGACCTCAAGCCAGAGAATATACTCCTCTTCCCTTCAACCTCTCTTGGAGAGCCTTGGGAGGTCAAGCTTGCTGACTTTGGTTTATCAAAGGAGCCTAATACATATACTAGGTTGAAGTGTGCTGGTACTAATATGTATATGCCGCCTGAAGTTGCTGAGGATCCAGAGGGATTGGTCGGACAGGCTCTTGATATATGGTCACTAGGGTGTGTGGTGTTTGAGATGTTTGGAGGTAAGGCAATGGAGATGGACACGGGAGTCTCGTACCTGTGGAAGCTAGAGCAACCGATCTCTCCTGTGGCTATAGACTTTTTGAGGTTGTGTCATACTTGGCATCCGTGGAATAGGGCTTCTGCGACTGAGCTCTTGAACCATCCTTTTATTATGCAAAGAGTCCCTCTTCGAGTTTTACAGCCAATCCCAACTCCTCCTAAAGGAAGACAGTACTTGGAACGTCCTTTGTTTACACCAAGGGTCCGTGGTCCATTGCCAACTCCGATTGGTCCTAGAAGAAGACAACAAGAAACAAAGGACCGTGGTCCATTGCCAACTCCAATTGGTCCTACACGAAGACAACAAGAAGCTGCAGTGATGGTTCCAGAAGCTCAAGGTTCGGTCGTGGAAGATCAATCAATGGTAGAGGAGAACGATGTTGATAGTGATGAGTTATTTATGTATGAGTTATGCAATAGTTGTTAAATTAAAACTAGAGATAGGTTATGGTTGAGCTTATTATATGTCTGCTTGCTAGGCAAGAAATCTAACGGTATTCTTTGTTAGGTTAATTTTGTTTCCTGTAGAAACAAACAATTGTGAATCTCTTGATTTATTAAAGTTTAAGTATACTGCTCTGATGATTACCTTGTGAATGTTTGTAAAATATATTTTTCCAAATCATTTAAAAGCTTAATCATAACTGGAGACTACAATATCCAAACAAGTGTCAAACCATAGTCTATCTCGTTTCTTTAACTTAGAAGTGGCAGGTTTTACTTGAGCCTCTCCTTTCTAAGTCTTTCTAGTTCCAAAACCATTTGCCAGTGCTCTAGTGAAAGAGTAGCCTCACCATAACTCACGGACATCATGCGAGCCATTGTCAACAATCTGCAGCAACCAACAAAACAAAATTGAAAACTGTTCCAAAATTTGATGAGAATAAAGATTACAGAAGGCTCTAGTACCTGCTCAAGTCTTGGCTGCCTAAACTACGATCTGTTTGCCTTGCTGCAACCAAATCATTTTCCAATACCTGCAAGAAAATGAATTTAGTAGCAGATCCAATAGTTTGATAAAATAGTATTGCTATAGATTCTAACACAAGACTCACCTGTTGCAATTCTTGCCCAATGGAGTGAGGTAAGGATTTGCAAGTAGCTAAGTAACACCTCCAAGCTTGTGCTGTTTCTGGTGTGATGACTTGGAATGGATTTACTTGGGAAGGTTGAAAAGGTAGAACCATATCAGCAGGCATTATGTTTGATTTTCCCTCAGAGAAGATAAGCATTTGAGCATCAGTGGTCATTTCCATTTTATAATATTGGAAATCATACTCCACCTGAAATAGCACAGCAGATTCATTAATTCATATCTGAATCTAATTAAAGTGATGAATGAATGAGACCGACTTTACCTTCTGACATTCCAAGAGGTTTTTAAGCAGGTTTGCATTCTCAACTCCAACAGAGTTCAGGGTGCCTGGTTGCAACTCTGTTTCGTCCAATATCAAGTGCGTCCCATCAGCAACTTGTAGAATTCCAGGGACCAGTCTGGTCATAAAAAACAAATACATGATGGTCTCTCAAGAAACTGATGATTCAAAAGCTCTTATGGATTCTTCTTACCTGTTGGTTCCATAGTCTTTCTTAGGACCTAGGGAGGCAGTGTTGAGATATTCAATAGTAAGTGGTATAGACTGTGTGAATGGTAAGAGGCTTTTGAGAGCATCTCTGAGTTGAGTTCCAAAGATAGACATGCTTTCTTTATTAAGGTGTGTGAGATTAAGTGAAAGTTTCCCAACAGCTACGCTATCAACTCTTCCATGCACCTATACATCAAAGGATTATCAGATAATACTGACAACAAGAAGAAAAATGTGATATACTTTTGAGCTAATTACCTTTGACAGAAGATGTAACAATAGTAACTCTGCTGCAATGTGATCATTACCAAGTAGACCGATAAGGTACTTCATCAAACTCTCTCTTATCTCTTTGAACATTTGAGGAGATTTAAGCTGCCAGATGATAAAGTAACAATGAGAAAAATATGAGATTAAGAATATGGATTTTTTCAAATGGTGGTACTTGCCTCTGTTAACAAGGAAGAACCATGCAGGAAATGCTGTTTTTCAAGCTTCCTGTGGATAAGACAATGGAGGCGTGGAACCTTTCCTGAGGGCATCTGAACAGATTCAGCTTCGGAAAAATCATCAGAGTTGCCATCAGGTGAATCCATATCCATCATAGTGTTTGGATCGAAAGTCAACACTCCAAGGAACTCAACCACATCGTTTAGCTTCAAGTCTGACTCTGGAGAATCATAAATCTGCATTGTCGCATATAAATCTCATCAATAAACTATTCTTTGCAGCTTAGGTGTATACATGTTAACGGATACTATAATAAACAAAAAGGTAAATATTCACCTTCACAAGACAAGGTAGAGAATCTGTACTAGTAGCAGGTGGAATAACAGAACTCTGTGGAGCACCATCAGTGCTAGGAACCTGACATTCTGAAGCTGATGTGGTACCTTCCCCTGCTTTCTGATATTTATCAATTCCGAAATAATCAAAAGAATTCATCAGTCACAATGCCAGTAACAGTAAGAAAAGGTTGTCTACTTTACAGTTGTTTCACAACTTACACTAATACATACATGAAATAAAGACTAACAGACTAAATCCTTACCAGTTTTTTGAAAGGCGAGCCGTTAAGTCCAGCTTCAAGAGTCTGCAATGGTGACATAAATAAGTTACTGAGCAACAGTTAATATGTGAATGGGAAAAGAAAAAGGGAGACTAAGTTACGTTTAACTCCATGGAATCAGTCATTTCGTCATCCACCCTCGCACGTTTTTCCCTGTTTTGGCCAGTTAGATCCAAGAAACGGTTCTTCAGCTCCACAGAAGAACACTCAGTCCATTGGTTTTGTCCTGGAACCTACAACGCAATCAAGTTTTATTATCATAAAACATCTATGAGACCATAGCAAGAACAAAAATAAAGATGAGGCATCAAAGAAAACATACTGGAACACAGTAGAGTAGACAACGCTCCCAAACTTGCGTTTCAGAAGAAGAAACGTCAGGAAACTGGGAAACATCACTGTACTTATTGGTTCTCCATGTTGAATCATCCTTAACACAGTAGAAAAGAGAAAGACATATTAAGTAGAAGAAAACATCAAAAGCCAAGTGAATTTATAAATACCTTGTAAGCACCAGCATAGAATTCATTTCCAAGCATGTCCTGTATCATTCCACGGAACCTAACAAGAGTATTGGGTTGCACCCACTTGATACTTGACGAATCAAGAATTGGAACCTACAATAAACACACAGATAAACTGTCAAAGAAGCTGATTTAGTTAGGACACAAACCTCAAACTACAGTAAATTTTGGTCCTCAAAACTGATATATTTATATACAAGTTGTGCTAATACACATCATGAATCGATGCTCATTTGCCCTAAACACATCCTTAATTGACAGAGCACAACCTCAAATAAGCTGATTTCGTTAGGAACAACCTCAAAATAAAGTAAAGTTTCCACCTTTCTATGCTCAAAACTGACATATAAGAGTTGGGTAGTAATTTCCCTAAACCAAAACCAAATTGACCAATCTATGGATACACCACAAACTCAAAGAAGCTGATTTAGTTAGGATACAACCTCAAATTACAAGAAAGTCTCCACCTTTAAACTCAAAACTCATAGACACGAGTTGGGTAGCAAACGGACAAAGAGATTAAGTAAAAAAGTTAAAGAACAAACAAACCTGGGAGATTGCAGATTCGTCGGAGAAGTAGTGACGGAACAAATCAACCACGCCCCAGTCTTTTCCGTGAGACGACGCCGGATCGTATCCCGATGAAAGAGCGTTCACGAAGGAGAATCGTACGGCTCCCAAAGGGTTAGTAAGACAATCGTAAGCTGGTCCTCCCATACTCTCCCGATCACTCTTTTGCTAACTTCTTCTATGAGCGATGGAGCAGTAAAAGGATAGAGATGAACACTGGAGTCTGCTCGTAGGGCATTTGTGATGTGTATTGTTGGGCCTTTCCCGCCATTTCTGCTAGCTTTTTCCCGCCATCCTCCAGCTTAAAACGTTGCGTTTTGCTCAAACGAACAATACGCTGTCGTCTTTATACTTACATGTTAACAACGAGTTTTGGTGACTGATTAACACTGGGTAACATAATGATACTAATTAGTATTATGATGCTCCACCTTAAATCAATTTTTGTTTCTAAACTAATTTATTTGTTGTAAATTATTAGAAATAGTTTTACAATTAATATTTTCACCTACTTTATGAAAATTTAGATCTCACAGTTTTGTTGATAAAATAAAAAAAATTCTCACAGTTTTACTTGTATCAGACTAAAGCTTTGTGAAGAACAAAGTCTATATTTATACTTGCAGTATATTAACTAGTTTTAGAAGTTATTTTTCTACATAAAAAAGATAATAAATCATATTTTCTGGAACTTGAAACTCATATCTCATAATTTAAAAGCATTAGTAAACAATTGATCAAACCATATACTAAGGGACTTCCACCATAAAACCAACTTAATATTGGTTGATTCACTGATGATCTCCGAAGTATAAAAACAACACGAAGTTACTAAACATCACGAATTTACAACAGACGAATTAAGGTTTTTGTTTTTTTTTTTTAAATATAATAACTCAAACAACATAAACCATGCCGACTTCTAAAAGAGAAACCGGCGGTACCTTAAGCGCCACGTCAGGTCCTCTACAGTTCCTTCTCAAAAAGTTATAACCAAAGTTCACAGCCAACCTCTTCATCACCGACGACCCTTGCTTCGCTTTCACATGTGAATGTCCCAATATAAACGCAGTCCCCGCCTCTTGCGCCGCCAACAGATCTTTCAGCTCACTCCTCAGCTCCACCTCTGCTTCTGCATCCTCCTCCTCGTACCTGTCTTCTTCTACAGCAAACCTAACCCTTCTTACGGTCGCCGCCGCTGGTGGAGCCATTTCTATGACGTCCTCCATGCTCTCTACTGTGGTGAATCCTATGGAGACGCTCTCTGGTTGGAGATTCTCTTCTATCTCGTAAGCTACGGTTCCTATCACAGCTAGTCTTGATTCGCTTGAGGACTCGTTGGACCGCACCGTGTTGTCGTCCTCTTGTGTTCTTTTGTGCCAGTCGTAGCGTATGAAGTCTCCAAGCTTGGTTACTAGCTCTGTTTCGAATGAGTCCACGTCTTGGTGGACGTCACGGTAACCATACCGGACAATGCAGCGGTAAGACCTGTGGTCCACGGGCCCTACACGGCCTACTAAGTATCTCTCAGCGGCGGGAACGAAAGGGACAGGGACGGATTTGACGCAGACAAAGACGAGAACACGGTGGAAAGCAGGGAGGTTTGTAACGAACCGAGAGAAGTTCGCTGGGATTCCTGAGGTTAAGTCAGTGAAGACTAAACCAATACCTGGAACTCTGGAGATACCTAGGCTTGGACCTAATGCAAGAAGCCATTCGAGTGAGACTTTGTTCTGAAGATCAAACTCGTACTTCTTGATTGTTGTGTAATGCCAAACGAACATGATGATCATGAAGAAGAGTGATAAGAGGATAGGAAGCCAAGCGCCTTCACGAAACTTGGTTAGTGAGGCTGAGAAGTAGAGTAGTTCTATTGACCCGAAGAAGAGAAGGAACAGGAGAGCTAAGATAGGTGGCTTGTGCCAGCAAAGAACTATGACTAATGACATTAGACATGTGGTCACTAGCATCACCGCCATTACAGCCAAGCCTGATGCGTTTCCTAAGTGTTTGACATCTCTGAAACCAATAGTAACAGCAATGCAGAGAACCATGAGCATCCAGTTAATCTCCGGTATGTAAATTTGACCATGGATCTTATCAGATGTGTGGATGACTTTGACTCGAGGGAAGCATCCAAGAGACTGGCTTTGGTTTATAATTGAGAAAGTGCCGCTGATGATAGCTTGGCTTCCCACAACAGAAGCAAGAATGGCTATCATAAGCACAGGCCAGTGGACACATTCTGTATCAGAACCAATAAAGAAAAGTTCAGATTCTGTTTCACAATGGAGTCAACACTTGAAACAATGGAAAAGATACTGACTTGGCACAGAGATGTAGAATCCAATCGCGTGAGCAGAATTGTGATGCTGAGATAGGTAAGCAGCTTGTCCCATGTATGCTAATATAAGAGCTGGATAAACCAAGAAGGTAAACGCAATCTACAACAAACAAAACATAGAATCACTCAGAAACTGTATTGTAGCCAGTAAAATAAAGTAGAAACTTACCTGAATTGCAGCGTAATTGAAGTGACCAAGATCAGCAAACATGGCCTCAGCACCTAAAACAAAGACTCAACAAGTTAAATTACCTGACATTTTCATCTTATGGTGACAGTAATAAACAGACTTCTAAATACTCACCAGTTATACACAACAAGATCCCACCTAGAGACATCCATCCACTTACTCTCGTCTTTCTTAGGAACATGAACATGTATTTAGGAGAAAGAGCTTTGTATACATGAGGATTCCACTGTATTATATTGTACAAGCCAATACCGCTTATACAGAGCAGCCATGTGAGGACAATAGGCGCAAAAACAAACCCAACACGATGTGTTCCAAAATGCTGAAGCGCGAAAAGGCAGACTAGTATGAAGCAGGTTATAGGAATCACTGCATCTGCATGTTTGATCAAGCCATAGATCATTCAATAAGAACTCAAGGAGCAACAAAGGTAAACATTAAACCACTTACATTGGTGATGTTCTTTAGACATATTCATCTCAAGACCTGAGACAGCAGAGAAAACTACATACAACAAAAAAAAACAAAAGATTATAAACTGTTTCGCAATTAGAGTTTCAGATACACACACACACAGAGAGAAGCTAAGGTACCGGAGATAGCTGGAGTGAGAAGTCCATCTCCGATGACCATACAAGTCCCAAGAAGAACTAAAAGCAGCAAAGCAGTGTGTAACCACTTGTGCTTCTCCAGATATCTTTTCACACAAGAGTCATGGTTCTTCTCCGGTGGATGCTCCAGTTTATAAGTGGAAAGCGCCTCATCAGCGACTTGTCGGTTTGGGAGGAGGCTAACTTTGACATGACGGCAGATGAGTGAATACAAAGCAAAAGTTCCACCTGAGACAAAATGTAACATAAGTACATAGAATGATATTCTGGTCTGAGAGAGAAAGAGAGAGTCTGACTCTCACCTTCTCCATTATCATCAGCACGAAGGACAATGAAGACATACTTAAGCAAAGGGACCAAAGTAAGAGTCCAAAAAACAAAAGACAGAACACCAAAGATCTCTTCATTAGTCTCAGAATGTCGAATATCTTCAGCAAAAGTACTCTTGAAGACATAAAGCGGAGAGATACTCAAGTCTCCATAGACAACACCAAGACTCTGATAAGCAAGAAGCAAAACAGACCTCCATGACTCCTTCTGCACACAGTTTCTTAAACCCATCAGAAAATTTCCAAAAGCTCCAAAAACAAATCTCAAAAACTAAAATCAACCAAACCTTCTTAGAACCACAGCATTTCCCAAAATTGAGATCCATGGTCTGTTCACTCAACTCTCTTCACAGCCTATCCAAAAAAAAAGAGAGATGATTTTGTTGAATCTCAACCAAAGAAAGATTGGTAATTTGGAAAAAAGGGAAAAGGAAGAGTCTTGTCAAGAAGAGAGTGAACAATAAAGAAGACAACTCAACATTGTTTCCAAAAGAAAACAAAGTAGGTCACATTCACGCACATGCTATTCTCTTTCCCAATCCTTACCCAAAACTAAGATAAACCCATAAGCAAAAAGAACCATAAAAACCCTAAAGCTCTAAGCTTTTTTTAACAAAGGAGAGAACCCACCAGCAAATGCAAATCAATTGACTTCACACAAAGCATTAAGCTTTTTGAAGCCATAAATTGTGTAAAATCAATTATTAACTTTATAGTCTCACAAGGCTTTGTTTCCACTTACAGAAAATTTTGGTAAAGTTTCAATTTTTTTTCTTCTGGAAATGGATTGTGTAGAAGCAAAATCAAAAGATAAGAGCAAACGTGAATAGAATCATTTTACAGGTGAAGAGACACAAACACGTGACTGACAATTACATCTTTACAAGAAGAAAAAAAAACTTTTGTTTTATTTTGTCTACTTACCAATAGAGTTTAAGCCATTAATGCAGCTTTGGTACCATTAGCTTCCAGATTTGTTCTTTCGATTAAAAACCAAAGCTTTTAGTTTTTTTTTATTCAAAGGTTTCAGTTTTTCAGTTAATAGCAACGAAGGCCTTTTGAACACTTGTGTGTCGTGTTGACGGGAAATCAGTAATTTTTATAACCAATCTTCTTTTTTGGTTAAAGATGTAGAAAACGCGTTTTCAATCGTAATTATAAAAATAGCAGTAATTGGTTTCTGTAATAACTATTTAAATTAATTTTTTAATTTCTGTTTGGGTCAAATATCTTTCTTTTTAAAAAAAAGTTACTGGTGAACTGAAAATAATGGGGGTTTACTATATTATAATGCAAAGATATTAATCAAACGGTATATCAAAAGGGAAAGTATTTAACATTTGACCAGTTGATTGTGGTCAAGTGGTAAGGAGGCGGGGATCTGGGATGCTAACACGTTTCAAGTTCGATCCACCTGCTATGCGAAACTAAATTACAATTATCCTGGTCACCTAACACGGATATGGGTCCATGCTTTAGAGCCCATTTGAATACCCGGAGAAAAGGTCTATCCGTGGACTGCACCTCCTCTTGGGAATTAATCTGGACCTCTCCATGAGTCTGGGATACCCCAGATTAATCAAAAAAAAAAAGTATTTAACATTTATTTCTCATTATGGTGAAAATAACAAATAAATAAAAAAAGCAGGGTAGAAAATCATAATTAAAATAAGTATTTATGCAATTGTAAGCCTTTTAAATGGTTTAATGGTATTATCCTTTGTATCTGACATATAGGTTGCATCTATTTTATTTTCTTACTTTATTTTATTGTTCAATATCTAACTTTATTGATGTAAAGTCTAAATACAATTATTTTTATTTTTATGAGAGAACAATAAAAGAGAATGAAATGTTTTTTTTTGAGCAAAGAGAGTTAAATAATTTAAAAGATGTATTTTTAAAGATCTTTTTCTTATCTTTTTGCAATTTTCAAATCTACATCGCAGCATCAATACAAGTTTCTTTTAGCTTCTTATTGCAAATTCTCAGGAATAATTATTATTATTTAAATTATACTATCTCCGTTGTTTTATATTTGACGTTCTAGGATTATGAACATAGATTAAGAAACATTTAATTTTTTATCACTTTTTAAACAAAAACATCATTAATTGTTTACTTAACCACAATTCAACCAATAATAAAATAGAAGGTATAATATCATTGGTCATCCAACATTAATATTAAATATGTTTTTCGAAACTAAAAGTCATTGAGTGCTGCTCCTTTTTCAGTTTTGCTTTCTTTTTTTTTAACTCTTTATAATTTTATGTTTCTTTCTCTCCCTTAAGTTACGTGTTTCAGAAGTTCAACCTTTATACATTCAACAGCCACTTTAAAAAATAAAAAGATTAGATTTGATTTGTATTATATCTCGACCACATTCTCACTTTTGACACTATTGTAATCAAACAGTAACACAACTGGATCGGAATACGATTCCTAGTCGATTCAGCTTGCTCTTCACAATCAATCTTTATCGTATTATACTAATTTAAAACATCTAGTAGTCTGGTCGGCGGATTCAGTGCATGCATAAAGGACATTCCACAAGTCATTATAACGTATTAGTATTACTATATGCATGCGAATAAGCGATGCGTGACGACAAATCACACATTCACACCACCAACATTGATATTTATAAAGCAAAAGACCAAATGTATTGTAGTATTTTATATGATTTTAAGCTTCATACGTGATGTTCTCTCTTTTATTTTTTTAGGTACAAGATTTATACTGTTGATATGCAACTCAGTAATGGCAGACCTATAATATATTTTGACGTATATTTATAGATCACAATATATTTTAGATTGTCAAGATTAAATTTATTTATCACTTTAAATAAGAAAAGAGCATGGATCATCAAACACACGAGACGATAACTGCAGGAATGTGGAAGATTTTTAATGCATTAATGGGGATGGAGCCATAATTTTTTATAGTAATACTATTTGCAAATAAACAAATTGTCTTGGTGAATGGTTCAAGACTCAAGACTGTATAACTGACACGGTGTTCTTTTTGTTACCAACTGACAGAATGTTTTGTGTGTTTCCTCCTTTTTTTTATTTCTCAATAGCGTTTTTGGAAACATAAAACTAAATACTTTTCCAAAGCCATCCATGATTTTGTAAAAACAATGTTTTAAAAATACATTTTACATGTAATGCATTTTTATTATGCAATAATGATAAATTATATTTTTAATAAAATTATATTTGTTAAATTTTAAACTGGTTAAATATCATGGAAAATAACTTATCACAAAATCATATATTTGTACTCCAATTTTTTTTAAAAAATATTTTTTTTAAATTTAAAATATAAATTTTTGAAACAGATAGATAGAGTATATATAACAAGTTACCTACCCCAAGCCTTTTAACTTTATTTTTGGTTCGAAAAATTGAATACCAAATAAACACTTATAGTTAAAAACTATTTTTATGTATTTAATTAATTTAATATTTATTCAAAATAAATAATATATTATCTCTGTTTTAAAAAGATGAATTTTCTATTGTGTTTGCATATATTAAGAAATACATTAAATCGTTAGGGTTAGAAAATACATACACTACAATTTCTCTTAATTAAATCACTAGGTTAAGCCCATTTGGTTCATCAGCTTTCAACGCAAAGTTGGACTCATTTGAAGGTTGTACAACGTTGTTATCTTTAATTTATTCACAAGTCAATAACATATAGAAATACTATATACGGTAACTATTTGTAGTATAAAAAATTATATCAAACAACCGAAAAATATTTTTACAAAGGACAAATGAATATTGTTGCAATAATCAAATGAATATTACTGCACACATACAAGAAGTTCCCATCAATACAAGATAGGAATCTGAGAGTTCAAAATAGGAAGGTCAACATTTATTAAAAGAAACACACAAATCGTTTTTTTTTAAATGAAAATTTCAAAAATGAACAAAAAGCAACATATCCGGGCAATATATATATATAAACAACTAAACATGTATGTATAAACGTATAACGCAAAATGTGTATATATATGTGTGTATACAGTACTATACACATGATATGCATGATCAGTGGCCAATACCGGGGCTTGGGACATCACCTTGCCTTCTATAGATATCATCATAATCAGGCACTGGTGGTGATGGTGATGCTGATGATTGTCCATCACCATAATCATCTGAATAATCAACTTCCAAGTTTGTAACCATCAACTTCCTGCTCTTCATCGTCGTCAAGTACTCTCCGCCGTGAAATGATTCCGGCTCCGATCTAGAAATGCTTCTCATACTCATCCCAAAAACCGAAGGAACCTCTGCAATGATTAGTAACGAGAATAATACAACGTGGAGCTTAATATTCTTTGAATCCATTTTTGTAGCCACCTTCAAGAAAACATGCAAATCAAATGATGAAAGATGACAATAAGAGAATTGGTATGTATGTTTTTTTATTCTTCTTGTTGTGTTTAGGATCCAAGAAGAGAATGTGATGTTGTTCTATATCATATAATGCATTTATATATAACTATATAAGAAAAAGAAGCATTGAATAATTAAATTTGGAGGGCCAACTATGTTGAAATTAGCAAACAATGGTCATGATGGATTTATAACATGGCCATTTCTTACTTTTAATTTTCTTTAAATTATTTATGTTATCTTCTTTCTTTTATCGTAATGATAGATCATTGCATGCTTTGGTCTATGACAAGTCGTATATTTGTTGGTGAACTGATAAGACAACATATAGATGGTGCGAGATTTTTAATAATGGTGAATTAAATCAAAATATAATTAACGAAATTTTCAAAAGATTCACTGACCACAAAGCTTCTCTGATATTTTTATAAATCACTGAAAATTAGTATTTTCTTGAAGAGTCTTTTAAAACATCTACTGAAGAATTTAAACAGAATTAGAGGAGCTGATCTGCACGAAATAATTTAACATTAAAAACTAATCGTCTGTAAACATCGGAGACACTTGCCATCATCTTTTTAAAAACTTGATTGTAAATTGTATATAACTAGTATTATCTCACGTTCATTGTTTTATAGTATAGAATTTACAATGAAAGTTATCAGTGGTAAACTTAAGAAAATAATTGTCATCATTTCATACTATTATATTGTTTGTAAATTGTATATAGTTAGCGGCATTCATGAATATTTAACGACATAACATTTTAGCAATAGAAGAAATTAGATACTACAAGTTAATGATAATGTCACTGACTGTCGATAATAGACACGTATGTAGCATTGGGACCGGATCTCAATACAATGAGAAATTGTGGGCTACACAAAATGTGAAAAGAAAGATCTACTTCATTAAAATTTCATAAATAAAGATTAATTGGTGTGTCACCATCTACATAAAAACACTAGAATAATCACCTAACTTGTGGCTTATGCCACTTGAACAACCCAATATAAACTCTGAGTCATCGACTTTGAATTGAGAATCAGAGCTGTTAGATCAAGAACAAGAGAAAGACGACGATGAAAGAATGTTGTAGTCATTGTTAGCCTTTCAATCATTTACAAAATGTTCATATATAAACATGATTAAGCAAAAAACAATTTTATCCAAACTTAACCATTAATGGTGAGAGATGACGAATGCATCTGGTCATCATAGATAGGATATAGCAATTTAAAAAAAAAAAGATGGATAAGAAAAGCGACACAAATTAGATCTCAGGTGGACCCTCAAGTATCCACTAACGAGTGAGAGCGACTTCTCTATCAGACCAAAGTACCAAACTAAAACTCTTACTTCTAAGATAGCGTCATGGCAATGTAATAATAATATTATTACAATTTAGAATATTGTCTCATGTTTTTGGGGGATTTTTTTAATTTGCTAGAGTTAGTCATATTCATTGTCATTACTAAATCAATTAACATTAACCTTTCTTTTGTCCAAGAGATCTTTAAATGAGTTATAGGTCAATTACAATCCTAAAAAGAAGCACCATTGCTCCACTGTTATTGTTTTTTGTTGGTAAAATTTGAGAGATAAAGCCTAAGTTATTATGCAAGAGACCAATTCAAATATTCTATTTGAACAGTTAAGACTGAGATGCTGAAGGCAATGGCTTCACTGTCCTCGGTTTTCTACTGAATCTGTCTATATAAGATTGTTGACTCTGCAAATATAATAAACAAAAACATTCACTCATAGACATTCAGAAACAATTTATTTAAAAACAAAATCAGAGTAAGTAGTGGTGAATGTACCATTGTAGGAATGTAAGTGCCTGTTCCTCTTGATCTCTGCAAGGGGATTGCTCCATTCAGATTGCTTCTATAGAAACCATTCTTTTGGCCACTCACAATGTCCCAAGAACTTGTGTCCTGACCCTGAGGGAACCAGTTTTGCTGAGTCTCACCGTGAAACCACTTCCCATATACAAGACTGTTGAAGTATCCTTCAAAATCTCCTCTGAGTTCAGACAATTCTGATCTTCCAGTTCCAAAAGCCGTGACAGGTTCCTCCACGTCTAGTCTTTGTCCCTTACCGTTTCTCTCGAGTGAATTACCAAAGAACTTCTCAAGTCTCCAACCCATTGTTTCTCCAGGGAGTGTAAGCACATCCTTGAGCTTTTTAGATCCCAGAGTGAAAGCATGTCTTAAACGTTTCACATTGCCTAACAAGTTTACACAAAAAGAGAGCCAACAATCATGAGCTTAATTCCTTTTTGGTCTTGCGTTATTATTACAAAATCTTTAATCAATGAGAGTACCTTCTGTCACACTACGGCCAAGGTTGTTAGTGTGTTTCATAGGATCCACTATGTTGAAAGGCCTCACAGGAAAGCTATGGTCATTTGCATCGACAGCTTTAGTTGGAAACGAATATAACTCCATGCATTCTCTAACGAACTTCTCGTTCAGCACAACTTCATGGTGCTCGGTTTCTACATGAAGAGCAACAAGTGAAGTCTCAAAATAAAGGAAACCATAAGAGAAATGTCTTGTGAGTTCAGCATCCTTACTAGTCATATCTGGAAGAGAAGATATCAGGACTTGACCATAGACGGTGACACAGTATTTATCCCAATCAAATGATGCATAGTAATCCAAGAACTTAAACAGTACCTGTTGATGATGATAGATACCATATTTTAATCTTGAAGCTGACACTCAAATAGGATCAGATTTTAATAAATGCTCACTGCTAAAGGGCCAGATAATGATGAATAAGATATGTTGATAATATGCAAGACTAGTACTGCCAATGCATATGTTGATATCAATCCAGTGTTGGCACCGAGGATACGGCTCTCATAATAGCACCAGGCCTTGACCAAAATGATGCTACGTTTGAACAGATGGTCTCTTCCAAATATATGATCAACCTAACAAAGCAACCAAATCAAAGATTCACCAAAACCAGTTCAAGTATAGATGGGTCATGGAAGAACTAAATGGTTACCTGCTCCAGGAAACATAAAGTGCATAGTCCTGCCATTTGATTGAAGGAGATATCTATAGCAATGTTCCTGATCTTGCACTTTATGACCTTGACCTACCATCCAAAAACAGCATAAGCATTAAATGAGTTTTGTTGAGGAAAACACACATAGATTCGAAACCTAAAAGGAACCAAGCAAACCTGTGCTTGGATATATTGAACATCAGTAACATGGAAGTCAGATTCTCCTTCTTCAGCTTCAAGCATGCTGCGCAATGCTTTAGCCAAGTCCTCTTCCTTATCTTTAGGAGTTAGGACAGTCATATCAATATCTCCATCTGGGAGATAGGTTTTTAATGGCACCGAACCAAACAAAAACACCTGGTAAATACAATACAACATTAAACACATTATCCATATACATGTAGGATGATTTTGGGGCACAATACAATAGTCAGGACTCTAAATGAAATCACACAGCGAGTAAACTTAACATTGCAACCATACATCACATGAGACATCATTATTAAGAAGTGGATATTGAAGGGAGGAGGGTTCATCAAACAAAAGTTCAACTAATCACCATAAATATATAGACAGTTTTTTTATCTAATAAACGAAACAGAAAGCCACGCAAGTCAACAGGAGCACCAAAGTTCTAACCTCAGTTCCAAGACGATCCTTGACAAGGGTCTGGAGATAATGGATGATCTCATTCCTACTTCTGTCTGAAACAAAGACTGGTTGGATGGTGTTTAGTATCTCCTGAGCCCTTTCTTCAGCAAGCATCCACAGTTCTATGTCCATTTGCATTGTTGATAATGACAGAGACGATGATGAGGATGATGATGAAGATGAGGAGATTGACATCCCCTCTTGAAGAACAACCATTTGAACACTAAACTTCAGACTGATGATAACCCCAGGACTAGTCACCTCAACGAGCTTACTTGTATGAAAGTGATTATATTATCAAGACGTCTACATACCATAGAACAAAGAGAAGATCATAACACCAAATCAATACATTTCTTAGTGAAAGTAACATTAACAAATGGAATGAAGACACGACAGAGACTGATAATGGCAAAATCTTGAACTGGTTACTCTTAATTCCACCAATGAATGCTTCATAACTATTCAAGCCAAACCAGAGAGTAATTACATTTTAAGCATGACAATGATAAATGCAATTGTTGGGCATCCCTACTAAACATTAAGGCTTTAAAATACCCAAAGTTTCAAAATTGACTAAAGGATTCTGATCTTCTCCATGGCAATGATTGTAATCTCAATTTTTTTTCATCTTTGGTAAACTCATAAAGAACAAACCTTTATCAAAACAACCTCGTGAATGCAGAAAAAAAATAGTTTTTGAGTTGTAAGTAACGGAAAGGCAACCTGTGGTTTTAGTCCATGTGTCACAAGGTGGTACCTTTAAGCCTTTAGTGTGGGTTTCAACTCAAAATAGATTGAAAAATGTAAAATTTCACAGGCAGAAAGAAACTAGAAGATTTTAAGGCAAAACTGAAAGCATTCAATTAAAATGGTTTGATGGTGCAATTAATTGAGACACTGGTGATTAGTTTTTAGAGATAAAGAGAAGAAAACTCACTGAAACTCCGGCGGAGAAAAAAAAAACAGCTTAGCGTATAAACAAGAGAAAGAGAAGATAAAAGAAGTAAACTGAAAATGAGAAGATGGTCGGAAGATTTTTTTTAAAAGTCAATGAAGTTTATGGAAAGTTCGTAGAGAATGAGTGTAATGAGTCATTAGATATACATTAACAATAATTACCCCAGTTGACAACAAAATATATAAATGACAATGACCCCAAAACTAATTAATACTAGTATGACTTTCATTTTTTTATTTTTTTGGTAATAAAATTATCTTTATATAAAAAAATAAAATATGTTTTTTTTCTTGTTCGTCGGCATTGTATTGCAATGTATTTTTTTAACACTAAGCAAGATAATTATATTATTATACAATTTCTAATTTTATTACATATATATAATTAACAACTACCTGCACCAAAAGTAACACATTTATAACTTTTCTTTAGCAACAAACTAAAGTAAACTCAAGAAAACAAAGTAAATAATAAAGAAAGAAGAGAAAAGTGAATAATAAAAATATCATTAAGAGAAATACAGTAAAATATTAGTAAAAATTTTAATAAAAAGATATAAATATATATTCACATCTTTTACTAAAATATTTTGGAATAGTAAAAGCTTAATAAAAAGAAGACGACAACATAGAGATCTACTATATACGGGCACCTTTACAAAAGTGGATTACGAAATCTATTGTTTATATATACTTGTTGTAGCCGAAATATATTACTAACTTTTTGTACTTCTATATTACTACTAACTTTTTTTATTAGATAATACTATTTCGTTTCTAAAGGTGATATGTTTAAGATAATTTTAATGTGTAAAATAATCAAAATAATTTTTTTTGATTAGAAAATATATAACTAATAATATTTTATAATTAATTAGTAAATCATTTTAGTTTCTATTTTAATAATATTTTAAGTAAAATGTATTTTTTAATAGTTGTATATCTATCTAAATATCATATATTTCTAAATAGAGAAAGTAATTTAACCACAACAAAAATGATGCTACTTACAATAGCTTTGTAATGTTTTTTAAGGAAATCTTCTGAATTTTAACTTTGTATTTATAAATAAGTTATTTTCCTGTATATCGAAACAACTCACAGAACATAATTACTATTTAACAAACTAAAGAGATAAGTTAATAGTATTATTAAGAAAATCAGGTCGAATCTACAAGAGTATATGTTAAGTACCCATTTTTGGAGATCCACTGAAGTAAACTAAAGAACACCTTTTTAAATTAATATCTTTTTGTTTAATTATTATTTGTCTTGTTTGCAAAAAATAAATAAAGAGGTTTAATTAATTAACACGGTTACACCATGTTGGTATAAATTATAATGATGAGTGTAGACTATTCAAACATATACGTCCACAATAGATGAGTATAGCTTTTGCATATACGGTCCACTCAGGTCCGGTCTTTGGGGAAAACTGAAGAAACATGGGTTTTCACTTCTTATTATTATAAATTATTTACAACCATTTTTAAAAGTTCTTTTTAATCTGAATGATATAAGTAATGCTGAAAAAATACTCAGTTGGAACCGTGAGGTTAAAAAATATCTCCAAAAATAATTCGATTAAAATATTAAAATACAAACATAAAGTTACACATCTCTAATGTAAAAAAAAAATTGATAAAACAGAACAAAACATGATGTAAGAGTGTAAATTTTGTCTCTTAATATCTAATTCCTTGAGCAACCTCAAAGAAGTGTGCAACATTCTCTTCAGGAGTTCCTACTTTAATACCATGTCCTAGATTCAGAATGTGTTTATCTCTCCCAGCTTTCTTCACAGTATCATGAATCCTGCCAGTGATAAACTCTTTAGATCCGAACAAAACTCCAGGGTCCACGTTTCCTTGAACCGCTATGTTTCTTCCTAGCCTGTCCCTGCCTTCAGCCATGTCCACAGTCCAGTCCAAGCTCACAACATCCACACCGGTCCGAGCCAGTCTCTCTAGTAGACCTCCTGATCCACTTGCATACAGTATTAGAGGTAGGTTTGGGTGAGTTTGTTTCACAGCTTCCACAATCTGTTTAAGATAAGGTAAGCTAAACTCCTCAAAGTCCACAGGGCTAAGCTCAGTAGCCCAAGAATCAAAGATTTGAACAGCTTGAGCTCCACTATCCGCTTGATAACGTATGTAAGTGATCATTGAGGTAGTGAACTTCTGGAGTAAAGCATGTAGAACCTGAGAAGAAAGAAAAAATGGGATTTTTTTTACCAAACTGTTGAGTTTGTACAAAAATGATTCAAGGTTAGTAATAACTCACCTTGGGTTGAGAGAAAGCTAATTTTTTTATTTGTGTGAAGTTCTTAGATGAGCCACCTTCAATAACATAGGAGGAAAGAGTGAATGGAGCTCCAACAAAACCAAGAACAGCAGCTTCATTGCCCACCTGAAACATAACATATTCTTTAGATTAAGAGCTTGAGAGTTAAGATCATTTGTTGTTTTAATAATAATAACCATTAGTACCTCGTTTCTTAACCTCTTGAGTGCTTCTCCAACATAAGGAACAGATTCCTCTGGTATGAATTCTCTAACTTGATTCACATCAGCAGCTGATTGTGGCGGGTTGAAGATGATAGGACCTTTTCCTTTAACAATGTCGAAAGGTATGTTCATTCCAGACAAAGGAGTGAGAATGTCTGAGAACAGAATCACACCATCTGGCTTGAACACCTTCCACGGTTGAAGAGAAATCTCCACCACAAGATCTGCATTCTCTGATCTATCCCGGAAAGACGGATACTTCTCACAGAGAGTTTGATAACTCTGTTCATCATATTGACATACATTCAGATTAATCGCAGAAACACGAAAAATAAATAAATCACAATATGAGTTTGTAAAGCAAGTTAAATGGAAGGCTTGCTTGCCTTCATGTACCTCCCAGCTTGCCTCATAAGCCAAACGGGAGGTCTATCAACAACTTCACCTTTGACAGCTCTAAGAAGAAGAGGCTCGGTGGTTGCAGACACTTTCTGCTCAGTTACAGTGGTTCCTACACAATAGTTTCACAATAAGAAGCTAATAACTACACAAGCCATAAGCTTCTGCACATCCAACAATAAAGCATTATACTTTACTTCTAAGAAGATTATTTAGCTGTAGCGAGTGAACTCACAACTCTAACTTTATCCCTACCACTTAGAGATTATTACACGAGTATCTAAAAGTTACTACAGATTACCATTGAAGCAAGCGATATAACAAGCTAAACAGAGTAATCAAAACAAACAATTCGAGTATTACAAGAAAGATCCAAATTTGCTACCCATTTGCAGAAAGGAGCAAACTTTCCGTAATTCTCCAAAAACCCAGATAGGAAACTGCCGAAAATTCATCAAAAATGAATCAAAAATACAAACTTTAGAAGTAAGTACCCGCGACGGAACAACGAATTGGCCGGGAAGACTTTGGAGACGACGAGAGAGATTTTCTCGGAGAGATGGAGAGAACATTAGGATAAGAGAGAGAAGAGCTAGAGAGCTGAAGGATTGACATTTTTTCGATGAGATCAGAGAATCACAGAGGTGAGATCAGAGAGAGGTGTTCTTCCTCTCTTTAACGCAAACGAAGAAGATTGGGTTAACGTCAACGATAGAGCAGATAGATGATAAGAGATCTGCTGACGTGGAATCAAACCTGCCTAGTCAGCATATTTTTGCCATGTCATAAAACTATTATTTTGAAATCCGATTTACTGATTTCGGTTTGGTTCAGTGATGTAACTGATTTGGATTTGGTTTGAATATATATAGACCTAATAATCATTTGTGCAACGTTAGAGCATTATTAACCGGGTTTCTTAAGGTGAGGTTTTTAGCTTTTCTAAGAGACGTATCTTAGCTTTTAACTAAGAAAACCCTAAGAACCGTCTCTTAAATAAGAACCATAAGAACCGTCTCTTAGCGGAAAAAATATAAAAAAAAAAAAATTAAAAAGACAAATTTTACGTTAAGAACCCCACCTTAAGAAACCCGAGTTATGGCCTTATTAGTTACTAGATAATTGATTAATTATAGTTACACTATCTTTTGTTCGATTACACACTTTTTGTTTGTTTGTTAAAACAAATTGGGTTATGGTTTGATCTTGTTTTTCTTAATCTAACCTCAAATCTGCTTGTTCTTTGAAATTTGGTTAGACTATAGCAATATTCCAGAAATTAAATATTTATTCTCTTGAATACAAATGCAAAGACATGAACACCAACCACAACACATCATACCAAATAAAAACCAATTACAAAATAAGGACCAGAACATACATAGTTTTATTTTTTCTTACTCTGCTTCTGCATTGGAAGTGTAATGTGTATGAACCCAAACTTTCTCCTCTGCGTGACAAATCGTTTCTCTTCATGTATCTCCTCTTCAACATCCTGCTTCAGTTCCTTTAACATCTGACTCAAATTCACATGCCGCCTCGGTGTTTCTCCTTCATCTTCCTTTAGAACTTGCTTACGACTTAGAACATCACGCATTGAGACATTAGATTTTAACACTGGCTTGAAGACATTGTTGAGTGGCTCATAATGCTTGTTCAGATGGCTGAAGAAGGAGCGGCGGGTTTGATTCATAGGTGGTGAGTGTTTTGTCCACCCACGAAAGGCAGTTTCAGCTGCAAGTTGCTTCTCATTAGCAATCTCTACTCGGTTTAACGCATCTTCCAAAGCTTGTTTGCTTTCTTTAACTCCTTCTGTAGCTTCCTCAAGCTTCTTCAAGATCATCCCTCTTCTTGACTCATTATCTTTCCTAAACCCTCTCGGTGTTCTAAATGGGGATTTTGGAGGCTCTGGAAAGCAAAACTCGGAATCATCTTCCTCGCTTTCACCGTTGGGTGATGATGATGACAACATTGTTATTTCAGCAATTGCAAGTTCTTCAGCTGCTCTTGCAGCTTCCTCCATCTTTCTAGCAGCAACAAGTCTCATCTCTGCAGTTCTCAGACAGGTCTTGTTCTGATTGTTTAAACCCTTTTCATCGGTTGTTTCAGCAACCATTGGTGTTTCATACGTAAGCTTCTCTCTTGCCTTGTCAAGAAAACCCTTCTCTTCTTTCATTTTCTTGTTCAAAGACTCAACAGAGGACTGAATCATCACAAGATCATCCATGGTTTTACCAAGATTTATCTTGGCTTGCTTTAGTTCCATCAAGATCATATCAGGAGATGACATGGGGTTGTGATTGCAATGCTCATCGTTGTTCATCTCTTTGATCTGTTCAGCTGATCTCAAGGACTCTTGATGAAGCTGCCGCTTCAAGTCTTCAACGATCCTCTTAGTTGATCCAAGTGCTTCTAGAACATCTAGAGTTTCCAGCTCTTTCACTATCAGATCCTTCTCTAGCTCTGCCGCATGCTCTTCCATTCTCTTTATGTCAAACTCTCCCACACCATTCTGAACAATTGACAAAACCATCAAATACAAAAAAAAACATAATCTAACTTCATAAACATTAATGACAAACATTATGAAAGCATTAACGATCAACACTTAGTGTATGATCTCAGAGGCAGAACTAACATTCTAGACGACCTTTATGCTATAAAATCAAGAACCTTAAAGCTCAATTTCACTGATGAAATGCTACAAAAATTGCACAAGAGTCATGAAAGCTCTACTCAACTTCAGAATCTTTGACAGCAATCATGAAACTCAATACTCAACTTCAGTTTAAAGAACAATGGTCACAGCATTAAAGCATCAACATTGAGTATACAATGCATAACGTATCAGTGATGTAATAAAAGAAAACAGAGAAAGAATCAAACTTACGTAGTTGTCTTCGAGTTTGAAAGGAACCCAATACCCACGACCACCTAACCGGGTCACCTCCTCCTGAACCGACTCGAAAGGAGGAGAAGTATCAATCTCAGCTCTCAACCCCACTCTCCTTATCCCGGGCACCTGAGAAACACCAACCGGGTCGACGCAAAACCCGAAACTCTCTGACCCGGTCGCCTCCGCCGCATGATCCCGATGCTCCTTCTCTGCCATCTCCACCGTCACAACAGAGAGAAGATGGATTGTTGTGGGATATAAAGAGAAGAACTTTCTCAGTAATCATCATTAGTTATTGTACAGAGCAAAACAAAAGAGAGAGAAGAAAGGTGAAAAAAAGAAAAAGAGCTTTTTTGAAGGTAACGAGTCGTTAGCTAGTCACACCAACACCACTCAGAGAGTGAGATAAAGGAGATGATTACGTGGCGAAACACTAGTGGTTGATTAGCTTGACTTTTGTTTTGTAAAAAAGAAGTTCACGTGAGAACGGTTGTATGCGATAGTTGACTGATTGCTTAATTTGGGCCGTTGATTGCGGAGCTTACGAAAAGATATTGGGAATTGCAGTTTCCACCGTTTTTTAGCTTTATAAAAAGGTAAACTTTGGGCCGGCAGGGACCAATCAATCAAACGACGACGTTTATACTGCCGACGGGTAATATCCTTATGGGCCCGTAAGGGATAAGCCCATACGTTTCTTGTATTAACGATATTATTTCTTCGTTTCGCAATGTATTCAAGAAAAAACACTCCTAATTTTTAGTATTTTAAACCTCTTATATTTAAACATAACAAACAAAAAGATATTTTATAAATCGATAGTATTTAACTCTTAACGACCTAAAACGTGGAAAACAGGTTAAAACGTAATAAATGTAAAGAAGGCACATCACATCGTTTGGCAAATTGAGCAGAATAATTGTTATATTGATTTTTAGGTACGTATATAATGATCACAACCACCATATCTTTTTTCTATGTTATGATTTCTTTTTTAGAATTTTGTGGACTCACTTCCCTTAATAGGTTGAACATTACATCCATTATCTTGTTTTGTTTATCCTCTATATGAAAGTTTTTTTTTTTTTTTTTTTTAAATAATATATTAATTAAATGCCCTAAAAAGCAGATCGGAACAGTTACAGAGGGACCGGTTAACCGGTAAACAGCGACTAACAAGATCCTGATTTACAGCAAAGAACAAAAAAAAAGAAACTCTATATGAAAGTTTACTAACACCTTAACCACGATTAATGGCTGTAATCAAGTGGAAACAAACTCATTACAGCGTACGAACCCATTTATCTCAGTATGGTTTAAGTTAAAAGGTCATTTTCGTTGAATATTATTTGTAACTATTTTTAAAATTTTATCATAAATAATTGCACAAAATGAGGCATGATACTCATGTTAATTAGACATATTGATAAGTTATTGTCTAGAATACATAACCACTAACCAGTCGTTAATTATAGCCTACCCATCCTCTCATTTCTCGATAAGGACAACATGTTGAGTCTACAACACTAAGCAAGCCCTCTATAAAAATACTATAACAAACCCTATTAAAAATGCTAGAAACTGCCTAAACATTTGTCTCTTTTAGTTTTTGAGCATGGCCTAAACAATTTCTTTTTTTTCATAAAGTATTGATCGGACAAGTCAGATTTTTCAATGAACACTTTCATTTTTTTTGTCTAATCTATATGAAAAAAAGATATAATTTTTAGTTATTGTTTCTCTAGTTAACGAGTCCGCTTGACCATTCAAACTATTTCTTATAATAAAATTCTATCAGTATATCTATATACACATTACGTGTAACGTATATAGGTCGATGTATTAAATAAGAAAAGGAGAAGCTTCGCCTTAGGGCATCATTATCCCTAGAACTCCTAAGAGCATCTGCAACCCAAGCACCCCTCTTGGGGTGCTTATTTTTTTTTTTTCTGATTTTTTTTAAAAAAAAAAAAAAAAAAAAAAAAGTAGACCAATCACGGGTCGCCACGTGTCAGTGGGACCCGTGAACAGTGCAAGAACCAAAGAAAATGGGGTGCTTATTTGGGAGTTTTAAGAGTTGGTTGTTGGGGGTGCTAGTGGGCCCCACCCCTTAAGCACCCCCCTAAGCACCCCGGTTGCGGGTGCTCTAATGGGGTTCTTAAATTATTTTTTTTTACTTTTTTTGCTGCTTAAAAAAAAAAGAAAAAAAAATTAAAAAACGAACCAATCGCGAGTCGCCACGTGTCAGTGGAACCTGCAAACAGTGTAATAAACTCTCTAAAACCGGTTCTTATTTAGTAGTTTTTAGAAGTGGTTCTTGCACTGTTCATGGACCCCACTGACGCGAACAGTGCAAGAAACCGTCTTAAGAACCCTGGATAATCATACTCTTATATCTTCTAACTAACTTCGTCTTCATATTTCTCTATCGAATTGAAGAAAAATATCAGTACGGAAACAATGGACCACTGACGCATCTCCTATTCATTTATTCAGCTCAACTGTCCATCCTACGGTCCATGCTGTATCATACCCGGTTTATCGTTTACCATATTACCATTCTCACGAAATTAATAGCGACAAACGATTTTTCATTTTTATTTAGGAACACAATTTACAATATAATAGTCCTTCTGTTTAATAAAAATATTTTTTTTAGAATTTTCACATATATTAAGAAAATGTATTAAATCACTATAATAATGTATTGATTTATATAATTTTCAATTTTTGATCCATAGTAATTTAATAAAATTAAATAATTTTCTTAAAGTTTACAGTATTATTATAAAAAACACAAAACATCTATTCTTATGAAACAATTTTTTTTTAAAAAAATTCTATTATAATGAAACAATTTTTTTTTAAAAAAATTCTATTATAATGAAACAATTTTTTTTTAAAAAAATTCTATTATAATGAAATGGAGGAAGTATATAGCTTACCAGAGGGATTCACTTGTTTTGAAGGTTCAATCAGTAGTGAAAAGGAGTTAAAGACATGCAACTCAGGAACTTAATATATATAAGTTCAAATAATCTCAGTTAATATCTAAAAAGAACGGCTATATCATATGAAAAATATCTTTAACATTGTATATACATAGAAATTAATAGAATATGTTTTTGATAACATTTAATTATAATAACATTTAAGTTGCATACACATTTATATCGATCCCACTCATTTATTATCTAACCATTTCTTGCCGTCTGCAATTATTTTCGAGTATCTTATTTATATGATACATGGTCGGTCCTCCATGTGAAACTTACCAATAGAAAAATCCAAAAAAAATAATCCAGATAATACCAAGAAAATATAATCACATGAGTCACGACATGTGCTTGCTTACACACTCCATGCACACAGAGATCCTTTAATTCTTCCGCAAACTTCTCTTACACTAACAAAGCATCGTTGTTCCAAATATAGATGCGTCTTTGTCGCTCTCTTTCATATCTCAAGAAGCTTCATCGTCTTCGGATCTCGCATTTCTATATTTTTTTTCCATTTTTATAGTTTAGTTCTGATAAAATCTGACTCAAGACATATCCAAGAGAAGGTGTTTTGCTAGGTTACTTCGAACAATCTTACAAAACATTTAATGACAATGTCAGAAAGATCCTCTAAGGTGGTCGTGAAGGAGAACTCGCAGGTCAACTCATCGTCGAGAATCTATTACTACGGAGGAGCTTCCGTGCCGTTCTTGTGGGAGACACGGCCAGGCACGCCAAAACACCCTCTTTACTCTGAATCATTTCGTCTTCCGCCTTTAACGCCACCTCCTTCGTACTACTCATCCTCCTCGTCCTCCTCCGGGAACAAACTCGCCAAAGTTAGAACGAAACAAACACGGTTCGTGAAGACCTTGTTCAACCGCAAGCATCACATGTCGTGTCCTTCGGTTTCTTGGTCATCTACAACATCTTCTTCTTCCTCTTCCTTCTCTTCCTCGTCGTCTCCTCGGTCTAATACAGTGCACCGTGCCAACAAGTGTTACCTTTCTTGCTCGAGGTCGTACGTTAAGGACGATGACGAGGAGGAGATTGGTTCCACGTCGCCGAGGTCAACGTTGTGTTATAAAAGAGGGTTTAGTATGAAGAGAGCTTTGTGTTCGATTCTAAGCCATAAATCTAGTCGTAATGATCTTAGATAGATTCAATGGCATGTTATCTTGTTTTGTTTGTTGTTATAAACTTAGGATCTTGATTTTTAAGATCCATTTTTTTTTGTTTCTTTTGTGTGTGTGTGTGTGTGTTTGGCTTTTGCCTCTTTGAACACACATTAGTGTTTGATTGTGTTCGAGCTAATGTTTACATGTTTTGATCATATATTCTCGGTTGCTTGTTGTTGTGATTTTGCAAATTTTATTGTTTCGAGTTTATGTAATTTGAGTGAATCGTTTTGGTACGCTTAAAATACTATTGATTGATGGTGAATTTAATTAGTTTCGAATTTATGGATTAGACGTTATATTATGTTAAGTCAATGACAAGCTTCATCTAGGTATAATGACAAGACAAAAATGTGGGCGGTTTAACTGACCATGTGCCAGCATTTATGGGCTCAATTCATATACCTGCACGATAAACTAGTCATTAAATTGAAAGGAAAATTAGAGTGTTACCTGAAACTAAAAGGTTTAACGTATAATACTCTCTCCGTTTCAAAATAGTTGATGATTTGGTTCAATACATAAGAATTAAGACATATATTTTTTTTAAAAAAATTGTATTAAAAAAGTAAATTAAAAATAATTCAACCAACCATCAAAAATAATTATAAAACATTATTGGACACACAATTTTTAATAAAACTATAACTAATAAAAAATATCTAAACATTATCTATTTTGAAACATAAAATAGTCTTCAAAACATCATTTATTTTGAAACGGAGGGAGTACTATTAACAATTGTGAAATAACTTTCCTAAAAAGAAGATTTCCTTAGAACATGCAACTTTTTGGGTGTCAAAAAATTCAAATACTAATGTGTATCATCCCAAGATCTTCATGTGGGTTTTTAAGTTCTGCCCTTTGACCAGAAAAGGTAAAGAAGGTTCAAATGTACGTAAAACTATTCAACATTAGGATCTTTGAAATAACAAAATCAATGCAATGAAACAGTGAAGTAGTTTTGACGAGAGGAATAATTTAGTTAGGAATTAATTATTGACTCAAGGGGCTGTCAAAGCTATTGACCACTCGTGCACACGTGGTAAAAGTTTTGAAGACTTCTAAATTGGTGAACTCTTCAATGCCATTATTCATTGAAGGGTCAATAGAGCTTGGTGGCAAAGAACGTGGCAGAGAAAAAACTAGTTACAGTTGGGATTGCATGTCATATTTTATTTTTCCAAAAAAATATTCCATTATGATTTTGTATTTCCGTGGTAAACTGTTAAACTAAGTACGTAGTTTAGTCACAAAAATACGTGACGTCACAATATCATCCGAAACCTCGATTCTCATACGAATAAGAATCGCTGCATCTACCGGTTTCAAGTGGACTAATTGTTCAGTTATTTGAAAAGATTTGAAGTGTGGTGTAAATCTTTTATAAATTGGATCGCAAGTTGCAATTTTGATATTTTACACAAGATTTTATCAAACTTTTTAAATTTTGTGTCTCTATTTTTATATTATCTTAAATTATATTTTAGGAATTTAGCCGTTTAACTCGCACATCGTCACTTGTACGATGTTGCTACTTCTATTGTAATTGTTTAATCTAGTAACAAGACTTTCGTATACAAAAAAATATATTTAGTTTAGCCAACTTCTCGAGTTTTCAATTTTAAAAGTAGACTGGAAATATTCATAAGTGTCTAAATTTGTCACTAGATGATATTATTTGCTAATTCTTTAAGTTTAACACCATAAGAATTTAAATCAAACGCAAAGAAGAAGAGAGAGCAACGTACGGGGCGACGATTTAGGCTACAAATACGGGTCAAACAAGAACATACAAGTGCAAAAGCTTTCGTAGAGTTTAAGCAATCTTCTTTCTATTAGATTTTGAATTGGAATTGGAGATAATTGAATACTAATTATTTGATATTTAGTATGTAATAAACATAAATCATCTCTCGCTAGCAAAGTTCGAATCTGAAAGCAAGGTGTTCTTCTCCCAAATAAAAATGTTATTACCACAAGAGCTATCTAGGCCATTGACAATTGTGTGTGTGTTCTTTGTTCAAGGTTTGAGTAAGCTACAACTACGAGGAAATTTGATAAATTGTATGATACCTATCAGTGGCTTATAGAGGATATGGGCCTAAAGTTGGTAGCTGTATAACAGTAACATAAAATAATTTTTTTACTATGACCTGTCTTATGATTTAGAAAGTTATATACGAAATTTCAACTAATTAAAAAAAAATTGGGCGTCTAAAATTTTGTTTTGAAAGTTATATTTATATAGTTTTTTACAAAAAAAATATTATGGATTTGTTGCCCATGGCCTGGACCAGCAGCAGTTAAACTAACTGTTACACGATAATGATTTATACTATTCACCCAAAATGGTATTCGTTGAATTTTCTGTACAGTGTATAGCTTATTCCTTTTTTTGGTTGCACGTATGGCTTGTTCTTTGACGAAGATTCTTGCATCTTCCCTCATATTTGTAAATTATCAACACACAGAAATAGTACGAAATACATACCTTACTTATACATTCATACGTACTAGTCGACTCGTACACAAATATTATACTTAACTATGATGATGTATAACTCATTTTCAAAACATGATGAGGTTTCTTGATCTTGACAAGGAACTAAGATGTCAATATCATCACACTATCATTTTCATTCACCTTTTTATTAATAGAGAAACTACATCTAACAATATGTTTTCTAAATCCTTTACCAACTTTTTACTATGTGTGTCAAAAAAAACCCACGTGCTTAAGCAGTAAATACAACTCTTCAGTCTTCACTAACTAGATATCTTCAGTTGTTTTCATCTTAAAAGAGATACTATTCTGCTTCTCGAGTTACCAAACACTTTTCCATCTCCATCAGAAAGTTCTATTTCAAGCCAGCTCAAGATTTTTTCTTATATATGTAGCTAGATATTGACGCATATTCACATTCATAGAATGTATATCGTGATCACTAAATCTTAAACTTTTACTTGCCTTTAAAGGCTTCCCCGGCTATCTTCCTTCACACCCTTTTTAAGAGACTTGACTTTAATACTTCTCTTTTTGTTTCTTTCTACTTTTCTCTCGTTCCCCTGAGAGCATGCCTGAATGTCCAGAGAAAGGTAAAAAGTGAACATCTCATTATATAGTGAAACCTATTTTCTCTTTACAATAACTAAAATTTTCCCTCAAATTGGTGGATATTGTTGTTTTCTACCTTTTAGTCATATGCTCATGTGAAAAACTAAAGTTCTTCCTTGGTTCCTTGTCTCCAGGGAGAGATTTGAAGAGATAGGGAAAAGGAACAAAAGAGAAGCAGATGCTTGGCCTCATCAGATGGCAGGAATCAGAAGACCAATGTCAGGTCCTCTCGGGAGCCTCAACACCATTACTCCTTGTGCAGCTTGCAAGCTTTTGCGCCGTAGATGCGCTCAAGAATGTCCCTTTTCACCGTACTTCTCCCCACATGAGCCTCATAAGTTCGCATCTGTCCACAAAGTCTTTGGAGCTAGCAACGTCTCCAAGATGCTAATGGTAATAACCATTTCAAAACCACACAAATAATCTTAATTAAAAGCATGCAAATTAAACACAAATATAGTTTTATAACAATATAGTGATCGTTGATTCCTGAGCGATAAATATCTCGTCATATTTTTAGAGATATGACCAAAAATAGACCTTAATTTTTTTTTTATCTTCAAAATAGCAATTAAGAAGAAAATGATCAAAATAATTTTTATTAAAGAGTGTAAATACACATTTTTATCTTTTGGGTTAATTAATTTTAACTTAGGATTTAGAGTTATGGGGTGGAGTTCTGGAGGTGAGGCTTAAATTTTTTAAAAAAATTGAAACAATATTAAAATAAAAAATGTCTATTTTTATCATTTTTTTCTTAAAGTCTATTTTTGAGATAAAAATTTCAAAAAAATTTATTTGAGAAATTTGCCTTATTTTTCATGAGTTAAAAACTATTTTTAGTAGAAAAAAATCATAAAAAGAATATCAAGTTTTTAAGGTTATATAAATACAAATATAAGAGACATAATTAATATACAAATTCTGAAATGGGTATATAATCAAGTTTATTTTAACTCTTTAGTTTTATTTTTCGAATTTGATTCGCGTTTGTTCTGATCATATGATCATCGCTTTGTTGATCAATATCAAGGATGAAGTGCATTAAAAGATGAATCATTTTGACAATATTCTCATAATACGAAACAATTATAACACTAATGACCAGGAGGTACCAGAAAGCCAAAGATTTGACGCGGCGAATAGCCTCGTGTATGAAGCTAACGTGAGGCTAAGAGATCCAATATACGGATGCATGGGAGCTATATCAGCTCTACAACACCAAGTTCAAGCTTTACAAGCCGAGCTCACGGCAACACGATCCGAGATTCTCAAGTACAAGCAACGAGAAGCTGTGGCAACTTTGGTCCTACCTTCCAACTCTCAAGTTGTCGGATTTCATAACTCTGGCGGCGTCTCCGTCATTGCACCACAGCCACAAACACCGTCAACTCCACCGCAACCTACGGCGGCTCATCCTCCGCCTCCTCCATCTACTTGTGTTTTCTCTCAACCAACCACAAGACCATTAGAATACAGCGACATTGAAAGTGAGAACAATTCCTACTTCGGTTAAAATTTCTTTGAAGCATTTTATTGACGCATACACATACATGTAATTTATTTCGATAATTTATGGCCGGAAATTAATTAAATTAAATAAATATAAGGGATGAAGGTTGATATTAAAAAGCATGTCATTATATTGATCAAATGTATATTCATATTGTTTAGTTGGAAAGTGGTACAGTTTAGACTTTAGTATTTTAGATAAGTTGTAAACATTGTTTTTAGGCCAATAGAGTGGAAATAAATTAAAAGAGTAGAAGTCTGTTTATTTATTTTCTTATATACTACTAGAAAATAAATACTAAATAATTTACATATTTCATTGATTAAATATGTTTGAACTACGCATATGTGCATTTTAATTTAGAGCAGCTTAAATTCAATTAATGAGTCATGCATACTTAACGAAATTTATTTATTTTAATTTTATTATTCTAGAATCCAAGCAAAATAATAGTACTACTAATTAATTCTAGCAAAAGCTACTTGCACCAAATTTTGTGTGATAGCTGGCTTTGGATCTGCACAAATACGTATACAGTGTTTATTGGTTGGATAAGGTGTCAGCTGTATGTTAATTATTACTAACTCATTTTTAATTTAATTAAGTTTTATTTAATTTTATTCTCGTTGTTTCCTTAGCGTATCGAATTAATTAGTCCAGCTTATTGCTGACCAGATTCATGCAAACAATGGTGGGTGTTAATGTTGTTTATTCAAAAATTGCAAAATAAAATCCATTTCAGAGATTAGACAAAAAAAATAGTAATATATAGTTGCCAATTTCTCCATCTCTCATAATTTTTTAATTTTTTCTTCTATGGAGTATCTACTAAATAGGACATGCTCTAAACTTTCGTTGTAATATGAAGACGCAGAGCTTTTTGGTTAGAAACTTTCAAAGATAAAATCCTTGTAGGATGTTAATCACAATTCTACTTGGTACAGTTCCGATCGTGTGAATATTAATACTAAGAGGAAAAAATAAGATTAAACTAAATTAAATAGTTGAGAATTTCTAAGTTAGCTTGCTTGATAGTTTTATATCGTTGGTTTCCAAATTAACCATTTTTGAGGTGATTAACTATTTTTTTTTTCTAAACCGACCATGTGAAGTCTTCAGTCAAGTATATGAGAATCGAGTTATGTGTTCAACAAGTAGAACAAAAGCACATAACTTCAGAAACAACTTGATTCTTCCAAGTTTTAATTGATTGATTAGAATAAAAACTAAAGTTTTATTCATTATCATGTTAACCAGAATACCACAACTTACAAATTTTCTAGAGAAACATATATATACACATCTCTCCTTGTCATAATTAGATAGTAAGAGGAGATGTGTCTAAGGCTTTGCCCTCCATTTGAACACATCCTCCACTAAACTCTTTGGCATCGTCACTCTTGTAAACATACTTGCTAGCTGCCCACAAGAAAAATCCCATGTTCACAATCGAAATCATCACTAGAAACCCATAATAATAATCTAGCCTAGAATCATTCAAATTGTTCCCAATCCAACTCTTCCCTCCCCCTCTACTCGTGATTTTATCAATCATTGTCACCAAGAAACTGTTCAAAAAGTTCCCTAGACCGATTCCACTAGTGAAAAACGTCGTTCCAAGGCTCTGCATCTCCTCAGGTGACTGATCGTAGAAAAACTCAAGCAAACCAATCGCATTGAACACATCCCCAATACCTAGAAGGGAGTACTGAGGAAGCAACCAGAAAATGCTCATAGGAACAACTTGTTTCGGGCTAGTTATATGAAACTCCTTTATTACACTCATCCTCTTGACCTCTACGGCAGAAGCAACCGCAACTGCAACAATTTGGATCACAAACCCTACCCCTAGCCTTTGGAGTATAGTTATTCCTCTAGGGTTTCCGGTTTTCTTGCGCATGAAAGGAACAAAGTATTGGTCATACATTGGCACTGAGAGAAGCATTGAGAGAGTAACAAAGCTTCCAAGTGAAGCCGCAGGGATTTGGAAGTCGGATCCGAGTTTCCTGTCCAGCGTGGTCCCTTGTTTGACGAAGAGAGTGTTGACTTGTGCCCATAAGGTGCTTGGGATTAAAGTGACGAGCCATATTAAGGTAAGGCCTAGTACACGCTTTGCCACTTCCACTTTTGTAACCGTACAAGGTGACTCCCTCGGACATGTCTTAATGGCCGCTTTATCCAAGAACCTGTAATAGCAATACCCAAAATATTCATTCAAAACATGACTTTATGTCTTGTCAAAATTTTCTAGGAAATGTCTAGAAATAAAGGTCGGTGAAAGGGTGAACATTTCTAGATGTAGATTCTATGTAACAGTTAGACTTATTTTAGCCATAAAAAGTACGTACCTACATGAAGGAATATGTCTTATCAGTTCCCCAAAACTTATGTTTTTGATACTTAATATACATGTTATCCACAAAGTAAGCTACTCACATAACATCATTTCAATATTCTTGGGAAATCTTTAGTTTTCTATACTAAGTAGTTTTTGCAATGATTCTAGCAAGAGACTGTAGTGGGACGGTATTGGAGGACAAATTAACGTGGAGAAAGTGGGAACTAGGGACCATATCCAATACAAGATTTTATAGAGCAACTACACTAGATTAGATAATATTAATAAAAACAAAAATCAACATTACATATTTCCACGTCATTACCCATAAGACACAAAGGCACAATTTTGGTAGATTGTTTATCAATTGGTCCTATTGGAAGTTTATAATTCTAAGGAATCAAGCTACAAGCACCCCCTTATATACTTTTTTAAATTCTTCTTTATTATATAAAGGCAAGGTCAAAAAGATAAGATTATTATCCGTTTATCTAGAAGCAGAATTTGAAATAGAATAAATTCATTTATGAGATGGTATGCAACACTGACCTGAAAGTGGGAGTGTGATGAACTTGATGTTTACCAGTGCTTTTGTAATAACTGGAGTCAAGCTCATGAAGCTCCAAAAGGTCACTAGGACAATGAAGCTTTCGGTTTTTGAATGCCACAATAGGGACTCTAACCAAATCTTTAGCTATATTGTCTGACTTAATGACCTTATGCCTGTAAAATGGAGTTCCAATATAGAACACAACGAGAGAAACCAAGAGTCCTATGGTCGGGATACCATAACCTAAACCCCATCCAAGATTCTCTTGGATGTAGACAAGCCCTAATGTCGCGAACAACGCACCCAAGAAGGAGCTGAACATCCACCAATTGAAGAATGAAACCTTTTGTTTTTTCTCTCCAATGCTATAATTATCGAACTGGTCGGCTCCAAAAGTGGAAATGTTTGGTTTTGTTCCACCCGCTCCAATGGCTATGGTGTAGAGAGACATGTAGAAAAATGCTATTTGCAATGATGATGCCTTGTTGCATACTCCATTTGTGCATGTTGGTCTTAAGGATTTTACCGTTACCGCCATTGTTAAGAAAATCATACCCTGCAGACAAATAATGATTTGGATCTCATAATATGTAGACATATCGTGTGTTAGTTATATACTTATGTTTGTTTTCATGTTTTTTTAAGGAACCATCTCCGGATTTTAAATCCAAAATTCTTGTAAATTTTCAATACAAATATAAGATTTGGTTTATGTGTTTACAACTTATATAATATTCGAAACAGTTTCAAATCCTAGCAAGTACGTGCAATTAACTGGTAGAAGGGCACTTCATGAGTCATGTCTCAATAGACAAGAAATCAAATGTTCATCAACTTGGATAAAATTTTGACTAGTTATAGAGTTTATCGTTATATATGTCCTAATCCTTGTAAGAAGACATGATCTAAAATTTATTTCTTGATTGGGTTTGGTAAGTTATAGATCTTGATAAGATACGTGTTTATTGGAAAACCAATAAAAATGAAGTAAAGTGGAAACCATGGGCCCTTTGAATATGGAAAACAACGTATAAACATTTAGCAAATCTCAAAAATAAATAAATGGAGTTTATAAGTGTCGAATGATCAGAAAGGTATTCTAGTTTTGTAAGAAATAGCTACATTTGTAAATGTCTTTTAACGGCATAGTGCTGTCAAACAGCCGTCAAGGTGATGTAAAAACCCATTAATTGTCGTTCACAAATACTCCCTCCGTTCCAAAAAGATCCATGTTTTAGAAAAAAAATTCGTTTCAAAAAGATACATTTTTATCATTTTCAATGCGTTAATTATTGATGAATTGTAATTTTCAAAGTGTTTATCAAAATTTTATTGGTTAAAAATCATAGAGAATAGTTAACTACGGAAAATAATGCATTGGAAACTAAAATATTATATGTTTTCTTAATTAGTGTGAAAACTCTAAAACATACATAAATTTGAAACAGAGGGAGTACAAACTTATACTTTCGTTTAATTTAGTGAATCTGAACCAAACATATGAATCATTTATTGCCTAACATTAATTGCTACATATACCGATATACGACATATTTCAATTTATAAATACTCAATTATGCTCATTCTTAAATTAACTTCTAATTATTAGGATCTTTTAAGATGGAGTTCTTAACGTAAAATTTGTCTTTTTAATTTTTTCTTTTTTTTTTACATATTTCCCGCTAAGAGACGTCTCTTGGTTCTTATTTAAAAAACAGTTCTTAGGTTTTATTAGTTAAAAACTAAGAAACGTCTCTTAAAAAAACTAAAAATCTTACTTTAAGAGACCCTCGATTAATCATGCTCTTAATATCCGAGGTAGTATATACTAAATGATCATAATCTTAAGTATCTTGATTAAAGTATATATTGTTTAAAAAATGATTCATGCAAATATGAGAATATTTCTCGTACTTTAAATATTCTCTTAAAATGAGAATTTCTATATATATGAAAAATTCTGATCCTTCGTAATAATGTTATATTCAACGTATGATTACCAAAAAAATATCGATTATTCACTTTTGACATATACTACGCTATTCATATTATCCTCAACTTATTTAATACGTCAAATAAAAAAATTCAATTATATTTCTGTGGCAGTGTCTTCTTGGATAAATGTTCACGGACCATATCTAGTCGTACGTCCAGAACTCGACAAATACACACATCTCTATAGTACTTTATCATGACGAAACAATTTTTTTTTTCTAAAAAGTAAATAAAAAATTGAAGGAAAATCAGAAACATACCATTATTATGAGAAAATAAGACTTTAGATTTTTAAAAAGAAAAGAAATGGTGAGTATAAAAAAATTCAAGAACACACTACTACAGTCGCGGAAAATTTTGGGACAAGTTAAAATTTAAATTATAAATAATAATTGTCATAAGCAAAAAAGAGAGATTGTATAATTGCATATATATAATGTTATTTCTCTGAACGTTGTGAAATCGTTACCATATAGTTTAGTTTAGTCTCCCAAAATAAAAGAAAAAAAGAAGAGATTGTAGAAGTACCAGGACATAGATGAGAGAGGAGGCAGTAAAAGTCCAGAAGCGGCCGATATATGAGTCGGCGATGTAAGCTCCGGCTATCGGGGTGATCCAAACGGCACCTGACCAGTTATTCACATTTCTAACCGAAGAGATCGTGTCTTCGTGAAGTCTTGTTGTCAAATAGTTCACCAAGTTCGAAGCTATTCCATAAAACGCCATCCGCTCAAATGCTTCATACCCTTCTCATACACATAAGAGACTATATAAAGACTGTGAATTAATTAAGCAGAAGGGTTTCATATGCTTTTTAAAATCCATTAAACTCATTTTTACTGGTATGATATGATGAGAATAGTGACTTGAGGTTACTAAAATACCGAGGAGGAAAGAGCAAGCTCTCCAACGGCCGGTCTTGGACGCAAGGATGGGGCGGCCTTGGAGGTCGACTGTGCCATCTTGTGTGTAGACTTTTTCAGCCTCCATTATATTTATTTAAGTTTTGATGTTTTTTTGGGATGTTTTTGGAAATGTTGTGATGAGAATTAAAAGAGATATGAGAGGTCAGGTATGTAAAGAGAGAAATAGTTTAAGGTTGCATGGTGTTTCTTCGTTTTTTTATTAATGGATTTGAAAAAGAAAATACAGAAAAGCAAGGTCTTAAAGATTAGCTTAGCTTAGCTCTTGTCTTACTCTTTACAAAAACAAGTATATGATATATATAACGCCACGGCTAGACTTTTTTTGTTTCCTTTTCATTAATGTCATCATTATCATCCCTTGGTCATGTAACCACCACCATCATCATCATCAATTATAAACCTCTGGATGGTATATACAATATTTAATTGGTCCATTTTGTATTATACACTAAATATGGTAGAAAATACAAAATAAAAGTCATATATACTGAGCCGAAAATTTCTGGTGAGCAACAAGTTGCGATGATGACATTTTTTTTTGGTTCTGGTGACAAAGATCACTCGATAAACCAATGCCATCCTGTCACAAAACAAATACAATAAACCGGATGAATTAATCTTCTTCTTTTTCCTTGTACAAAAGAGCTCACTACCTTTTCTTTGCCGTATGTTTTTTTCGACGCTTATCGTATTAATTAATTAAGTTGAAATATTGACCGAGAATAATTAAGGTACATATAAGAAAGTTGAAGAAAAGATATATCATGACTAAATGTAAATATAGTTTTCCACATTTCGTAGATTGTATATAAATATAGTTTTCCACATCTTCCAAGCATAGTTTCGTCATATAAATGTGTTTTTGAGAAACTTTATGTTGTCTTTATATAATAGTTTAATTAAGAAGTTAAGTTTCATAGTTTATTATGTTTCATTCATCTTCATTTTTTTTTCATTTATCCTAGCTCTTTAGTAGATTGTTTTTGTGTGATTTTGGTAGAAATATTTTTTTTGCTCACTATATTAGTTTTTACAAGATAAATGATGTTAAATTGGTGGAATGCAAAAACACACACACATTTGTGCGATTTGTGTAGTCGACATGCTCCGAGTTGCCACTTGCCGAAGTTTCCTAATACTATGATGATAGTAAAGCTTCAGCCTCATCGGAAATACAACCAACCCTCTCAATACCGCACGTGCACTATCTAAGACGACGCACATGGAAAGGATCTACGCACAACATGGGTTGGATTTGTCCGAGATACAAATAAAAATAAAATATCCTTAAGAACCAAGACCAAATATCCGGATATTCTAATCACAGAACGACTATGTACTTGTCGAGTTTCAAATATTCATGACAAATCTTGGATCGGAAGTAAAACTTTCTGAGACATTACCAATCTGTTTGAAACATGAAGAACAAAAAAAGACTTGCAATGAAAATGAAAAGCGATTAGACTGTGGTCCAAAGACGCGTTTGATGCATCCAATAGAGTTGGAACGGTAGAGAGAAAACCATGGTGGTCCAGAAAGTTCTTGATATCTT
The DNA here is from genome assembly GCA_905132885.1 of Moricandia moricandioides. Lineage (NCBI taxonomy): Eukaryota > Viridiplantae > Streptophyta > Magnoliopsida > Brassicales > Brassicaceae > Moricandia > Moricandia moricandioides. The sequence goes on from CAJHQQ010000101.1 coordinate 359,477, forward strand.
TCCCCCACCTTAGGATTTAAAGCCTTGATGGTCCTTTAGTCTTTACAAACAGAGAAAGGGAAACATGCATAGAGCTTGATGATGCATTCTTAATAAATGCATCTAACACCTTACTATACCTTACATTTTTGGCAAAAAAAATCCCTATTTACCATTTACTTGAATCTAATACAACTAAACTTAAACTGTTATAGTCTAATTAATACATTGATATATTCAGATAGTTTTATAAGTTAAAGAAAATATTTCTTATGATTTTTTTATGAATAATATAAAACATTTATTTGCATTGGATTTTCCTTACATCGTTGAAAAAAATCCCAAAAGTTGTTTGCAAAATGACCAAGACGGTTTGGTTATTTGATGAGCTCAAAGAGTATGGAGCGTGAGATGCTGAGAACAACACGTAAAAAACATAACTAAAGAAGGAAATATTTCAAAAATGGTTCCAACCATTTTTTTTGAAATTTGACTTCACCGTAAAATACTGCACTATACAATGACACTGGGTCCAATATCCAAATAATGATACCACGTGATTTTTTTTGGATGCGATGACTTTACTTTTCTTTCTTTAATGGTAAGGTTGTAAATCTTATGAAAAACATATATATGTATTGTAACAAAAACTAGCAAAAAAGAAATTGTGAGATTTACATAATGTAAGTTCATAAACCATAACATAATCTCTTCATAATAATTCCAAAAATTCAACATTTCCGACAATACTGAATCTTTCCATAACGTTTTCCGGACCCGCGGGAATCTTATGTGGTCGCAGTTTACTGCGACTGTCGTGAACATTCCCATAAACAAGTCCAGAAACACCCGAGACGTTTTGGTAGCATTTGATCAAGAGTCGTGATAATAGAGCAAACATGAGTACAAAAGAGAGTAATGATCAAAAATAAGTGCACCAACGTTAAGGTAAGTTTGAAAATGATTTGACAAGCTTGCTCGTTGGCTACATATTGCAACTTGCTGACACTTGAAGCATGTTCTTAAGGTAATACTAGCTTACCTATAAAGATATCATTGAGAAGGACACTGAGAGAAAATTCAAGGGTCAAATACGTATAACCACTAATAAGAAAAGATTCTTTCTCACTTCCTATTACTCTCTAATTCTCTTGACTACAACATAGTCAGTGGCAAAGTGGTACATACTGTTAAAACTGTTAAAGATAACGTTTCCTACAGATTACTTGAGTTGACGGGACCTTGTTGGTTCCACCACCATTCCAAGATTCCTAAGCTTTCTATTATTATGGCTCTCTGCTTCTGCCCTTTCATGTCTATCTACCACCATATACGCAAAGGTGGACATGCGTGTATTCATGGGCCAATTAAACAGAGTCTATCACGAAGCAACTTTGCATGTGGACCATTGTCTGTCTTTTTTAGGATGAGAAACAAAAAATTTTACTTACTCTATTCTAGGCCGGTGATAGATGTTACCTCAACTTTCTTGCAGCTCAAATCCATGAATCTCATTGAAGTAAAGCTCTTTGCTTCTCGATAATATGTTGCCTTACGCTTTCCCTTTTGCTGCATCTGAAATATCAAAGATAAAGGGTAGCTAAAGTTAGATGTAGGAGGAAGAACTCATATACCACACTAGTACAACAAAACTCCAACTACAAAATGAGAATCAGATTTAATTTGAGGGTAAGTTTTTGTTTTTCAATCAAATAACAGCATATTTTGTAGTTGTTAAATTCACTTGAGGGTATAAATGAATGTCTTGAAAAGAAAAGAAAAAAGAATTCACAAGACATTTGTTTAATTTAGTGAAGTTGTTTTGTGGAAGAGGAAAGACGGGCCGACCAATAAAGGCGGATACGGGCCGGTGTATGGGCTTTATCTATTCGTATAAAATATAAACCTAGTCGAGTAGCATTATTTTTGATTCTAGTAGCTAGGGTTTGGTTTCAGAGGAATAACAAATCGAAGAGGTTAGGATCTCCATTTTCATCATATGATACGTTTTCTTTGGATTTGTGAATATTTGTTTACTGGTGATTTGTGTTTATATTGCTTATGACTAAAGTTTGGAGTTTAAAATTAATTTATTGGGGTCGTACGTGTGTGTTTGGATTTAGGGTTCATTAGGAAGGATGGATCGTGACAGGAATGGATGCGCTAATTTTGGGAGTGGTCAGCCTGACCTTAAACCGACGCATGACAGCCTCAGAAAGATTGAGACCGACCACAAGGTTCATATTTTTTTCTGTCTTGTTTTGTTTATGTTGGGTGTTTTTTTTTTTTTTTTGCTTAATATTGTTTTGTGTGTTTGTGTAAATTAGGGCTTGAATAGTAGCAATGATGGCCTTATTAGCTTAAGCAGCCTTTCTTGTTACCAAGAGTTGGCTAGGCTTGCTAATAAGGATCGTCCCTTTGACTCATCAACTAGACGCCGTCCCCTTTTCATTAGAGAGGTGTACGATATGGTGGATGATCCTTCAACTGATTCAGTTGTCTCGTGGAGTGATAGCGGCAAGAGTTTCATCGTATGGAATGAAGCTGAGTTCCTCGGAGATGTTCTTCCTAGATGCTTAACCATCCATTACAAAGATATGACATCCTTCACCACCTGGTTGCTTGCCATTGGCTATCGTAAAGTTGAAGGATCTGAGCATTGGGAATACACAGCCGATTATTTGGTGAGAGGGCAGCCTCCCCACCCTGATGATACATCCCCATGCACTCCTGGGGGTCTTATGATTACCCCAGAATATGCCAGAATCATCGAGAGGTCCTTTGCTTCCCCGAAGGCTCCCAAACAATAAGCTCTCTCGGTTAGGTTCGCTGGAGTTGCTCTGCTCTCGTGGTTGTTGTTGTTTTCTTAACCGTATTTTATCCTCCTGTTTAAAACATTATGTTTGGTCTTAAAACAAAATGCCTGAACTGAAAGCTTCTCTCTGTTTTCTCTATTTTATCGTGTGCTTTGAGTAAAACGTTGTGGTGATGAGCTGGCAAGTGGAAACCTTGTTATTTATCGATTGTATTCTTGTTCAGAAACAGAAGCTGGCGATGGCTCATGGTTTCATCTATGACGGAAGTTTTTACATAATACACACTTTTGGATGACGATACTGTGGCATAACTGCCTGGTGGATTACTGCCTCAAGTTCAAGAACAAGGCTTTGACTTGGAGTTTGTATCAACAAGATACGAGAAACGTGGAGATGTATAGGAAGTTAGTTTTTTTTTTTTTTTTTTTTTTTTTTAGTTATTGGTAACACGAACCTCTCACTCGTACAAGTACAAGCAAGCCCAAACCCTAAGGTTTACACCTCAAGATCCCAAGAACTCTTTCCCAAAATCCCCCTCGTAAATGTAGAAGACGACCACCTTTTATAGGCTCAAGTTGGCAAAATATCTAACTTCGTATACAAAGGTTTGCTGTAACCTAGATGTTTAATGATCATAGGGTTCATGTAAAGCTAAGTTACAGCGAACCCTTGTATATGAACTCAAGAAACATCTCTAACTCAACGTGTTTCATCTCTGTAAGAGTGATTGTTTCTATCGACAAAGAAGCTTTGAAATCATCTGATTCCAATATGTTCCTAAACACCTTCGATCTTGCCATCTAATAATATATATAAAATAAAATAAAAATCTCAAGTTAGAATAAGTAATGCACAATCCATACGTAACACTTAAAACTCCATAATAGAAACCAACAGTGCGTTGAACACTTGAACTAGTTGGTTATGTTATGCTTCTATTTCTATTCCCGTTGGAAAAGATGTTTTACTCCATGTCATAGAATATTAGTAATACTGGTCCTAGACTTGGGATAAAACAAAAACTCGAATAGAATAAAAGAATACCAAGATAAGTTTTTGGGCGGGGATGGCATACGTTTGACCCCCTGCTTTGAGGCATACATCGACTTGACATTGTTCCTTAAACACGTTCATAAGTTGCCTATCGAATTTCATCTTGTTTGCAGCTTGTGATATTTTTAGAAGAATACATTCACTATAATAGATATAATACCAAGTTAAGTTTGTGAGAAGGGATTGCATCCGTTATTGTTCCCCTTCATTGGACTTGCCTTTTTATTGACAAGTTCCTCAGGGGAATACATCCTCGTTGCTCTGGGAATTTTTTTTCTTTTTCCCATACACGTCCGCTCTGATCTGCTACACATCATCCTCACTGGAAAATAGAATATCATCGTTTAGCACAATGCATCTACTAGAATAGAGTATAATGAGACTACACACATCTCTAAATGCAAACTAGCTAAGACTCTGGTGGTATTCATCTACTAGTAGTTACGGAATCCAACTCATTCATCTACTAGCTAAGAAAGTCATAGTAGTAATAGTCTACGATATACTTATTGTCTTTGCGACAAAAGAAGAAGTTTATGTTTTGAAACTTTAAAACAAAAAGCGAAGAACAACCTTCCGGGTCAAAGTGATTCACTAGGTTATTATGTTTCCATTAGCTAGCTAGAAGACACCATTCAGTCACAAATAGCGACATAACAAAAACTCTATAATCTAAACCCTAATTAGAAACATAGGAAGATAATAATAAGACAAGTAAAACAAGGTTTCTAGAATAGAATCGTAACAAAAAAAAAAACAAGGGAAAAGCAGAGAAACAGAGAAGAGAAGAGAGACATGAGACTTTTGAGTTCGTGGAGACTGGTCACTTTGGAGGAGACGAAGAGGCAGCCGTGTAAGAGAAGAAATTGAGAAACGTTCTAAAAAAACTAAAGCAAAAACCCTATATGTAAGGGTTTCATTCTCAAAAGAATATCTCAAAGAATAAAATGTTAATATTTCATTATAATTATATTTAATATTCAAAATTTATTTATTTTTTTATCTCAGCGATAATTTCTAAATATATAAATGGGCTTTGTATAAATATATAAATGTGGTAGAGTAGAGTTGAGGAGCATTATTTTTGATTATAGCGTAGGGTTTGGTTTCGGAACCCAAGGAACATCAAATCGAAGAGGTTAGGATCTCAATTTTCATCATACGATACTTTTTTTATTTGGATTATAATATGATTTGCGAATGCTTGTTAATTGGTGATTGTGTTAAAATTGCTAATGACTAGAGTTAATAATGAACTGGGGTCATGTGTGTTTGGATTGATTAGGAAGGATATGGATCGTGAAAATAATGGAGAAACCTTTGTCTCTGATTACCGAAGTAAACTGTATGAGATGGTGAATGATCCTTCAACAGATTCAATAGTTTCGTGGAGCGAGAGCGGTAAGAGATTCATCGTTTGGGATGAAGTGGAGTTTAGAAGAGCTCTTAAACCATGGCAAGACAACCTCATCAGAAAGATTGAGACCGACAACAAGGTTTATATATTTTTGTTTTGTTTTGTTTTTGGTCGGTGTTTTTTTGTTTTGTTTATGATTTTAATATGGTCTTGCGTGTTTGTAAATTAGGGGGTGGATAGTAGCAATGATGGACTTGTTCGCTTTAGCAGCCTTTCTTGCTACAAAGAAATGTCTATCCTTGCTAAGAAGGATCGTCCCACTCGCTCATCAATTCGAAGACGCCGTCCCCTTTACATCAGAGAGGTGTACGAGATGGTGGATGATCCTTCAACTGATTCAGTTGTCTCGTGGAGTGAGAGCGGCAAGAGTTTCATCGTATGGAATGAAGCTGAGTTCCTCGGAGATGTTCTTCCTAGATGCTTACCCTTCTTCCTTTTCAAAGACATGACATCCCTCACCACCTGGTTGCTTGCCATTGGTTATAGTAAAGTTGAAGAATCTGAGCATTGGGAATACACAGCCGATTATTTGGTGAGAGGCCAACCTCCCCACCCCGAGGATACATCCCCATGCACTCCTGCTGATGTTATGATTACTCCGAAAATAGCCAGAATCATCGAGAGGGACTTTGCTTCCCCCAAAAAATGAGCTCTGGTTCGATGGAGTTGCTTTGCTCTTGTCGTTGCTGTTTTCTTAATCATATTTTATCATTATGTCTGAAACATTATGTTTGGTCTCTTTTCTTTTGACTTATGGTTTGTAAGATAATAAAAATATGGTTTGCATTTTAATATATGATCTTTTGGTTCTGTTGACACCGTGATGTAGCAGAACTGAAAGCTTCTCTCTGTGTTCTTAAATCTATTTTATCGTGTGCTTTTTTTAGTAAAGCGTTGTGGTGATGAGCTGGCAGGTGGAAACCTTGTTGTTTGTCGATTGTTTAGAATCAAATCATTTGGCTTCTTCAGAAACAGAAGCTGTTTTCAGCACAAGTAAGTTTTTACATAACACACACTTTTGGATGACGATAAGAGCAACGCTTTGACTTGGAGTTTATGTGTGGATGTTCTTAGCATGAAGTTTGAAGCACAAGTAGAAATCTGTATGCATCATAATTAGCTATCGAAACACACCGTATATTGATGTAATTAACACGAACCTCTCACTCGTACAAGTACAAGCAAGCCCAAACCCTAAGGTTTACACCTCAAGATCCCAAGAACTCTTTCCCAAAATCCCCCTCGTAAATGTAGAAGACGACCACCTTTTATAGACTCAAGTTGGCTCTTGACTCTAACTGCCAATTCCCGCTCAACAACCTTCCACGTAAGCTTCCTCTTCAACCATATTTGCCTTGCTCACCATCAACATAAGGTACTTATCATATCCTTGTCTAGTGATGACATTCATATTGGTTTAAAAAAGCTTCACGAGATGGGTTTACTTATGGTTTTATAGAAAAATCCAGAGATGGTCATTCCACAGGTGAAGGAAACTCAAGATTGGATATAGTGAATGCATGGCTTAAGATTAAATAAGTGTTCAAAAGTTAGAAGTCTATGTCTTGAAGAAGTAAATGATTCTATTTGTCATTCAAAGATCAGAAGTGCAAGCAGTGCCGTTGCGAGATTTAGATTTATACGGTAGATGTGATGAGTTTGATTAGCCCATCAGATATGGAGGCAACGAGAGTAATGTTTCAGTCGAGGCAACTTCACTGTCTCTTGTCATAGAGGATGGAAAATCCATACCATACATGTCCTTATTTGCACTGAGCTTGTTCTGAGGCAAAAGAAGATGTCCACATAGCAGACAGTGTGAAAGAGTTGGCAGCTACTGATCATGTACGTATGAAGATGTGTTGAGCGGTCACACCACAGGTAAAGCAAGTAATGTCTAAGGTTTTGCTAGTTGTCACGAACTATTATGATGATTCAACAAACTATGGAGAAACTTTCTACATCAAATTAATGTCTCAGGTGTTAACAAGTATAGGGAAGATGAGAAATTAAAATCTGATTCCATTTAGTATGAAGGGATATGCTATTATTTGGTACAGATAATCAGAGATGCATTCTTAGGTTGGAGTGACTTTTTCAAGTAGATTGGTTTGACCGGTTTAGAACAGTCCAGAGGTACTCCCAACCACATGTTATTTTGAAGAAAGACTCAGTTTCAGGAAAGATTGAAGAGGAAGAACGTAGCAGTGATGTTTCAAAGGCTTTTCCAGTCTCAGTCACCATATTGGCACAAGGAAGAAAGGAGAGGAGATGTTATAAATCTTGACATTTCAAACTTAAAAGCAAAATGCGTTTCAGTGCATATCTTTTAGGTAACGTTAGTTCTGAGATACCTACTACTTGAGCAGCAATATCAAGTTCTATGTTGCACATTAAGTCCCAGTGATCTTTTGGTTCTGCTGACATCTTTCTCCCACTCTTGAACAACAAAACTGCAACTACTCAAGCTTTTTTTGAAAAGAAGATTCACTAGGATGCATCCAAAGGCTGAAACTTTGTAAAAGAAAGAAGGCAAGATATTCAAGCTCCTATACCTCAAACCATTAACATCAGTAAGTATCAGTGAGCCTCTAGCTAGTAACAGAGTAGCAGAATCAGACAACTAATCAAGGTTCAACCAACGATATAAAGTGGAATATAGCATGGTTCGAAAACTAAGTGAACAAACAAATACTTACTCTGCTTCTAGATACCTATTGCTTAGTCTTGTTCATCTATTGGGTACGCACCTCCCTCTGCAAAAGCTCTCTCTTCCAAAGTGGCCAACATCTTTTCAACCATATCCCATGCTTCGTCCAACTCATTCTTTTTCAAGTTGCCAATATCACAGTCACTTATCAGATCCAAAAACTCAACCACCAAGTCAATCAATTCCTGAGCATTGGAGACGTGTTGTTCCTGCTCCATAGATTGCGAGACCTGTGCGAAGGGAAAGGATTGTGGTTGTGGCATGAACCTGCGGGTTAAGGTGAAAACGGTTCCGTCACTGATCACGTCGCAGAGGCATTTTTCTATACGCTTAAGTTTCTCTACCGACTCGAGTGGATTTGGGTTTGTGAGAGTACCAACCACAAGCCCCAACATCATATGTTCCAGTGTTCTTGTCTTAACCTTCCAAATCATTATATCCAAGTCTTCAGCCTTCTTGGCCTTGAGCTCATCACTTACCAATTTCCCGATTGTCTTTAACATCCGCGACCTAAACGCATCCAATAATGTTCGCAAAGTCACTACACTATCATCTCTATCCTTTGGATTCACACTGTTGAAACAATTCCTCATCGTATCAAAATCAGAGACTATCACATCCATCAACTCAGTGAGATAAGTGATCAACGTTCCAGGTTCGGCTTCCCCCGAGAGATTGGGCGATGGATATTTATCCGTTGAAAATCTCAGAAGCCTAAGCCAATCTTTGGTTTCCATCAACCAAGATTTCATAACAACAACAATACGCTCCAAAGCTACAACAGATGTCTCTGCATTTCGCTGTGAGATGAAAGCAATTTCAATCAATTTCAAGAACAGAAAGAAAACTATCAGAGAAACCATACCTCAGAGTAGCTGAGGACGAGATTCCTTAGAACATCCATCTCCACCAGATCCTTCACAGTCCAACGATCTTCGTTCGCCATTTTCTTCTCTCCTCTTCTTCTTCTTCTTCTTCGCGCTCTTTTCTTTTTCTCTTCTCCCCGCCGGGAATCTTGGCTTCTTCTCCACGCCCATCTCTTTTATTAATTGGGCCAAACTAATTTGGGCCTTTTCTCATATGGAATCAATGTTTTGGGTTTGCGGTTTATCAATTCTTTTTGATATCGGGTTTTAAAATTAACCAGATAATTTTTTGTATTAGGGTCGAATCCGGTTTTCTCGGGTTTTTGATGAGTAAATGTACAAGAACATTGAAATAACCAGTGTATCTGTACTTGATCAAAAAAAAAAAAAAAAAAAACAGTGTATCTGTACTGATAAAGGTTCAAATAAATTTTGAGAAATTTTCTAAGATAGGTCGAAATTTTCTTTTATTATTAGGCCAAATTGAAATTTTATCACAAGTTTATACCACATTGCAAATTTACTTTCAAAATAAATGATAATTTTTAAAAATATTTTTAAATTATGTTAAAAATATAATCTATTATTTTTTTTTCTAAATATTTATATAACATTTAGAAACTAAACCCCGCTCATTCAACACTAAACTCAAAACAATAATCACTAAAGTGTAAACTCAAATATTAATATAATTTTAATTGAAAGTATTTTTGCAATGTGATATTTCACTTATATTATTTTTAGCAATTTATCTTATTATAAATATAATTCTCAAGGATCAAATGACTAAATGATGTTTCACCAAAATGTAAATATACACTTATATTTCTAGTATTAATTAATTTAGATTTAGGATTTAAATTTAAGAGATGACTTTAGGATTTTAAAAAATAAATAAATACTTAACTTTGAAAGAATAGTTTCAAAAGAAATTTTCATATTTCAAAATAAAAATTAGAATTTTTTTGTAAAAGAACAGTTCAAAAAAAACAAATATAAAAAGGTTCAAATTTAATTTTTTTAATTCTAAAGCATAATTTTTATTTAAAAAATATTATATTCATATATAAAATAAGGTTATAAATGTCTTTTAATTCTTTTAATAATTTTTTGGTCATTTTCCTCTTTAAAAGTTCTTTTGGTGAAAAAAAAAACTAAAATCATTCGAAAGAATTGACCATAGATATATCCAAAGTAACTATACTAATCAATTCAGTTCGAGTATTTTTTGAAATTAATTCGGTTCTTGATTCAGATCCGATGCAGTATCAGTTCTTCACGTATATTATTTTAAGACCATTTTATCATGAATAATTCTCTCATCTCTAAATATATTTCTCACCAAAAGAGCCCACAACAAAAATAATGATGAGTAATTTTTTTTTATAAAAGAGGTAAAAAACCCTTATATCTTTATTTTATAGATAAATAAAAATAAATGTATATTTAAATAAAATAAAACATAATAAAAATTGTACTTTTTGATTTAGACGTTTTTAGTTTATTTAATTTTTCGTTCTTTCCGTTTTTTTTTATTTTCAAAATTTTATTTTGAAATTCGAAACAAACATTTTAAAACTATTAATATCCTAAGCCCTACTCCATAACCCACCTATTATATATTTTTTTAGATTTTTTTGATTATTTTAAATCTTGGAGGCTATATTTTTGATAAAGACTTTTCTATGGTCATTTTAGGGAATTTCTCTTTTAATATTTATACCATGGTCGATTGAGTTTATGACCCTGATTTTAGACTATGTTTCGGTTGATTCTTTGAGTGCAAAATTTTGACCAACCCTAATAAAATGTTGTAGAAAAGAAACATAAATAAAGCCAATTGGATTTATTCATATGTTCAAAGCATTACAAATTTTAAAAATTAATAAAATTATATGTTACTAATTTTTTATATAATTTAAAATATTTTTTATACAAAGAATATTGATTTCACGGTGTTTTATACTGATTAAACTTTATAAGTTTAAGTTTCATGTATTTTATTAGATTATTTGATATATTTTATGTATCCTAAATATTTATTATAGAGAGTAAATATGTTTTGTATTTTGAAAAATTAACATGAAACGTAAAAAAATTAGAAATCATTTTTTTTCTTATTTTTTCTTATTTTTTTCTTATTTTTTTTCTTATTTTATATTAATTTTTATATATTTTATATTAATTATTAATTTATGGTTTTAAGGGACTATACTTTTTTAAAAAATGTTATTTTAGTAAATATGTTATATATTACTTTGTTCACTTTGAAATTATAATTTAATAATTTATCAAATATTAGGTATATAGTTATTTTTCAATTATTTAGAGAATTATGTTTTATAGGGAAACACATCTAGTCGATATCAAACCGATATTTCTAATAAATTAAACCAATAAAAACAAAATCCATATTTTGTGCTTTATGCTATTTAACCACTTAATTCCAAACTTTTTCTTCGGTATAACTTAAAATTTTGCTTAATTCCAAATTTTTGTTTTGTCTGAATTTGTTTAGCATGGAATGTTATTTGATTGTAACTACGTTATTTTAGAGATACACAAGCTTACCTACCAAACTAACGAGAGAATGTGTTATCAAAATAACAGCATACAATAAGATATATTTTATTAAGAGGTAATATATTTTAATACCCTAAATTTTTTTGTTTGTCATTAACAGGTGAATTTTGAGAGTGAGATTTAAAATATTAAAAAAAATATTAAAAATTGAAAAATAATTGTTTTTAAAATAGCTTCAAAAACATTTCTGAATATTAAAAAGAATTTTAAGAAAATTGAAAAAAATTGAAAAAATAAAGTCTGAATCTGAATACATGTAATCCGGAATTATAAAAAAAAAAATTATTTTATTTGATATTATACCAAGTTAAGTTTGTGAAAAGGGATTGCATCCGTTATTGTTCCCCTGCATTGGACTTGCCTTTTTATTGGCGTTCATAAGTTCCTCAGGGAAATACATCTTGTATGTAGCTTCTTTTACCACTCTGGAAAATAGAATATCATCTTTTTAGAACAATGCATCCACTAGAATAGAGTAAAATGAGACTACACACATCTCTAAATGCAAACTAGTTAATACTCATGTGGTATTAATCTTGTAGCAGTGACGGAATCTAATAATTTGAGACATATAAGAAATTCATAGTAATAGTCTACATAAACTTGTTTTCTTGTGACAAAAGAAAAAAGGTCATGTTTTGAAACTTTATAACAAAAAGCGAAGAAGGATCGTCCCGGACCGGTCAAAGTCATTCAGTGAAGGGAAGCAATTTCTCCTACCTTTTTCATTCATTTAAATCCAGATTTTAAAAATCACGTAAGAACTATTAAAAATTGATAACTGAAATGAATATGAATTTGATAAGCGAAAAATATATTTCAATTTTTTTTTGGTAAACTATATATATATATCAAATTTATCTATAAGAATCGAAAGAACATACGGCAAAGAAATGTAGTGAGTTCTTCTGTACAAGGAAAGATGAATTAATACGGTTTATTGAGTTTATTTCCTTTTTCTTTAGTGACAGGATGGCATAGGTTTATTGAGTGATCTCTGTCATTGGAACCAAAAAAAAATGTCATCATCGCAACCTGTTGCTGCTGACCAAAAATTTCGGGTCAATGTAAATGTAACAAAAACAAAAGATCATAATGAAAAATATTAAAATACAAAAAGAAAAACATCAACCATCTTATCTTACAAACCATAAGTTAAAATAGACAAAACATAATGTTTCAAACAGGAGGATAAAATACGATTAAAGAAAACAGCAACCTGGAGAGCAGAGCAACGCCAGCGAACCGAACCGAGAGAGCTTATTGTTTGAGAGCCTTAGGGGAAGCAAAGGACCTCTCGATGAGTCTGGCATGTTCTGGAGTAATCATAACCCCAGGAGTGCATGAGGATGTATCCTCAGGGTGGGGAGGCTGGCCTCTCACCAAATAATCGGATGTGTATTCCCAATGCTCAGATCCTTCAACTTTACTATAGCCGATGGCAAGCAACCAGGTGGTGAGGGATGTCATATCTTTGTAATCGAAGGGTAAGCATCTAGGAAGAACATCTCCGAGGAACTTACATTCATTCCAAACGATGAAGCTCTTGCCGCTATCACTCCACGAGACAACTGAATCAGTTGAAGGATCATCCACCATCTCGTACACGCCTCTGATGAAAAGGGGGGGAGGGCGTGGAATTGATGAGGAAGGATGACGCTCCTTCTTGGCAAGTCTACAAATCTCTTTGTAGCAAGAAAGGCTGCTAAAGCGAACAAGTCCATCATTCAAGCCCTAATTAACAAAGAAACCATATTAAAACTATAGACAAAACAAATAAGTAGTTGCCAAAAACAAAACAAAACAAACCTTGTTGTTGGTCTCAGTCTTTCTGATGAGCTTCTCTTGCGGTTTAAGGTCAGGCTGACCTCTCATAAAATAAGGGCATGCATATTCCCATTGCTCATGAGATTTTGAAAAGCCCAAGTATCCAAGGCAGTCTCTTGGAAGAAGAGCTTTTCTAAACTCCACTTCATCCCCAACGATGAAACTCTTGCCGCTCTCACTCCACGAAACTATTGAATCTGTTGAAGGATCATTCAACATCTCATACAGTTTACTTCGGTAATAAGCGACCAATTCTTCATTACCCCCAAAATCCATTGTTCCTAGCTAATGAACCCTAAATCCAAAACACACGACCCCAGTTAATTATAAACTCCAACTTTAGTTGTAAGTAATATAAACACAATCACCAATAAACAAACATTCGAAAATCATATTACAATCCAAAGAAAACGTATCCTATGGTGAAAAATCGAGATCCTAACCTCTTCGGTTTTATAGAATCTTGATCTTAAAAAAACAAAAAGTAATTTCTCGAAAATAAGAAACTCTTCTTATTAATCTCTTAAGAAAAATTATCTCAAAAAACTTAAGTTCTCAATTCTTCACAACTCATAACTACAACCTAACATCTCCTTATATAAGAATCTAAAACTCCTAAACTCATTAGGTATAACACAAATAGATATTTTCCTTTTTTTCTAATCCTATTGGTAAATCACAACTTGATTAAATTAGGTAACTTGCTTCTAAAGTTATCAAACTTGCTTCTAAAGTTATCAAACTTGCTTCTACATTCTACTCTTAAGCTTGATTTCAACTTCATCCATTTTTTAGAATTTGAGAAAACTGAATTTTAAATTAATTTAACTTTAAATAAAATTTCAAATTAATTTAACTAATTTATTCTGTAGTATTGGAGAAAAATTTTAAGTTCTTAATTTTGTTCCTTTAGACCTTTTTATTATATAAAGACACCATAAAAACAATTTTTTTATATATACGAAGAAACTATGCTTCGAAAACGTGGAAACTATATTTATACATAATCTACGACATGTCTCATATATCTTTTTCTTCATTTTTCCTATACATCTCCACGTTTCTCGTATCTTGTTGATACAAACTCCAAGTCAAAGCCTTGTTCTTGAACTTGAGGCAGTAATCCACCAGGCAGTTATGCCACAGTATCGTCATCCAAAAGTTGTGTATTATGTAAAAACTTCCGTCATAGATGAAACCATGAGCCATCGCCAGCTTCTGTTTCTGAACAAGAATACAATCGATAAATAACAAGGTTTCCACTTGCCAGCTCATCACCACAACGTTTTACTCAAAGCACACGATAAAATAGAGAAAACAGAGAGAGGCTTTCAGTTCAGACATTTTGTTTTACGACCAAACATAATGTTTTAAACAGGAGGATAAAATACGGCTAAGAAAACAACAACAACCACGAGAGCAGAGCAACTCAAGCGAACCGAACCGAGAGAGCTTATTGTTTGGGAGCCTTCGGGGAAGCAAAGGACCTCTCGATGATTCTGGCATATTCTGGGGTAATCATAAGACCCCCAGGAGTGCATGGGGATGTATCATCAGGGTGGGGAGGCTGCCCTCTCACCAAATAATCGGCTGTGTATTCCCAATGCTCAGATCCTTCAACTTTACGATAGCCAATGGCAAGCAACCAGGTGGTGAAGGATGTCATATCTTTGTAATGGAAGGTTAAGCATCTAGGAAGAACATCTCCGAGGAACTCAGATTCATTCCAAACGATGAAGCTCTTGCCGCTATCACTCCACGAGACAACTGAAACAGTTGAAGGATCATCCACCATATCGTACACCTCTCTAATGAAAAGGGGACGGCGTCTAGTTGATCACTACAAGAAAGAGAAGCTATAGCCGACGACTGTATTAAACGGAAGTTTATCGGAAATGAGTGTTTCTGATTGTTTTTCGACAAGCTAAGGTTTTGTCGGAGTTTGAGTCTCGGAAACTCCCGTTCTCGAAATATTGTCGGTAGTTTCCGATCACAATTATTGTCGGAAATAATTATCGGGAAATGATCGGTACATACCGACAAATTTATGAAAATCCTTTCCTAGAGATTTCCGACAACTAAATATATTTAAATAAAAAAATAAAAAACAGTGTTAAAATTAAAACTAAATATTTAAAAGTATCAAATATTTATTGCATAAAAATTAAATATAAAATTTTATAACAAAGAAAACTTAACAAAATAACTAATTCTATTATTAACGACTTTCATGGAAATGATGGTGTACGGTGAAACGGAGGCGGTGAATCCAGTGATGGTGGATGTGAGTGCGCAGCAAAAGAAGTAGCAGCGGTGGTGATTTAAAGAGTTACAAGGGCGGCGCTCTAAAGCGGTGGTGATGCAAAGAGTTACGGTGGCAGTGCTCTACGGCGGTGGTGATACAAAGGGTTACAGCGATGTCTGTAAGGAGCGGTGGCGGTTCACGGAGAGGTGGCGGTTCACGAAGAGGTGGCGGTTCACGGAGAAGTGACGGTGCAAGGAGCGGTGGTGGAGAAGAAAAGATCTGAAAACAGATCTTAAGAGCAAAGCTGGAAGAAAAAAAGGAGAAGAGAAAAAAATAAAAGAAGAGGAAAGAGATAGATAAATTATGTAACTCTTCGTCTTGACCATTCGTTTATAGATAAAAACTTAGAGAAAGTAAAGTAGTGAAAGTAAAAAAAAAACTATCTAATTATTCTTGGCCATTGGTTTATAGATAAGTTATGATATAAAAAAAACAATTTTCATCATCGTCAAAACTGTCCGACGATTTTCTGTCAAAATTTCCGACCTCTTTCCAGGAATCATCCATCATCTGTAATCTCCGAGATAAAACTGATGATATTCCAATTAATGTCTTGGTTGTTATTTTATCGGAAAGTATTCAGTCTAAGCGTGAGAACTTCGACGAATTTTTGAGGCTTTACCGAGAATAGATTTCACATTTCTGGGACGTTACCGACAAAATCTGTTTTATCAGAAATAATTTTACTTTCAACAAGATACCGACGATTCATTCCAGGAAATTACCGAGAAACTTGATTTATCGGAAAATTCTAAGAATATTCCGACAAAATCTGCATTTTCTTGGAAAATTCTCGCAATTGTGTCACAAAATTTCCGAGGAAAGAAATGATTGGTACTTGTCATCGGAGTATGCAATGCTTTCTTGTAGTGGATGAGTCAAAGGGACGATCCTTATTAGCAAGCCTAGCCATCTCTTGGTAACAAGAAAGGCTGCTTAAGCTAATAAGGCCATCATTGCTACTATTCAAGCCCTAATTTACACACACACACAAAACAATATTAAGCAAAACCAAAAAAAAAAAAAACACCCAACATAAACAAAACAAGACAATAAAAAAATATGAACCTTGTGGTCGGTCTCAATCTTTCTGAGGCTGTCATGCGTCGGTTTAAGGTCAGGCTGACCACTCCCAAAATTAGCGCATCCATTACTGTCACGATCCATCCTTACTAACGAACCCTAAATCCAAACACACACGTACGACTCCAATAAATTAATTTTAAACTCCAAACTTTAGTTATAAGCAATATAAACACAAATCACCAGTAAACAAATATTCACAAATCCAAAGAAAACGTATCATATGATGAAAATGGAGATCCTAACCTCTTCGATTTGTTATTCCTCTGAAACCAAACCCTAAGCTAGAATCAAAAATAATGCTACTCGACTAGGTTTATATTTTATACGAATAGATAAAGCCCATACACCGGCCCGTATCCGCCTTTATTGGTCGGCCCGTCTTTCCTCTTCCACAACTTCACTAAACTAAGCAAATGTCTTGTAAATTCTTTTTTTTTTCTTTTTCTTTTCAAGACATTCATTTATACCCTCAAGTGAATTTAACAACTACAAAATATGCTGTTATTTGATTAAAAGAAAAACTTACTCTCAAATTAAATTTGATTCTCATTTTGTACTAGTGTGGTATATGAGTTCTTCCTCCTAGTTCTAACTTTAGCTACCCTTTATCTTTGATATTTCAGATGCAGCAAAAGGGAAAGCGTAAGGCAACATATTATCGAGAAGCAAAGAGCTTTACTTCAATGAGATTCATGGATTTGAGCTGCAAGAAATTTGAGGCAACATCCATCACCGGCCTAGAATAGAGTAAGTAAAATTTCCTTTTTTTTCTCATCCTAAAAAAGACAGACAATGGTCCACAAGAAACGTTGTTTCGTGATAGACTCTGTTTAATTGGCCCATGAATACACGCATGTCCACCTTTGCGTATATGGTGGTAGATAGACATGAAGGGCAGAAGCAGAGAGCCATAATAATAGAAAGCTTAGGAATCTTGGAATGGTGGTGGAACCAACAAGGTCCCGTCGACTCAAGTAATCTGTAGGAAACGTTATCTTTAACAGTTTTAACAGTGTGTACCACTTTGCCACTGACTATGTTGTAGTCAAGAGAATTAGAGAGTAATAGGAAGTGAGAAAGAATCTTTTCTTATTAGTGGTTTATACGTATTAAGTCACGT